>JAPKLX010000027.1:1737934-1769475 GCA_026898415.1 Leonotis leonurus
TAATAATAATAATAATAATAATAATAATAATAATAATAATAATAATATATACAAAACACAAGCCAAAAAAAGAATTACATGATCATAACATTTTATCTTATTTTGGTGTTACAATTAAAATAACCAAATTTGAGAAAAATAAAAAATCTCAAAATTTTAATGAAAATATTATAAGTCTAATTCATCTACTCATCTTTCATTTTGATCAAGAACCATCTCAATCTTGATTGTATTTACAATATCATGAAATATAATGTTTTAATTAAATTAATTAAAATTCATGCCCAGTCAAAATACGAAATTACGAAGGAATGTTATATTTAAAATGAATCAAATGTGTTGAGACAATTCAAAATACTACACAAATAGTGTATATATAGTTTTTAAACTCATCAAAGGAAATGACAAGAACCAACTCTATCCAATTACTATAATGAATGTTTCCAATTTGCTAATATTTCTTATGGGACTAAATCAATAACAAAACCCCACCACTAATCTCAAAGTGCAACATTTGGAAGTCACAACCCAATCAATTGTTGGTTGTTTATTATTCTTATATTTTATAATGATAGAATTGTTTAATTAATTGTATTGTGTCCACATCTCCCCTTTCTTCAGCCATATGTTTAGCCATTTTGTAAGAACTTGAGTAGGTGTAAGATTAATGTATTTGAGCATGTATTATTATTGGGGCATCACACACTTCGAATCATTAATTGCCACTTAATGATTTCTTGATTATTTTATTGAGATCGAACATAAAGTTTGACAATTAGCATCTTGTTTTGGTGGGGTACCTTTACTTTAATTACTTGTCACTTTTTCTTTGATTAAATTATTTAGAAGCCTCATTGCTAATTATTTTATATAAAGTAATATTCTTTCCATGAAATTATGATTATTGTCTCGAATATTATTATGTTATAGTAATATATTTCTATTAATAAGTGATCCAATTATGAGGGTTTTGATGATAAAGATAATGAGAAATAGATTGTTTAGTATTTTAATATTTAATATTATATGTTTAAATAATGGTAATCTCTCATTATTTCATTAAATAAAAAAATCCCAATTTTGAAAGAGCCTTTGATACTAAGAGGTGAAAAACAAATGAGCGAGTACCCCTCTTAATTAATAAGTACAATTGAATTATGGAGTTATAAAGTCTTTTTCAATTATTTACATATGTAATTGCTTTAGGTGTGTAGTGTCTATTAAACTCTTATTTAACATTATATTATACTACATATCAAAATGCCTAATTAAATTTATAATCTCAAACTACTTCTAACATAATAATTATTATAAAATATGAGATCATGCTAAGTTTCTTACATGCAAAATAATAAATCCTTTCAAAATATAATATTTTTTCTAAAAAGACTAAAATAGCGACAAAACAAACAATGGGTACAAATAAACATTAATTATCACTACACCATCTGAATTTATTGTGGCTAAGTAAATCCCATTCATATAAATTTTCTCAATATCATTATTATGTATTATTAAAAAACTCTCGAGATTTGGTTGGTTTAATATAAAGTAAATCTCTTTCATATGAATTTTCTCAATGTTTATGAAATATAATTTAAAAAATCCAACTAATTGGATGGTTGTAACATGTATATATTGATTGACTATTTAATTTGGAGGCCATGATTCAACACCCTCTTTGAATAGTTACTTTGAAAATGTCAAATTTTCTTCAAACCCTTTTTTTTATACTATTGCAGATTCTTTCTTGAAATTATGATAATATTTGGAGGAAATAATTAAGTTGAAAAAATAAATAGTGGGTGCTTCCCATGTCTAATAGTATGTTAGGCTATGCACGATTTATGCTTTGATTAAATAAACAAACTGCTTCAAACTGCCAAAAACTATCTCTATCTTCCATTTCTGCTTCTAAATCTTCATTAACACAACACCCATTTCTTGTTTGTTTTCTTCTTTTTTCTAACATTCTAATCACAAAGGCTCTTTTAATTCAACAAAGGTGCGTACAAACTCTTCTTTATTACTATTATTAGCATTTTGTTGTTAAATCCGTCGTTATTTATATGTTATTTTAGCGTATATTCACTTGTAATATCGAAAATTTTTGCTATTTCTAGTGTATAGTGTATAGTTGCATGCATTTTTATGTTTTAACTTATATATTGGTTGAAGTTCGTTATACCCAGGGGCGGAGCCAAGCCCCCGAAATTAGGAGGGGCAAAATTATTGCCCCTATTTTTTTAAATTTTTAGTGGAGCAAAATATGATAATTTTAACAAATTTATACATAATATTTATAAAATTTGATAAAATTAGTACTAAATCAAAGTTTTTGAGGTGGGGCAAGAGCCCCACTAAACTTGTAAGCCACTGGTTATACCCATATATTGTTTCTTGTTTGTGATGTAAGTTTATAGATTATATAGATATGTTTCTATATTTATATTTCTAAGTTGATATATTTGCAAAGATGGTTCTAAGATGGCTCTTCTAATCTATATAAACTTACAAAATATCACAGATTTACATTCATATTTGCAGAAATACAAAATTTTAATTTAAAGATCACAACAAACTTTTAGCTAATTAGCACACCTTTTGTCCAAAACTCAACCTACAATAGTACAATTTTGGCTATGAGAAACCATTTATTAGCTAAACTCACATGCAATAATATAGTGAAAGAGAAGAAATAATATTTTGATTGCAGGTGATAGATAACAAGAAACAGTTGTGCATTGATGTCAACAAGAAGGAAAAAAGAGGGTGTTTGTGGAGTGAAAGAGAAGGAGAAAGGAGGCACATCTCCCTCTCCCACTCACCATCTCAGATCAAGTGCCAACCGGTCTTCGAAAACAAGCCGAAGCCTCGACTCGTCTCCTTCGGAAAAGGCCATCCCCAACTACCTGAGGCCTACCCTCTCGTCATCCGGGGATGCAGCTAAGATACACACCAAGAAAGCGGTGTTGGACACCGACAGCGGCCTCAAGCCCAATCTTGTGAGGAGGAGATCCTTCGACAAGCCTCCTTCCCCGACTTGTACTTCAAAAGCGCGCGGTGTGTCCCCGACTACCACCTTCCGGTCTTCCTCGTTTTCCGGGAAGGTCGGGGCGGGGAAGGCTAATGCTACTACTTCGCCTAAGGGGGATAGAGGTTTGAAAGGAACAAGGGATGCTGCTGGGAAGCAGCATTCTGTCTATGCAAGGGCAGTGGGGAGTTTGAAGAAGAGTGCCACCAGTGTTAAAACCAAGAAGGCTGATCAAAGTGGAAGTGGTGGTTCAAGAAAAGGGACAAAGAATGATGATCATCACCTCACTGCAGAAGGTGCCTCAGATCAAGACACTCCAGTGGTGGTAGATCAAGAAATGGGAAGTCAAGGAGAATTAATAGATGAGGATACAGTTAGTTATGAGCAGCAACAGCAGCAGCAGATTGATTCTGAACCTCACAAGGCTAACTCTCCTACTGTATTAGATGAGGAAACTGCAAAGGTGGAATCTCCGGTGATCTCAGAACAGCGCGATGCCGGCATTGGTGAAGAAAGTGATGGCAATGGCTCTTCGGTAGAGTCTCCTACGCTTTTAGGACATAATGATGCTGACAACGGGGATGCAGGTTCAGAACAGCATCATGATGGTGATGATGTTGATGCAGAGGTTGTATCTCCGGTGAACTCAGAGCAGCACGTCGGGTCTTCGACAGTTTCAGCACAGGTCCAATCTCAGCATGATGGTGAGGTAGTGAGTGTCGACTCTCCAACACATTCGGAGCAGGACGAAGCCGACAAGTCCTGCACAGAGGAAATGAGAAGTACTCCTCAAGAAATGAAACAACACACTGCAAATGAAGTGGAAAGCACTGATCCTGACCCCAATGGAGAGACGATAGAGGGAGTCATCGAAGAAGAAGCAGCAGCAGCAGAGGCAGTGGATAAGAAAGCCGAGGTTGATGATGGAGAAGGGCAGGGAGTAGTTGTGGAGGAAGAGAACAAAGCACCGAAAGTAGCACACGGGAAGAAGGACATAAGCCTTTCGAACAACGTGATCGAGGAGATGACTCGCGAGCAGAGGCGGAACAAGGTGAGAGCACTTGCTGGAGCCTTTGAGACTGTGATATCCTTGCAGGATCATCATAAGTAACAGAAAGAAACTCAAAGTCAAGTGCTGACAAGTTAAATATGGTTGTGTATCACTTGATTATGTTGTCTTCATGGTTAAAGTTTTATCAATTTAGCACCTCAGAGAGTGATATTGGTTCATGTGCTTTTGTTTTTATATGAACGTTCGAGTTAGCACCAGTTACTCTTTACATAAAAGGAACTGGTGAATTTTGGAGGAGTTTAAACACATTGTTTGTGTTTGATTGAAATGCATAATGTTCATATGTTCATTGATGTCAATTAAATTTCTGGTTTCAAGTTTCTTTAAGCTGTGCAGGACCTAAACAGCCCATAAAATTGTTCTTCTAAAATATGTGCCCAACAGAAACTGGTACTATTTTATTAGAACCGCTCACTTCTCCACGGCAGACACAATTTTATGTGTTCACGAATGATGTGCATGTCACATCACATAGATAAAGAATTAATTTTTACTTTCTGATTAGTTTTTCTTTGATTATGATACAATTTAATAAAAAACAAAAAATTTAGTAATAGGTATATTTATGTGACATTATTATATCTTTTACGAATATGTTAAATTGTGCATGCTGATTATGATACAATTTAATAAAAAACAAAAATTTTAGTACTAGGTATATTTATGTGACATTATTATATCCTTTACTGAGTATGTTAAATTGTGCATGCGGTCAATGAAGGAGATATTCTAAATATTTAATCTACTGTACTTCATTATACATGGATTTTTTTTTATAGTTTATATTGATAAACAAAGATTTGTCCAAAAAATAAGTTTCTAAGCTTAAAATAGAACACGTGACTTTTATTCGTTAGAATTATCCCCAAGTTTTACACATGTGATGATGATTAATTTTGAAATGCTTTTCCAATAAAATTTGGATGGCGACAATTCAACCGAGAATCAGTATTAAAGAACACGTGATATATTATGAAAATCTAAAATCTTCATTTAGGATGATATAATTGGTGTAAAATTGTTAAATTAGATTCGCTCTCATATTCACGTAAAGCACGTGAATTTTTATAATTTTTTATTTTTACAAATTATTATTATTTTATATAAAATAATTATTAAATAATATTAAAGTTTATCTATGATAGGGGGTTATAATGAATTAATTAATACCATTATTCCAAAATCAAGAGAAGTTTGCCTGCATTTGTATAAGATGTTATTGAGAAAATTATTTGAAGAAGGGAATTTGGGTTGATTTACTTAGGAGAGAAGGAAGCCGTGTAAGAACAAAAACAGTATGAAACTCACGCGGAGAACCCAGCGATAAACGTCAAAGCGTGTTCGTTAATTTCTAGCTCATTCTAGAAGCATAATCAGAAGCATTCCTTCTTCCTCCCCTCCATATATAAACCACCAATTGCGATCCTGAAGCTACTCATCCAAATCAATTAGGCCATCGAAATCCAAAATCATTTGATTCCAAAGCAAGCAAACCCTAATTCAGAGAGAAAGAGACAGAAGGATGTGCTTGGTGTTCGTGTGCGACGAAGATGAGAGGGTGATCGGGAGGCAGGCGGCGCCGGGAGCGTGTCCCTACTGCGGCGGAATGGTGCAGGCGTTGGATGTGCAGAGCAACTGGAGATTCTGCTTCGTGCCGCTCTATTTCAAGACCAAGCGCAAACTCTATTGCTCCATATGCTCTAGGCGCTTGGTCGTCCAATAATACCTAATGCTCTATAATACTTCATTTGCAGATTACCTTTCCCTTTCCTTTTCATTTCCCCTTCTCCTTTTCCTTTTATTTTTTAGGTTATGGGATTTTGTAATTTATCTCCTTTGGGGAAGTTAGGCGAGGCGTGTATATATTCTATGGATTATGTATTACTCAGCTGTATTATCAAAGTTAATAATGATGTCAATATTCAATCTTCAAACTCAAATTCTTTTCCTTTGCTCATAATGGTTAGTTTCATAACAATTTGAAGGAATCTTGCAAAAAGTTGAGCGGTAGCTCTATGGAAGCAAACAACTCATTCAATTTCAATAAAAGGAAAGCTCTGAAAAACTAGTTGGTTGTCACTTACAGAGCTTAAGCTTCTTGAAAAATGATGATACTGTGGATTTGGGGTAAGGTTTTGTAGCAAGGCAAGTAGCATAGTTCTCTGGTTGTTCTATCCACAGTTTATGAGCAACGCCGCCGGCTTTTAGCTTCTCCGACAAGTTTAATAGCTGGGTTTCACCCTTCACTTCAAGAGTCACCTGCATTTACAGAAATAAATTCGATATGACAATTCTTGATTGATACAAACTCATTAAGCTTTCTGGCCCCTATGTACGTCTACATATGTGAACCCAAGCATACACATTGTAGTCACTACACTTGCAATAGTTGATTCACCCTAAAGTTGTAAAATTTTACCATGCACAAGTAATTCAGTACATCAATGCATCTTCTAATACTTATCTAGCTTGTCAATGTACACAGTTTGTTAGGATAAGACCTGAAGCCCCTAAAAGCTGAACATCTGTGCATCCATTACAGTAGAGAACAGAGCAGCAACTTCTTAGCTTGTGAAGCGTTATGTAGTCTCATCATCTGACATCATGATTCTTCTTAAAGTCAGAATTTTTATTTACCTCCTCACTATGATTCTCTAAATTCACTCGGAAAGGAAACTAGATTACTCTCAAATGGCAGGATCATATCAAAATTGATATTTTTATACTCAACAGACAAAAAACCAAGGTATTTCCTTGTGTTTCTTGCAAACCCCAGACCTGCATAAGCTAAGTCCATAAATGTCAATGCTTAAACAATAGTATGCTTTGGTAATATAAGAAGTGTCCAAAGAAGCTAAATGCTGATAGAAACTGGCAAACTGCTATTGGCAAGGATCAAGGTACATAATTTATTGTTCGTTTGACATCAATTGTTAATCAATAATCAGCAGCAAATACTGGTCAAGTATAGCAAATTACTAGCATTATTATGACCCAATCAATTCTTAGTTCTTAGTCCATCAAAACTGCGATGCAACGCCGTGAATAGCTGAAACGTAAAAAGGAATTTCCTTTTTCAGCTAAAACCGGCTACAAATCGTAGAGTGAAGCATCAATCCCCAAATTATTATCAAATGTGAACAAAAATAGAAACAACAGGATTACGATTACTAACCTTATGCATAGAATCGAGATTCGGAGGAGAACAGTAGGAGAGCGTGTCGGGATCGTCCTTGTGAGTCCAAATCGCGGCGACGGAGGCATGGCAGCCCTGTGTTACCACGCTCCCCAGCGGCCACGTGTCGATTAGGTCCCTCCGCAGCACAACGTACTGCACCATATTAGAATATAGCTTAGCTTATGCAATTGCATATTAGAAGAGCTAAGAAAGAGCTAAGAAAGAATTAGAAATAACCAAGAATATTCAAGTGAACAATAGAATGTTCAAGAACATTCAAGATGAATGAGTGGAGGAAGATGAAGTAGTTAGTTACTTAGAGTTGGAAGCAATGATTCTGTTGTATAAATAATACCTCATTGCTCTTTGTAATTTACTTCAATCAAATATATTTCTCTTTTACTTTCAGAGAGTTTTATCTCTTGTTCTTCGATTTATGGCTTCTGAGAAGATTTTAACACACCAACGTCTCCGCCACCGTTCCCTGGGCCGTGCTGGCGGAGTCCGCCGCTGTGTTGATGGCGGCAGCCGACGATTCCATTCGAGCGGCGGCGCGTGAAAAGACGGCGCTTCTTTGAGTAATTTTAGCGGTCCGAGTCTGAAAAAGCGGTTCAAGTAAGAGAAAACCGGGCATAAGCATAGAAGCCATTCACAAGTGTGAAATATAAGGTAGTTTGGAATAGAATCTTCACCCTCAATAAAAATCTTAAATAACACAAAATAACTAAATTATTATTCAATATGTGTATAGTTTAGAAGTTGGATTTCACTTGTTTCTAATCGAATTGAATACTGACTAATGTTTAATCGAATTTTTTGTTGAGTAATATTTGAATCTACTCATGAAATTATTACTCCTTCCGTCCAAGTTTAAAAGTTGGATTTCACTTTATTTCACTTGTTTCTAATCGAATTGGATTTCACTTGTTTCTAATCGAATTGAATACCGACTAATGTTTAATCGAATATTTTGTTGAGTAATGCTTGAATCTACTCATGAAATTATTACTCCCTTGGACATCCAAGGGAATTGCATATTTGTGCACCATTATCTTTTCAATCATTCACATTACATATCATTCACATTACATATTTGACTATAAATAAAGTGGGACCCTCATTCCACTATCAATCAACCACTAATTTTTCTTCAACTCACATACACATATTTAATTTAATTTTTCAACTCACATACACATATTTAATTAATATGGAATATTTACTCCACTCACAATACATTCATAATATTTAATCCAAGAGTGCAAATTCTTTATAGACAGAGAAAGTACTAAATTTGACTTACACGTTTAAGAAAGAGGGAAAATTCAAACTGAGTATCCTTTTCCCTTTATAGACAGAGAAAGTACTAAATTTGACTTACACGTTTAAGAAAGAGGGAAAATTCAAACTGAGTATCCCTTTCCCTCCCTTTTCTGCTAGGATGGGAAATCCTCTATTTTAAATATCCATACGATTGAGTCCTTGAGTTTCCGAAATAGGGAAAATTCAAGATAGTCAAGAAGATAATAAAAGATAAATAGGGTTTCGAAATAGGGAAAATTCAAGATAGTCAAAAATATAATAAAAGATAAATAGTATCCATATAACACTATATATAGTCATTTTCATTATAAATTATCAAAAATACTTTTTTAAGTTAAAATGATATTTTTTATTTTCGCATTTTTTAGTACAATTTATGTATACTAGATATGACATATGTTTCATATATGAATGATATATTTCATACAAATGTTGAATGAATTACACGAATCGTACATTTCATAGAAATGTTGAATGAATTACACGATTCACCTACATAAATCACCTCACCCATAACAATAACAATAAACTAGCCTAAATTATTTCTACTCACTATCAAAAATCGAACGATATTCCCAAGTTATAATTTGATGGATGGAATCGAAGGTTTCCATTTCTCATCTCGGGCAATCGGCACTCGTTGATGCCAAATATAGGCGAACAAACATGGAACTTCTAGATGGATCATCGTTCAATATCTTCATCTATCTCCACCATGCTAGCTCTAACGTACTCACTGCTGCTCCCGAAGCTCTTGCCTCCTCTAGTTTTGATCTTATTTTCTTACACTTGATCCAAGTGCAAGAGCAGAGAAGAGAACTGCGAGAATGATTAGATTGTGTAAGGTATCATTCTGTCAGCTACCACTTGTATTTGCAAAGTGAACTGAATCATTCAAACTTACGAAGTGAAGAAGATAACCCCAGAAGCGTTTTGCAGCAATGAGATCTGGATTTCCCCAAGTCATTTGAATCTTCGAGCCTTTCGCAGGCAAGATCTCCGGTGGCCTTTTTACATCGTGGTCGATTCTCAAACGACGACGTATCGTGGAACCTAAGCACAGAGATAAGGAGATTTAAGTTTATAAACCCTAAATCGCAGAAACCAGTATAGGCAGTTTAGAAAAAGAAAATATAAGCAATCAAGGAAAAAATAAGCAGTGTGACTTCCACCATATTTATACCTCGGGTAGCACTTGTAGCAAACACCATCAGCAGCAAAGAAATGCTACTAAACCAAATATGGAACCTTCTGCAGAATACACTACTATCGGAATTGTGGAAGGAATACTTCTGCTATAGCAGAACATGAGTGAGCACGGCATGAAGGGGAGGATAGGCCGTATTTATTCACATTTGACGCGCAACACGTGTCCGATCGGCTTCATGCAGATAACAGTTGCGAGACACGTCCTAATCAACGTGGCGAATAGACGTTCTGCATGAGACGCGGCCTAATCAACGTGGCAAGCAGGAGCGTAGGTCCTGACACGAGGTTAGAATCGTAACTTTTTTAAAGTGGTATCTTGTTGATGGCTCAAGCCCGGGCGTAAGGGCTATGATGACTTGACGTCATCCTTACGTTCTCATGACTCATCACCAGTGGATTATTCAAGGTTCCGAATTTACCTAAAATTAAAATCAGATCAAGTTATACTTGTTCAAGTTGACATTAAGTACAAAATATTTATCATTATTATTTATAATTATTTCAGAAACGTGTTAGGCTGTAGAAAGGGATAGTATGCATAGTTGGAATAAAATTGGATAAAATTAGGGGAGATGAAAAAAGAAAATGATGATTGGACAATAAATTATAAGCTAAATTGCGAGGGGCGAAGGTCGAAGTCCCACCGACCAAGTGCCAACTAAGTCATTTCAGCAACGCCACAATATCCGTCGCCAACGAGTCAGTGACGGTGGTTGACGATTCCAATCACGCTGTGGCGGCGGGGAAGACAGTGCTTCGTTAACACGATAACTTATTACAAATACATTTATATTTTATTTTAAAATAAGTTTTATGGAAGGTAATAAATTGTGCTAACTAGCGACTTCTATTAAGTAGTAGCAAATGCGACTTTAACAGTAAGCTGTTACATGAGTGATGAATATACTCCTAAGAATACTTTTAGTATAATTATCTCTTCATCCCTTGTCTCATTTCATTTTTTTTCCCCCTAAAATACCCTTTGATTGAAATCATCTAATCATACAATTATATTCACTAATTTATCTAACTATAATTTATTTACACAACTCTAACTTCTAATTTATCTAATCCAAAAAAATCGAAAAAAATATTTGAAAATAAGTTTAAATCATTTATCTTTATGTTGTACAATTATGTGACAAAAAATAATTATGCAATTAAGGTAGTACAAATGGGGTATTACAAATATTGAGAATAAATATTGTACAAATGGGGTATTACAAATATTGAGAATAAATATTGCATTTTAGTGTGCAAATCACTCTTGATTTTGTTTGTTGGTTAGGATTAAATTCAATGTACTATAATTAATCAAACACAATTGATAGTATGCTAATATTCAATGTCCAACAAATTTAACATGATTCTCGATTATACAATAATACACACAATAACTTGAATATAAATGGATATGTATGAACAAAATATTTTTGTAGTGTAAATTTAATCATTCATATACATAAATCTATACGTGTATTTTACAAAATTAGCTAACAGTTATTATCAAAAGCTACGCTCTATTCAAAAGGAACTAATAACACCAAGGAACAAAAGAAACAAATAACACTAAAGAACAAAGATCTCGGTTCAAATCCTCCGTGACGAGGTCATGTAATTACCGACTAAAAAATCCACAACTAAAGACCGAGACAAACTGAATTGTTCTACTGCAGCAGTTGTCACATTCCACAAAATCATCAACCGTAGCTTCTTTCAAAGGGAGGTAGAGGACAAATGGAACACACAAACACACATACCCTATGGGTCATCGGACATGGATGATGACGGAAAAGGCCAATTAATGGCTTACCCATCAAAATCAAAGTAGGAAGTGTTATATTCCTTTTAATTTAAAATCTCCCATTTTCCTACTTCTTGTTATCATCGTCACATGCATTCCGCTTATCTTCCATCTCCTGCAAGTGACAAAGACGGGCATGGAAGAGGTTTATGGTATAGAAGCTAGTCAGGGATCACAAGCTCTCGTGTTAGGACGGAGCTTCCGTCCCACCTAACAGTGCTCCTTTTCCTCAAAGTTTTTTCAATTTTCCATCCCTCATAACGTTGGGTTACCAAATGATTTAATCACGTCGCAATGAATGGATAGTCCCATCCTACATTAACATTTACCATTAGCATTTCAAACGAAGTTTCAGAATAGATAAATTGATCTTGTTTAGACCAAGTTTCATAGATCTAAACTCAATTTCCCTTGTTTTATTTATTTGTTTTTGAGAATACCTTCTATTTTACTCATGAGATGTTCACCATTGTGTTTCTTGCTAGTAGCATCTGCAATTCCTTCATTCCCCGAAATCCCTTCGTTCATCAGATTCATCGCTGATTTCCATTTTCTATTTCCAGACCCTACAAAACATGGAAATACAATCACTTTTAGCACTATAAAAAAGATCACATTGTTCAATGAATTAGTTTGTCGATGTTACCAAGACCAAAAATGTATGAGCACCTTAATCTTCTAAGGTGTCATGTGTGATGTTTGTGTGTGTGTGGCCATTTATAAAAAATGGTTGAGGCAAGATTGACAATTTACACAATAGTGAACTTTGGTGACAAAGACACAATCAAATCACATAAAGCTAAAAACATACTAAATTTATGAGGCAATATAGAATAGACATACCACTGGATAAAATTGTAATACAACAGACGAGAAATCCCCAATTTAAAATACATTATTTATAAAATGTTTACAAAAAAAACCAATCAAAATCATAGGTGAGATAGGTTTTGAACCTGTAAACACTCCTGAAAGATTCATCAAGGACTATGAGTTTAACCCAAAAAATAAGTATAGTTTTCTTCAAAATAAAATCACTATTAAAGAACAAAATGGAGGCTCTTGACAACAAGAGAAAGTATGAATTGAGCATAAAGCAGAGGAAGATGGGCTGGTATTTATGCACATCTCATTGATGATAGTTGTTGAGTACAGCTCATGTACAACACAGATGCACGATACATACTACAACATGTGTCAGTCATAGGTTGTGCATAATTTAGAAATGAATCAAATGTATTCTCAACTTTGTAAGTATCGAACAGGGATAAGTACAAATTTAATACTCCATACCCGAAATTGTGGTCTTCTTTTCCTTTTTTACATATTGAGAAATTGCATTTAATGTAAATAAAAAGTGAAACGCACATACAATTTCTCTACTCTACCTTCATTAGTAACCAAAAGTGATATATTATTATTTCTGTAATTATTTACACACATAACAGTTAGTGAATCCAGCTTATGCACAACACAGATGCATGACACGCTCTTAGGTTGCGCATGATTTAGAAACGGGCCAAATGTCTTCCCAAACTTTGTTAGTATGGAACAAGGATGAGTACTACAAATTTAATCTTCCATACCAGAAATTGTTGTCTTTTTTTTTTCTCTTACATATTGAGAAATTGTCTTTAATACATATAAAAAGTGAAATGTACATTCAAATTATCTACTACACCCTCATTTACTAACCTAAAATGAGAGTATTATTATTAGAGGTGAGCACTGGGTCAGACCCAGACCGATCCGCTAGAACTGAAGACCCGAAACTTTTTAAAAAGGTGGACCGACCCGGAAAAAAATAAATAAATTTATATTTTTTTTCATGTTATATATATTACTTTTTTCTTAGTTTTAAATATTCTCAATTCACAATAAAAATATAAAGTAAAAATCAATTCTTAACTAATAATTTATTAATTCAAAACCAAGTTCATAAATAAAAATAAGTGTAAAAAAATATTTTATATATTTCTTATTAAAAATAAAAAAAATATATTTTTTATTTATATGGATCAGTTCTGGATCTAACGAGTCTGGACCCGGACCGACCCGGTACTTCACCGGGTCCTAAAAAATGATCCAACTCGGACCGTTGCAATAGATTGGTCAGTCCTGACCCGGACCGAATCCACCGGTTCAGGTTGATTTTACAGGTCCGGTTTGAGTTTGCTCACTCCTAATTATTATTCCTAAAATCATTTACGCACATAACAACTGGTGAATCCAACACATGCACAACGCAGATGCATGACACGTACTGCAATGCGTTTCAGCCATAGGTTGTGCATAATTCCGAAACGGACCAAATGACTTCCCAACTTTGTTAGTTTCAAACAATTATGAGTAAAAATTTAATCTTCCAAACCTGAAAATAACTATCTATATTCATCGTTCATTTAACTGGAAAATAACTAGTGATATAATCACGGTTAAGAGAGACCATATAAACAATAAGAATGCCAGTGTTACTAGGTCCAGGTTTCTATGAAATTAAATCATGATCAATAATCTACTGTGTTCGGTTACATAAGATTAGATTAACCCGTGATTGCTCGAGATTGATTTGACCCGTGATTAGTCGAGACTATTTTTATCATAGGGGGAAGGCTAAGACAAACAACTCATGACTAATCCTACGTGGCATTATCTTAGGATTCAATCTCGGGCCCTATCCCTCCAACCAAACATTTCATAACAATTAGTACGAGACTAAATCATGGATAATCTATCCAACCGATAACCCTTAGATTAGCAACAATTCTTCCTTAATTGCATGTTTAATAGTCTTTTTTTTTTTTGTAAAATACACCAAAAAAGTGGTAATTAAAAAGTACTGTGTAATAATATGATTAGTCATGATGCGACCATAACCATGAAACTTATTTATAATTAACGAAGAGCTCAGTTTCCTTATGATTCCAATACAAAGGAAAGAAAAAAAAATCAGAAATGATACAGGCGAATAAGACATCGTCTTCAGTGAAACCAACAACCTAGTGATTTCATCCATAATTATTTCTAGAGTTGGGTTTATTTTGTGAAGTCTTATTTAGATCAATACATAGCAATATCAAGGGTTATTCTTTTCACCTTATCCATAATAGGTCAACAAAATGGAATAGATGATGTACTCTGATTGTGTGTAACACCAATTCGAATCTTCTATTGCCTAACGATATAATGTTTCCTATTGCATTAATAAGATTGTGACACGTGACATAATTAATAGTTTAAGATATAAAATATATATTTTTCTTATATATAAACTAAATCTTGAACCCTAATCATGTCACGCGTCACGATCTTATTAATGCAAGAGAAAATGTTACACTATTAGGCAATAGATGATCTCATTCGGTGTAACACAAAGATGCATGCTAGACCTTAATTATTATTGTCCAATGTGAAATATATCTATGATACTTTGATCCATACTTAATCACAAAAATAGGGTTTCTTTTAACTCCCATAAAAAATAATATTCATTTTAAAAGGAAAAATAATTTTGAATTTGCACTAAGCGTGAATTTTCTTTGACATGATTTTTGTGTGTGAGGTGTGTGCATAATTTAGTAAGCAATGACATTTGAATAATAACTTATAAATGCAAAAAATTAAATTATCACCTAATGTTCACAAAATATGAATAATAAGTGAATGTTATAAGGTAATAACATTAAACTATTTCCTTTGTTTAGTAGACGCAAATGTTACTTTGTTAGCATTAATTCTAGACTCATCAAAATTGTTCTGAATACAAAGTTTTTACTTAAATTTACAATTCTGATTACGCCAGATGTTTTTTTGGGTACTGAAATAAAATAGGGATAAAATTAGGGAACATTTATACAATTATATGAAAAATTACTAGCTAGAAATATTGTGTGAGGCGGAGGTCGACGCCCTATGTAATGAATCTTCCACCGGAGACGTGTCAACTGAGTTAGCCGCCAACTAGACAGTGGCGGCGGCTGACGATTCCACTCCGGCAGCGACGGCGAGAAAGATGGTACTGATTCTATTTCGCACATTCTTAAATGCAATTAGTGCAAATCACTTCTGATTTTGTTGGTTAATTTATTGGTATTGGATTCAATGTATTATGATTAATCAGCATAATTGCTAGTATCCTAATAATCAATGACCAAATAATTTACCATAATACACCATAACATGTATTTTAAAGGAGATATATGTACATGTATTTTAAAGGAGATAGGAACCATTATCAAAAGTTATAATTTTCATTCATACTTAGTTTCAATAATAGTTTATTGGGTGCAATACAATCTACACACAAAGACTGAGACAGACTAAATTGTTCTACTACAGTTGGTCCACCGCATAAAACCAACAAGCATAGCTTCCAACACTTGAACGTTCTAAAATATCTATCTACAAAGCCAAAACTAACACCACCACAGCACACACACACACACACACAATGGGGCAAGGATGATGTTCCGTAGCATACAGTTACTTGTATTTAGAAATTGTTCGATTCCTTTAATTGAAGATGTTTTCTAATTTCTGGCTTTCTTTCTTTAATTATCAGGATGCAGTCGATTTATCTTCTGTCTCCTGCAAGTGGCAAAGGTGGGCATGCAAGAGTTGTGCACGAAAGATGCTACCTAAAGGATAACAAGCTCTCGTGTTAGGCCGTAGATAATCTAATTTTTACACTCTTCCATCCCAGGTAACGTTGTGTTACCAAATGATTTAATTACATCGCAATGAATGAATAGTCTCATCCTACAAAAATAAGCATTTAGCATAAGTATTTCAAGCAAACAAGAAGTATTAAAACATATTAGATAAATTAGTATTGTTTAGTAAGTTTCACAGATCTATAATCAATTTACATTCTTTTATTTGTTTCATATGAGAATACCTTGTATTTTACACACGAGATGTCCACCACTATGTTTGTTGTTACAAGCATATGCATTTCCTTTATGCCCCTGAATCCCTTCTTGCATTAAATTCATAACCGATTTCCATTTTCTTTCTCCAGACCCTGCAAAATATGGAAATACAATAACTTTAACTATATGTGAATTAGTTTGTGAGTGTTACCAAGACCCAAAACGTATGAGCATTTTATTTCTTCTTTGAGTCACATGTGGTGTGTGTGTGTGTGCTTGTGGACTTAAATTTTTTTTTTCCCTTGAGGCAAGATAGACAATTCACACCCTAGTGAAATGAGGTAACAAAGTCAAAAGCAAGATGAAAAAAGCTAAAAGCAAATTTAATTTATGAGGCAAAACATAAGAAACAACAAATGGAGGAAATTGTAATACATCATAATAGAAATCCCCAATTCAAAATTAAATTTCATAGTTAAAAAAAAAAACATGATCATGAAAATTAGATGGGAGTTAGGCTTTGAACCTGTAAATACTCCTGACATATTCATCAGGGACTATGAGCTTATTCGAAAAGTTTTCCTAAAAAAATTTACTATTAGAAACGAAAGGAAACCCTTTGACAAGAAGAGAAAGTAATGAAGTGAGCATGAAGCAGAGGAGGATGGGGTGGTATTTATACATGAAATTACGGTCTCTTTTTTCCTTTCTTACATATTGAGAAATTGACTTAAATGCAAATAAAAAATTAAATGCACATACAAATTCTCTACTACACCTTCGTTTACTAACCTAAAATGAAATACTATTATATCTAAAATCATTTACGCGCATGACAGTTGGTGAATCCAGCTCATGCACTACATGTGTTGCAGTGCATGCCAGCAGGCATTGGTTGTGCATAATTCAAAAACTGACCAAATATCATCCCAACTTTGTTAGTATCGAACAAGGATAAGTAAGACTTTAATCCTTCGGACCCAAAAATTGCGTTCTCATTTTCCTTTCTTACAAATTGAGAAATTGTCTTTAATGCAAATAAAGAGTGAAATATATATATATATATATATATATATATATATATATATATATATATATATACTCAACTACACCTTCATTTACTAACCTAAATGAAATACTATTATTTTTAAAAATATATACGCCCATGACAGTTGGTGAATCCAGCGTATGCACAACACATACTCACTACACGTATTGCAGTGGCATAAGTTGTGCGTGATTCAAAAACTGACCAAATGTCTTCCCAACTTTGTAAATATCGAACGAGAATGAGTAAAAATTTAATTCTCTAGACCCGAAATTGTGGTCTTATTTTCCTTTTTTACATATTGAGAAATTGCTTTTAATGCAAATAAAAAGTGAAACGCACGTACTAAATCTCTAATCTCTCCTCATCTACTAACCTAAAATGAAATATTATTATTTTTAAAATCATTTAAACAAATACGTCTATGCACAACACAAACGACACATATTGCAGCGCGTGTTAGACATAGGTTGTGCACGATTCAGAAATAGACCAAATATCTTCTCAACTTTGTAAGTATCGAAGGAGGATGAGTAAATATTTAATCATCCATACACGTAATTGTGGTCTACTAGCTTTTCCTTTTTAAAATATTGAGAAATTGCCTTTAATGCAAATAAAAACTGAAACGCACAAATAAATTCTCTACTATACTCTCATTACTAACCTAAAATGAAATAGTATTAATTCTAAAATTATTTATGCACATAGCAACAGGTGAATCCATCGCATGTACAAAACAGATGCACAACACGTACTGCAGTGCATGTCAAGCATAGGTTGTGCATGATTCACAATCGGACCAAATGTCTTCAAAACTTTGTTAGTAGCGAACGAGGATGAGTACAAATTTAATCCTCCGGACCCAAAAGTACATTCTCATTTTCCTTTCTTACATATCGAGAAATTGCATTTAATGCAAATAATAGTGAAATTCACATACATATTCTCTACTACACCCTCATTTAATAACATAAAATGAAATACTATTATTTCTAAAATCATTTCATAGCGGTATAATGTATAACATTTCATAGTGGCAATTAGTATTTCACGATTACAAAATATGAACAAGCAAGTGAATGTTACAAGATCATTACATTAAACTATATGAAAACATGACTTTATTAACATTCTGGATTCGTCAAAATTGTTGTAGATTTGTAATTTTAAGTTCAAACTATACACATGGTATTTATTTTTATAACCCCCAATATTAGCTTGAATTATCACTATGTCATTTGCATAAATCACAAGGTCACATAGTTATGATTATGAATATTTAATTTATAAACATATGAGCATTCATAGCATACAAGTCATCCAAAGCAAATCATAAATGGGAAAATTTTCGCTCATGTAACATGTGGTGTGAAACCATGCCTCAACAATCTTCAATAACCATAACAAGAATATTTTTATTTTATCAATTCACCTGTGTAGTTCATAGTAATTTCACCAATTATACTAATTTTACATAGAAGGAACTAGATTGAGCTTGTCTTAATTATATTAAAATTTTGTTGCGCATTGAAATAAATTTGATAAAAGAAAATAAGCTTAATGATATCCGCCGCCTACTACTCAGTGGCGGTGGTTAATGATTCCATTCTGGTTGCAGATTAACACGATAACTTATTTCAATTACATTTATATTTAATTTTAAAATAAGCTTTGTGGAAGGTAATAAATTGTGCTGACTAGCGACTTTTATTAAGTAGTCGCGAATGCGACTTTAACGTTAGATGAGTGATGAATATACTCCTAAGAATACTCCTAGTATAATAGTCTCTTCGTCCTAGTTTAATTGTCTCATTTCATTTTTTGCCTGAAATACTCATTTATACAAATCATCTAATCATAAAATTATATTTACTAATATAACTAACTATAATTTATTTACACAACTCTAAGTTCTAGTTTATCTAATCCAATAAAATCGAAAAATATATATATTTGGAAATAAGTTTAAATCATTAATCTTTACGATGTACAATTATGTGACAAAAAATAATTAGACAATTAAGGTAGTGCAGATGGAGTATTACAAATAGTGAAAATAAATATTGCATTTTAGTGTACAAATCACTCTTGATTTTGTTTGTTGGTAGGTATTAAGTTCAATGTACTATAATTAATCAAACACAATTGATAGTGTGCTAATATTTAATGTCCAACTAATTTAACAAGATCTCCAATTATACAATAGTACACATAATAACTTGAATATAAATGGATACATATGAACAAAATGTTTTTGTAGTGTAAATTTAATCATTCATATACATAAATCTATACGTGTATTTTACAGAATGAACGCCTAAAAGTCATTATCACAAGCTATTATCTAACTAAATTTCATCAATATACAATGTCAATAATAGTCTTCAAACCACACAAAAGGAACAAATAATACCAAGGAACAAAGATCTCGGTTCAAATCCTCTGTGACGCGGTTATGTAATTACCGATTAAAAATCCACAACTGAAAACTGAGAAAAAATGAACTTTCAATGGGAAGTGGAAGACAAAAGGAACACACAAACACACACCCCCTATGTGCCACCGGGCATGGATGATGACGGAAAAAGCCACATTAATGGCTTACCCATCAATGATCATTGTCACGATGCAGTCGACTTATTTTCCATCTCCTGCAAGTGACAAGGGCGGGTATGGAAGTGGTTTATGGGATAGAAGCTAGTCAGGGATCACAAGCTCTCGTGTTAGAACGAAGCTTCCGTCCCACCTAACATTGCTCCTTTTTCCTAGAGTCTTTTCAATCTTCCGTCCCTCATAACGTTGGGTTACCAAATGATTTAATCACATCGCAATGTATGGATAGTCTCATCCTACAATAATTAACGTTTAACATTAGCATTTCAAACAAACATCAAGTATTAACCATTACTAACACCTTCAAATTTCGGAATAGATAAATTGATCTTGTTTAGACAAGGTTTCATAGATCTAAACTCAATTTCCCTTATTTTTTTTTTTAAGAATACCTTTTATTTTACACATGAGATGTTCACCACTATGTTTCTTGTAGCTTCTGCAATTCCTTCATTCCCCGAAATCACTTCGTGCATCAGATTCATCACTGATTTTCACTTTTTATTTCCAGACCCTACAAAACATGAAAATACAATCACTTTTAGCACTATAAAAAAAGATCACATTGTTCAATAAATTAATTTTTCGGTGTTACAAAGACCAAACATGAACACCTTAATCTTCTTATGTGTCACATGTGGTGTATATGTGTGTGTGTGGCCATTTAAAAATATTTGGTGGAGCAAGATTGACAATTAAACACTAGTGAACTTTGGTAACAAAGCCAAAATCATATCACATAAGGCTAAAAGCATATTAAATTTATGAGGCAAAATATAAGAAACAACCAATGAATAAAATTGTAATACAACAGAAGAGAAATCCCCAAATCAAAATTCAATATTAATAAAAGGTTTACCAAAAAAAAAACAATCAGAATTAGAGGTAAGTTGGGTTCTGAACCTGTAAACACTCCTGAAAAAATTATAAGGGATTATGAGTTTATCGCAAAAAATAAGTATAGCTTTCCTCAAAATAAAATAACTATTAAAGAACGAAAGGAAAACCCTTGACAACAAGAGAAAGTATGAATTGAGCATGAAGCACAGGAGGATAGGGTTGATATTTATGCACATCTCATTGATGATAGTTGGTGAGTCCAGCGCAAGCACAACACAGATGCACGACACGTACTGCAGCACATGTCACTCATAAGTTGTGCATGATTTAGAAATGGCCAAATGTCATCCCAACTTTGTAAGTATCGATTGAGGATGAGTAAAAACTTAATCATCCATGCCCGAAATTGTGGTCTACTTTTCCTTTTTTACATATTGAGAAATTATTTAAACACATAACAGCTAGTGAATCCAACACATGCACAACACATATGCGTGACATCAGGCATAGGTTGTGCTTGATTCAGAAACGGGGCAAATGTGTTCCCAACTTTGTGAATAACGAACGAGGATGAGTAAAAATTAAATCTTCTAAACCCAAAATTGTTGTCTCTTTTCTCTCTCTTACATATTGAGAAATTATCTTTAATACATATGAAAAGTGAAATGCACATTCAAATTATCTACTACACCATCATTTACTAAACTAATACGAAATATTATTTCAAGCCCAAAATACGAATATTTGGGATGGATTGATCGAGTAGAACCAGGCCATTTTGTGAGCTCTAGTTACGTCTATTTAATACTCCCTCCGTCCCAATAAGAATGGCACAAAACTTTTGGGTACGATTATTAAAGGGAGTGTATAAAATAGTGTATTGATAAAGATGGTAGGATCCACACCTTTTTAAAGTGATAACTTTTACTATTTTAGAAATGTGTCAAGTTTAGTGGGACATCCAAATAAGGAAATTGTGTCAAGTTTAGTACATAGCACTGAAAATTGACAAATATTACAGTCAACAATTCATACCGACCAGATTTCCATTAAGAGCACGTGCTTTTTACTTAGTCTAGATACTCTAACAAGTTAAACCATGTTTCAAAGTCTATTTTTAAGTTAGCGGCAAACTTTAAGTGTTATTTATCGTGTTCAAAAAGTAAAATCAGTTACTACAAGATCCACCATCTTCATCGACTGTAAGCTGTAGCATTAACATATATGAATCCATACTTCTTATTTTACATGCACTCCCCTGCTTGTTTCCAATCATGAAGGAATTCAAGAAATAAATATAAAATAGATGGGGTCTCAAAAAGTCCTGCATACACAGTTTTACAAATATTTACTTCTGTTGTCAGTCCTACCATGATGAAGAAATTAAGGGAAGAAACCCAAAACACTTGCTATATAACAGACATCAAGATTCTTCATTGAATGTTAGCTGTGCAGTACCTAATTTCTGTCGTGTCTTTCGATCAACATCCAGGCTACGGGATTCTGTTTAGATGATTCCAACGAGCTTCCTCAATGATAATGTAATATACAAACGGGATGATGTTAGATAAATGAAGAACGCTTGATCTCATGCACAAAAAGTTTGCTCTCAAGTCTCAACCAACTCCAGCTGCATACACTTCAAATCGCAGGAACCTCACTCTTCTCATTTGTACTAGGACTTTCAGCAGTTCCTTCTCTTGTCAATTGCCCACCAGTGTTTGTTTTACCTGCTGCACGATAAATGGAGTGTCATTTTGCAATCCAAAAATCAACTGCGGGTCTACGGATTTTAAATTTTACCGTCTAATTCTGAGGTTGGTAACACTGTTCTACCATCTGTTGCTTGACTGATTGGTTCAGGCACGGGAATAGAAGCTTTATCTCCCTCAGTTTTTTCTGTTTGCGCGTTACCAGAAGAAGAAGGTTGATTATTTCCAACTTCTTGAGTTTGATTGCTCGATGCAGCTGGTAGATTTTCAGGTTCTTCTTCCATTGGTAGACAACCAGAGACTTCGACCAGTTCAGCACCTTGATAGCTTTTACCAAGCTCTTTTTTATTATTTTCTGATGTAGATACAACAGCATCATCTGCACTTCCAAGAAGTTTAGTAGATTGAGTGGGAGCTGCAGCACTTTCCTTTACGGATGTTGCATTTGCAACTGGGACAGATCCGATGGGATTAAGAACTGCAGATGCAGCAGGTTTTGCAGAGCGACTTTGTGCTGGCTTGGTTTCTCCTGTTTCTAACACGTTTGGTTTAGGAGCAGAGTAAGTGGAAATCGGTGCTTTTGCCAGACCATTACGAATAAAATGCACATTACTCGGCAGTTGATGGGTAATGCTTGTAGTGGCTGGTTTCATCACAGAAGTGCCTCCAGTAGTGATATGAACAACATTCTGAGATCGTGTAGCCTCGATTAGTGAAGAAGCATCAGCAGGAGTAGCTATTCGAGCCCCAGCAGCAACTGCAGCAGCTTTGACCATCGAGTCTCGTTCAGATGTTGCATTCATAGAAGGCCGATGTGCCAACATCTGGGGTTTCGTTGGCCCTACTCTTTGCAATGGTTTATCTGCTGGTGTAGAGGCTTTCTGAGGTTGATGATGAGTCTTTATTCCAGCTGATAATACAAAAATAAAGATGTAGAGTTACAAGGTGTCCAATAGAAAGGTACTAAAAGTAAATTATAACGAAGGTAGGGGTCATTGAGCAACATCTGGCATCTTTTCAAGAGCAATGGTTCGGAGAAGTATGAATTTTGTGTTTTTTTTGTTACCTAAATATCCATTTTCCAGCATAAGTCAACCAACAATGTAGAAGAGTGGTCTCTAAATGGTTCACAACTTTGCAGTTTACAGCTCGAAGCAATTGCTAGAACAACAGATAGAGAAGAGAAGATTACCAGCAGACTTCAAGTTGTCCCCCATAGCCATAGGCATATCAAGAGCTATAGACATGGCTCGGTGGGCAGCTGCCAGTTGGGTTTCTGAAGGTTTAAAGCTGGTACTGACTTTTGTATTTCCTGTTGTTTTCCTTAGACTGTTCCACCTCTGCACAGGTCCATTTCATTCAATAGCTCAACAACATAACCATTTTTTTACATAAATATGAGTAAAATGCAACAAATTGGTGGAATAAACAAGGCGACCTAATCAATGTCAGAAAATATCATAGCATAGTAATACAGAATATGTAAAAACCATCTTATCCAGTATATATTGCACATAAACCGCAAAAACAATATGCACAAGTTAGTGACAGAAGGGTTCAACTGGCCAAAAAGAAACAAATGATGACGTATATATGTATATACGATACATCACTCTTATCAGGTATCAATATACATATCCATCACATATTTATGGTGAGGCCTAACATAGCCATGCCACAAAACCATTCGAAAAACACTTGTTTGCACTATAATTCCGATTGCGGTTCTGATGTATAGAACATATAAAGAAACAAGTTGGAAAAACCTGAGATAGTTCAGTTGGTCTCCTTTCATTCTTAAATTCCCATCTGGCAATATTTGCCCAATTCTTTTCACCATGTTTTTGTACAGAAGCAGTGAGTTTTGTGTCCTCTTCCAGAGACCAGCTTCTCTTTCTTCTCCGGGAAGGCAAGTTCACTTCTGCCACCACAATATTAGGCCTTTTTTCGCCACTAATCCCCACTGAAGACAATGGTTGTTTTTGCACAGCAACAGGGATGCTAACATTCGTTCCCCTATTGGACAGATGTGAGCCATCTGAAGAATCACACACTGCCTTGGTGTTAGGTATATTAATAGTCAATGGAGCCTCAATGGTTGAGTTGCTTGAGAGCTGGGAATTATTTGGATAACCAGAAGTCTTTAAAACCTGCCCAACATAAATGACTCATTAGTACGAATATAATAATGATGTGTTTGAGTTTGATGTCCATCATATGTATCCAATTGCATATAATAGCTAAATACACCACCTTGAGACGAGATATTTATTCACTCGGTATACTAGCTTCAAGACCAGATATGGATGATATTTATATCTAGATCCACAAAAAAAAAAAACCTCTATCTATAGCAAAATATATACGGATGAAGTTAGAAAGGTGAGCATTATATATATCCTTGCTCCAGTAAAAAGCATGTATTGCTTCAATTGAGAATCAGCAAGAAACAATGTGACACGTCACTTGCAGATGAAGAATGAAAAGAAGGAACAATGAATGCAATAATATGAAGTAAAAGTTTATGAGATGGCTCTAATCCAAAGCCATAGAGATAAATTGACTTAGATTGACATGGAATGCAACAAGGACATACAAGATTAGATATTCAATGTATAAATATAGTAGCTACAACACAACAAGTATTCCATTTAACACCCTTCTTTTGAAGATCTCGATTAACCAATTATATAACAAACTAGTGTGGAGAATCCATCAAAGATAACTACAGAACAGACAAGCTTTGTTATTATCATGTCAAAACATTTAAGAATCTGATCAAATACTACTTTTTAGGTTTTTCAAAACATCACGGGAATATTATATTAACGTACTTTAACACATGCTGCAGCTTCCACCGAAGCTTCACGCCCAATAGCAGGGAAAGGTTCTACCCCATGCTCTAAATCACTGTCATCATCCTACAATCACAAGATACACAAAAGTTACAGTGGGAATAACACCAGAGTGAAGAGTACATTTGATACCGAATTTCCTCTTTTATAGTTTAATAGATTGCATTCCTGCTCAATGTTCACTCTCTGCATCCTTTTTTAAAAAGTAGATATTCATTTTTTTTCATTCAGTAAAAGAACCAATAAAACAACAAAGCAATATCAACACTATGCACTCACTCGGAAAAAGTAGGCAACAAAAAAAATACATTGACCCATAGAAGGCTATTATTACCGTTGAGAGAGGCATGACAGAGCGGAAGATCACAATGCTAATAATAGCAATAAATCCCACTCAATTTAAAAACAGTTAAATAGCCAAAAAAAATGAGAAGTGATTTACTGACCATAGGCTCAGCATCGTTTCCGACTTGATCAATTAGGGTTTCGCCGTAAGCGAGGTGGCGCCACAGCATTTGGCACTCCCGTGCGCCTGAAATTCCGGTGGCGGAATTCTTCGCCAGCTCGCGCCAATCGATCTTCGCTCCGGCTGATTGCTCCACCTCTTGCAGCAAACCGAGCACCGTATTCATGGAGTATCTAATCGGAGGTGGCGAAATAAAAGACAGAAATAGAGAAAAAAAAATACAAAAAAAAACAATTTTTGAAACAAATGTTACCTCCGCAAGAGGACGGCCATATCTTCTTCGCTGATAGTGCCCTTCTTGCCCTTCTTTGATTTATCAACCATTGGAGAAACTGAAAACTAATTCTCTCTTCAGTTCAGAATAGCATAAAATCTTGGAGAAGGAAAGTAGAGGTTCTAGAGAGAGAAACGGAGAAGATGCTAATATCGTGGCCAATTTTCTTTTTTTTATTTCTTACCTTCAAAATAATATTTTGACTAAAAAAAGAAAATTTTGACATCATTATTTCTATATTTGCTATGTCTGAAAAATAGAATCACAATAAAATATTGATGTGATAATATTATTTATAAATATTTTTTCTTTTTTATTAACTTAAATAAAATAAATATTAGATTATATTTTAATAAATAAATTTAATTGAAAAATAAAATTATTTAAATAGTAATTAATATTTATAAATCAAGTGCATGAGTTGAAAACATGATGCACATTTCTGAATTTGTCACATTCTTTGTTCTTTCCAGTTCTCAAACTTCTCAAGAACCTTTTGTCTTCAAATAATATCACAGATAGCTACAAAACATACAAGAATATTTATTAAATGAATAGATCTAACACTAAACTTCCCCACTAAATAGCAGCAGCAGCAGCAGCAGCAGAAAATGAAGTCCTACAACAATGGCTACACCCTTTTCACTGCACAAGATCATCATCTTGTTAAAACTTCATCATCATTCGAGCTCTAGCTCAACCTCGACCTCTAATCTTCAGCCAATATATACAACGAAACCTCGTTACCCGTTGCTTGCTCCTACGCAGGCCCAGCAGTGACGGTTGGAGAAGCTTTGTACTGCTCCACAACGACGTTGTTGAAGCTCCCACTAACTCGCCTCGCCTTGAAACTGCTCCCGTGTTTCGGAGTTTTCGGTTGGAAGAGAGAATCGAGCATCTTCTCTATAGACTGCGCCGTATATTTAGCATACTTGCTTGCACTCTGGTCCTGCTCCACCAATGGCCCGTAATTCTGCATGTAGCTGCGGTAAACAGGAACTATCGTCTGGATCATAACGTGTCGCGTCTTCTCCCGCAAATCCTTGTCTGCAATCACCCAGTTCGACTGCTTCCTGTACATGTCGTCAAAAGCTTCGTTGAAAGACTTCAACCTCTGTTTCACCAGATTACGAGCCGTGACCCGCCCACCGGAGAACAAGATCAGACCTTCCCGGCTCAGAAGAGCCGGGAGCGTCCCCCAGCTCTCGCGCAAGTACAACGTGGAGTAATACCCCGTGCACTGCTCGTGATTCCTCAACCATGAATCTCCGAGGAATCCACCGAGCTTGGTGCCTTTCAAGTACTTGTACAGATGCCAGTGGTTGTTCATCAAGAACAGATACGACGAAGCAGCGTCTCCATAGGCCTTGGACCATGTTTCCAAGTTCAATTCAATGGCTTTCACTAGGCTAAAAAGCTCGTTGATAAGGATCCTCTCTTGAAACGTTTCGTGCTTCCAACTTCTCTCGATCACGAGTGCTTGCGTGAGGATCGGCTTATACTCCTCGCCAAGAAGCTTGTTGCAGTAATCAGTAATGAAAGTCACCACTCTCGGGATTCTGCAATCGGGAGGCGGTGGCGTCTGTCGTTGCAGCTCAACCTGCACCAAAAGCTCCCAGAAAATCTCGCAAGCGCCTTCGATCAGTCTCTTGATTACATCCCGAGTCAGATTCTGAATCTCAGCACACGGTGCTCCACCGAAAAGTTTGTTAAAATCCAACCTAAGCTTGCTCAAGGAATCAAAAATGTCGAGAAGCTTCAATAGCTTGATCGGATCCTTCTTGCTTTCGGTAATCGTCTTTCCAAACTGCAGGAACGCGAGAAATCCAGCCTGCGCGGCTATTCTAGCGAAACAGCTCTTCCAAACGTCCAACCCCATCCTCTCGAACACGTCGTTACACAGTTTATACTCGGCCTCAAATAGGTGCTTCACCGCAAACTCCAAATGCTTGCCCCACTGAGCTATGTAAACCTCGATGCTCGCCACATCATTGAACTCAGAGACTGATATTTCAAGATAATCTAAGTTAAGCGCCTGCAAACTAGCTCGAACATTCCAACTCCTTATCTCAATATAAATCGACACACATGTATCGAGTCTGCCATGAGCAATCAATCTCCCCAAAATAGCCTGTAACTTCTGAATAACAGCCACAGGGAGAAGTGATGGAGCAATGCAGGCCGGCCCACCCGGCAAAGATTGAGACGACATCGGCAACGGAACGCTATGTTCTGTCAAAAGCCGCCTAAACTCATTCTCCAATCTATCCAATGCAGCCTCATATAGCCCCCCATCGAGGCAACCCTTTCCCTCACCTACCTCAAATCCCCCAAGGCCGTCCAGCGCCTTCTTCAAACCGGATATATACCAATCATCAGCCACCTTATGATCCTCCAAATACTCCACTATATCACCCAACCACTGAATCGCCATCCCGCAATGCTCTCCCAAGAACCTCAACGCTTCCTCGAGGCGCTTGAGCACGTCAAGATAGCCTGGGAGGTTATGTTGGGGATCTGACAACGACTTCTCAAGCCCATGAATCGCATCAAAAACCTTTAGAACTGCAGCTGCAGGAACCACCGCTCTATTAATGTGACCACCAACGGTATGAAGGGCGTCCCTTTGAGCCCGAATAGGCCTTATAGCAACTTCCATCGACGGTAGTCTTTGATTGATCTCACTTAGCCTACGCCCAGCTCTCTCTATAGACATACCTAAAGCTTTGGATTTCTCCACATTGCCTTTCAACAACTTCCTAGCAGATATCAAATTTTCTACCCCTTTATCCATTATCACGTACGATCTTTTACAAACTAAAACACCCAATCAACTATTCCCACACAAAAAAGAAAAAAAAGAAATTGAAACACCTTTAAGAAAAAGATGTAATCTTAACACCAAAATTTACACAACCAACAAGTAGTCACCATCCAGCTGAACCAACAAAAGCCCTCTACTTCAAAATCAAAACTTTCCTCCAGAAAAAAACAAAATTCAAGCAAAGAAGATAACTTTCACCAAGATTTGTTAGTGTGAACAGAAACTGAGGGAAGATATAGAGAGATAGATCGAGTGACTCACTGTGCTGGTATAATTGGAATGCAATGCTGCAAAAAGGGAGTGTTTTGGGGGATAGAGAAAAAAGAACCCTAAATCAGGAAATGGGTCTAAAGAAGTAAAGGTTTCGGCAGCCTCCGTCGAGGATGAAAATGCTACAGTCTGGTTCGAGAAAAGAAGAGAACTTTCGGCAAATGTGCCACAAAACCAACGGCTTGTTTTATCCAATCTTTTTCTCTGCTTTTCTTTGTTTCCTTTTTTGTCTGCCTCGCTTTCGTTAACCGACCTTTTTTCGTCATTAAAAGATGAATCTTGGGTTTGAGTACTCCGTGTGTGCGCGTGTGTTGGCCTAGTGGTAGTAGGGTTAATGCCCAAGGCTTAGGTATTGGATTCAAATCCTCCGTGATGCGGCTATGTAATTTAAGATTACAATACGCTAATCTTTCCATTTTTGGACCCATTTCTTACAAGTCTAGCTATGGTCGACTACGTAGGCACTTAAAGAGGGGCATAGGTCCCCCTCTCTAGATAAGAAGCAGAACGCGCCATCACCTACAGCTCTTTTCTCAGCTGGGGATTTACACAAAATGAAAACGGACGACATCGTCCTATGCTCAACTATTGTACTTATGTTTGGTTGCTCAACTATTGTACTTATGTTTGGTAGATAAGATAGTTGAAATTCGGATAAAATAGCAAATTAATAAAATTGCCCTTAATAATTTGTGTTAATGACCGAAAAATCGAGTGCACGAGATGTCGAAGTGTTTTGAATTGAGAAGGGTAACGTAGGAATAACCGACATTATTGTTCGAGCTTGTTAGTTTAATTCAAGGGTGGAGACCGGAATATTTACATCCGCAAAACATTAAAATATATAGAAAAAGACTACTATTTTATATTGGACTAACATAATAGACGACAGTGTTAAATATCAACAAATTAGATAAGAATATTTTTTTATTATGTTTCTAGGTTATATCTCATGAGCCAATCAAACACTGCCTCTATATTTTGCAACATGTGATCCAATGATATTCACATCACGTTTTTTATCTTACTAATTTTCATACAGGTGGTCCTATTTTACATTGAGAAATATTGATACCCTTCTTGAAAACTTATATGAAACTCATGAGAAAAAATATTTCTCCCACCATTTCACTAAAAAAAATATATATATATATATAATATTAAAACATTAACTGATATTTTCTTAATTTCATTTATTTCTCAAAGGAGTAAGCATTTATTGATTGAACAAATTAATCATGCCACTTAAGAGGAACAAAATTTTCATATTTTAATTTATTTCTTTCTTAAATAGGGGGCTAATGGGCTGTAGTCTCTTAGAGAGGTAAGAGTTTATCCAAAACATTCACTGCTCGAGGTCCGATTAATAAGTCGAAACCATACGCCTGGCCCAATTTGATGAAACAGTAATCATTTAATTTCTTTTTTTCACTTCAAAAATTGTTCAGAATAAGAAGTTCATATTTTACATTAAAATAGTAATAGTAATTATTTTAGAGAAGTTAATTTGTTGTGTTAGAACCCAACAATAAAGCTGGGGAATGGGTCCAAGTTAGACCAGTCAATATATATTTTGCACAAAAATCATGTTTGCTTGTTTATGAAGTCCAAAATCCAAATCAGTATGAAATAAGTTTTTTTTTCATAATATTATAAGTCAACAAGCCTTCTAGACGTTATCCAATTTAGAACATTTGTGTAAGCAATTTTCACATATTTAATATTAGGTTGTGTTTTTTTTCGGGACTAATTTATCATATAAAATGTAGGATAAATGTATAATTAGCATTTAAATTTCTTCTTTTTTATCCAATCTCCTATCAAAATTATAAATTCATCATTATTTTTCTCCTTCAACCCACTATGATAAAGGATAATATTATAAATCCAAATTTGGTGTGATAATATCGAGTACTTAATCGGCGCACCAAAAATTTACTTCTGTCATCTATTTGGGTAGTCATAAAAAATATACTTTTTTTATTTTAAATATAGTTTCGCTAAACACTTGTTATTGTAAACATCACATTTACATCTATTTATGTTTTTATCAAATTTATCTGTTTTTTACAAATTAGCTAGAATTTTCTGATCGTTACTGTTTCGCTCAAACAAGTACGTGGCGTTGTTTAGACCAGACCCACT
>JAPKLX010000027.1:1779475-1916680 GCA_026898415.1 Leonotis leonurus
CTAATCCGAATTACAAGAGAAATGAGACCAAAAACATATAAAACAGTTACATAAATATTACCAAAATCTCTATTATTCGAACCAAAAAATGACATAACACATGAAATTCAACATGGAAATGGAGTTTTACCCCCAAAAAATTACTATTAAAACATTGAAAATTTGTGTTGTTTCCTTCTTCACTATGCTGTGAAATTGATGCTCGATGGTGAATTTTAAAATATGTTGAAACATTTGAACATATTCTAATTATTTTTCATAGTCAAAACTAACTCACTTTGAGCGACCAAAGTCTGTCAATAGTTCATTTTTGGACCCCAATAAGATTCAACAGCTCATACCTCATAATACATAAAATACATTGTCACTCATGTGAAATTATGCGACCAATATTCATTACACAATACACAGATCATATAAATATGATTCAGAAACAATTGTAAAAATATATAAATTGTGTATCTAATGGAGTAGCATTATAAAATGCCGGTCAAAGAAAGCAACACATCACACCAACCTATGTCGTGATGTAGAGCTGTTTCCACATTTCAACATTTCTTTTTCTTTCAAATTGCCCAATCTTTTTGACTTTCTGTAAAGAGTTCCTTTTTTAATTCCTTATTCCTTTTCTCGATTGAAAAACTATTCTTTGCGAATCTCAAACACAAGAATCCTAAGCAATACTATAGAAAAATAATAGGAGTGAGTAATAAGGAAAATCAAATAATAACCAATTAATCCATTTCAAATTCAACCCAAAGTAAACGCTGATTCTGTCCTCTACCCCTAATCCTAACGAATTTACAAGAAAGCCCCTAACCCTCTCCTTCTTTCTACTCTCTTCATAGTCTCAGACTATCTCGAAATTACAAAAAGATCCCCCTCTTTTTCTCTGAACTAGTCAGCTTTCTTCACGACGATTCAAACACCACTAACTTCGCAGGGGCACCAGCGGCGGCGATCTCCTGCGCCGCACCCTGCGTGTGCCTGTGCTCCCCCTCGTACGTCACCATCAGCATTGATGGATCATCGGTCGCCCTCTCCACATGCTTCCTCGCCGGGCAGCCTCTAACTGTACTACATTTGTAGTAACCCCTGCGAATCAGACGACATGATTTAATTAGCTCGTGCAAGACAGTTGAATAGACGGTGATTAATTAGGGTGCACGGTTGCTACCTCGGGTATGGGGAGCCCTTGATTGGCTTCTGGCCGTACTTTCTCCAGGAATACTCGTCCGGTGGAATGTCTGCAACTTTTGAGCTCACGGCAGGAACTCTAATTACTCTTTTAACCCTAGATTTCCTGCACATCAACATTAACGCCGTAAGATAAGATGAAAACTATTTGATTTCTCAAATTAAGATGGTCCATAATTTAGTTCTGTTGAATCTGAAGTAAAAGTTTGCAGCTAGGAGAAAATTGAAAGGAGCGATGTAACCATAGGAGTGAAATTAGTAGATTTGCAGAAACACACCTCTTTTTGCAGTGACATCTGCTTGAACCGGATGTTTTGCCGGAAACGTTATCGGAGTGGTTGTGCTCCCGGCACCTCTTCCCCGAAAGCGGCGGCTTGAAAGCGGAGACCGTCGGACCTGCCGGCGCCAGAAGCATCGATTGAGATCCGCCTTTTCCGTTCGAGACGCTGCCTTCTCCCGTAATCGACGACAGAAACGTCGAAGACGAGTTTCCAGAGATCGAAACCGCCGTTGATAGACTGAGTCCATCTTTACCCATAATCTCACCGGCGTCCTTCCGCAAACAAGCGCCGGGCTTAGTGAAGTCAAGCGTCAACTGCTGAGCCGCCACCGCAGCGGCAGGTGCGGCGGGCGTCGGAGAAAGAGATAAAAAGCTCAGAGGTTGAGCCGGAGTTCGAGGCTGAGTCGGCGTAGAAATAAGATCCTGACGCTGGACCGGAGTCAGCGGAGACGGCTGAAACTGAGGGTGAGGCTGAACCGGCGCACGTCGGAACCTGGCGTGACCAGTCCGGTTCAGAATAGTGATTACCTTCTTAAACTTGGACACGGTAAAATCCGTGATTTCTCGGCAGTCAAGCTGCTGAATCTGCTGCTGCTGTTGATGTTGTTGTTGCTGGTGAGAAACCGCTCGAATCAAATGCTCCATCGACTTCAAACCGGCCGAGGCCGCCTCTTGAATCGCCATTTGGTCGTTGAGGCTTGTGTAGCCACGCAATTCCACTGCCATTTCTTCTCAATTTGATTTTCTAAAAGGGTAAAAGGTGTTTCCCTACAGCTTCATCAATGAAGAATTTTAGCTTGCGAGTAAAACGAGGGGAGATGTGAAGGAGAAAGCGAGTTGGAAGGGGGAAATATATCAGAGGAGAGGTAACCGGCGCACTCGGTCACCCGGTCGGAGTCAAATTTCGGACTTCAATCCAACGGCCAGGATTTCGTGATTGAAAACTTCAATGTGGTGGGGGGTAAAAGACAAATTACTCGCCTATTTTCTGTTTAAAAGTGGGAGAGGCTATGGGTCCCACTTGGCGGAAAATCTGGGAACTTATTCTACCAGTCTCATTTTGCTCCCTCCAGTACTTTGTACAATCTATTATGCAAGCAGTACAATCATTCGCAGCTTTGGTTCTATATTTTGAACTTGAGGGGTTTGGGGCTGGTCTGTGAATATGGGATTTTGGGGGAGTGAAATTGAGATTTGGAAAGAGTGGGAAATGATTAAATTTCTCGTGAGGAGAGAAAGAGTTAGTGACGTGAGAAGAAGACAAAGTAGGGATTGGGTTAGATGAGATTGGATGGTGTCATAGGTATACATAGATGTGGCTAATTAATGCCTTAGGAAAAGTGATGAAAATATGGTAATTTTGATTATTTATTAAAACCTATCCCTATTTCTTGATAACACAACTTAATTTTTGGTAAAAAAAAAATATTAATTTTAATTTCTTGACTATAAATCATTAACTATTGAATTACTAGTTTGTTTTCTAATGAAAAGAAAACTTTATATTTATTCATATAAATTATTAACTAGTATTATTCTATTTGTATAATGGTGTTAATCTTTGTAGCGAATCTATTTCCTTTTTTTCAGGTACGGAAAATTGCATTATATATCTTTTATCAATTCTCTAACATGACTTTATTTAAGATTTATACATTAAATGATACGGTTAGTGTTATGAATTATGATTGTGCTTGCCGATTAAAATCATCTTATTTTGGAAAGTCATTAAATATATCGTTTCATAATATTTTAATTAGAATGTAAATTATTGAACAATCATTTTATCATTGTTAACAATTACTATATATAATGTGGGCTCATGTAGTAAGAAATAATAACATATATCCAATAATATATAATTTCGATTTTTTGTGGCGAACATAATTTAACGGATTCGTAATATACGTAAAAATGTCACGTAACGTCACATGAGTATATAAGTCATTATAATTTTTATTTTTATATTATAAAATATATATCAAATTATACGTAATCAACAAATCCTATTAAAAAGTTACAGTTTATAATCTTTTTATTAAAATTTATTATTTATCTATGTAATAAGACATACGAGTCATTACAACGTTATGTTATGTTAATTAGAAAATCATTTATATTCAACGATAACATCTCCTCACTAACATGACTATATAAAACGATAACTTATACTGCAAATCTTTTTTAAGTCATATGCTAGTAAACGTATATAATGCATATTAAAATAATATATCTATGTTCATTCACATTGTTCATATTCATTAATTTAACACTGATTCATAATAAATTACATATCATATATAAAAAGTGGAATTTTGTCTAAGTTTTCACTTTACACTGTTATATATGCATGTATTATGATCATTATTTCTAGACGTGTCTATTTGAGAATTAGGTATCAAATATTTCAAGTAATATTCAATGGCCGAACGCGGGTTTAGGTATTTAAATAATCAAATTTTCAATTTTTGAGACAGGCCAAAAATTTTATTTATTAATTATATAATATTATATTTTTAATTTAAAATTTAAAATATTTCAAAACTCAAAATACTGAATTTCCCAAAAGTACTTGAAATACTTAATAAAAAAATATGAATAGTTTTAGTTGATTTGGATAATTTTAGATATCTAAATACATTATCCGAAAAATACAAATAGTTGTATAAACACATTTAATTACTCTCCTTGCATATGAAGACACTAAATTAAGGATTTGCATTTAATGTCGATACACGGCCCAATAAACTTATATATTATAACGTATATCATAAAAAGAAGAATCCACTCAAGATGTTTAAAAAATTTGGTGTTGGACTGTGGAGTTAATTTGAACTACTCGAAAATAATAATATTATATATTAAATAACTCAATCTATTTATCAAAAGTTTACTCTTATTACATATTTGAAATGTCTACAAAAAATGTATGTTTTTTTTTCTACATAACTATAACACTCGATATTATAAATTTTCCATATACACATATATGTTATTTTGTGAGCTCATTTTTCAATAAAATTACACTTCACATTTTTTCAATACTCATGCCAGACTTCCCCAAATGCACTATTTATAATTAAATAAAGTATATTATATAAAGCGCATTATAATCATGTTGGATCAATCTGAAAATCATATTATTCTCATGTTAGTAACGCCTTCATATTAAATGATTTAAAATCATATTCGTATTTAATTTTAGTAGAATGAATTCGAGTTTCTCTAATATTCATCGTCAATTGTCGGTTAAACTTCCTTTTGACCAAACATAATTTCATTATTAAAACTCTAAATCATACTTCATTCATCTCGCTAAAAGTGATCATATTTTTTTATTGAGTTCTCTCATTAAAAGTGGTCATTTTTTTTTAAAAAAAAACTTTTAAAATACATAACTCATACATTTTAAAAACACAATATTTTATTTTCTTAATCTATTTATTTACAAATAGTGAGTGGCCGACAATGCAATTTAGAAAAAATATATAGGTTGAACAGAATTTGGAGGAAGATTCTAGGTTATTCAATTGAAACTTCAAATATTTCAACATATAGACATAGACAAAGAGCATCGCGATATATTGACAAATAAAAAAACTAATTATAAATAGGTTCATTAAAAAAAGGTTGACTAGAAAATAGAGCTAATCACATGGGAAATGGTTGACTAACTTTTGCTTCACCTGCAAAACCTACGCTAACCCGTCGTTGAATACTGGCCGCAGGATCGAACTAGGTTGCATCAACGGCTGCCATGCTCTCATAGGTGTTGACTACGACTTTACGATTCTTAAGAATATCAATATCGTAGTACCTGTGAATTGTTGCCACGTGCCCCAGCCGTTTTCATAGTACTCATCTCTCCGGTTTCCGTTATTAGATTTATGATAATACAGTATATTTTTATTTAATCTTTTTATTACTCCTCATTTATTAATTAATATATAATTTAATATTATACATATAAATTAACAAAAAATAAAAAATATAGTGACTCGTATATTTCCACGACATTACATGACATTATAACAATTATGGATATGTTAAGTTATACGTCAATCACAAGTGGTAGAGCGGTGGTTCTTTTCTACCAATTGGGTTTCACCCTTCACCACCTTCATATGATGGTCTATAGGGTTTATAACTACTTACGTAGCCAATGTTTAGATGCGGCTGTACCCAAATATTTTTGGATCGCCCCAACATTCCCCACTTTTCCGACTGTTGCTGAGTAGTTTTTGGATATCAAATGGACCTCCCGAGAAAGTAACTTTAATGTGGCTGATTTCTCCTCTTTTGCAATCACTTAATCTTAGTTTATATTGTGAGGTATATCCACTTATAATAAAGCCTTTCATGGGAAAATTATCCAAAGCATGTATGTTATGAGAGTATTATAATTGATGATAGATTTTCACCTAATATTATTGTCAACAACAGATAAATTAGGCTGTCCACGTTGCGCATAAGGAGACATGTTAAGTTTGTCCCGCGTTAGTGACGGGGGTCACTTGATCATAGTTTATATGGTGATATATCATTTTCTCTTAATAAGGTCGTTTTAAGTTCAATGCTCAAATATGTTATATATGTTGTGACTAAATATTACTTCATTTGTTCCAATATTGTTATTCATCTTATTTTCGACACGCATAACAAACATTCACAAATAAAACATTAAATTAGGGAGCTTTTTTACTAACTCTTTGTAATTTTAAGTAATAGACCAACAATATTGAGACATCCCGAATTACAAAAAATGATTATCAATATTTGTACATAATGAGTATAACCGATGCTGTAGCATTTACATAATATTGTGCGAATAACTATTATAATATGTGATTAATCATATATATATATATATATATATTCTAATCTAATGAAATATTTGTAAAATGCTGGAATATTACGATGATTTAGTCTGGATATTAATTAGAATATTATTATAAAAGACATAGTACTAAATTGGACAATAAGTTGACAAGATCCCTCTTTATACTTGACAACTATTATAATACAATTAATTATATTTTTATTTTAACTAAAATCTACGACCCCCTAATATAATTTTGTTATAAAACTGGTCTACATGTTATTCATACTTCTTAATTAGTCAAATCCTTTGACATTTACATCCCAAATCAAACACCAATTTTAAGAAAATAATAGACCAGCCAAGAAATTCAATGCCACAAAATAGGTGTAAGGAATTCCATGAATTAGGGTTTTAATAAGAACTTCTAGAAGATGACTTATTAAGCTCAAATTAAAATATAGCTATTATACAATTGCTTAATTTAATTGAGACAATTGGGATCCAACGTTAAAGTAAACCACACGCTTTACTTTTATAAAATTTATAGACAAATAAAATCGGATACATGTAATACAACTATGTCTCATGATCACATTATTATATTTTATAGTTTATGCCCAAAATTAAAAGTATTAAAGTGTGCCAAACTTTTGACCATTTTAATCCTTTATTTTTTAAAGGCTATTTGGGAAACAAAACTCGTTGACCTAGGATAATGGTATCCAATAATATTTATATAATACATATATTTGTAATGATGTCAATTGCAACTAATGCAAGTGGCAATGGGAATCTCATGCGTGCTTAGCATTATATATTATATTATAATAAAGATAATTTCTTAATCTTATTTTAAAATTAAAGCAAGGGATTACCCTTAAATATTTTCTAATTAGTTTGGATGATTAAGTTAATTATTGCACTTGTCAACTTGGATTTATTGTGCATATAAGGTTAAGTGATTTATGGTCGGAAAGAAAACATTATTCTATAGAGTTGAATAAAATATACAAATTTCTAAAGCAAACGATACCACACAAAAGTCAAATCTCCATTACAATTAAAAATAATACTCCACTTTTAATAATAATAAAAAAAAAAACCATTACATGAAATCCAAAAGAAGAAGTGGACTTCCTTTTGCAAATTACAAGTTGACAATATATTTGACTTTACTTTTTAAAACGAGTGGGAAGATGCAGTAGGTGGTACGTACGAAGATCATTTTTCTTCATAAAACCATTGATTAGATATTAAACAATTTGGCTTTGATATAGTGGTTATAATTGATTTGTTAGTCCATTAGCAATTGATATAACTTATAAGATATTAAGATATTTTTAAGCAGAATTGTCAAAATAACTCCGGTACAATCCAATATTAATTATTAATATTGTTAATAAATATATACATATACAATAATATACTAATATTTTATAAATTTATATAAAAAATATTGTATAAATTCTTTTGTCTTTTATCATTATTTTTATTAGTTTAGGAATTCTAATTTGACAATGTTTTTAAATAAAAGAAGAAAGCACTAGTATTTATAATTTTAATTATTTATGTGATATTAACCTTTTTAATTGGAGCTTGTTGAATAAAAATATTGGTTTGCACATATAGTTATAATGTTAGACTATTTCATTTTAAGTTGTTAAATCAATTGAACTGACAGATCCGGTCCGATTTTTAATAACACTAGTCCGATCCACCGAGTATTTATATTTTATTTACTTATTTTTCAAATTTATGTTTCCAATTTATTTCACTAAGTCTGCGTATCAGCAGGTTTCTATAAAAAGTTGGCCCATTAAGAGTGTCATGGGCCAAATCGTTTAGATACCCATACCCGTTTCTGGATTTGGGTTTAATATGGTGTTACTATTACTAATAAGGGCTTTAGTTTCTAGAGAACAACATTAATTAAGAAATTAAGCATTGAATATGCATATCAACATTTTGTGTTCACACTTCGAGTTTCACAATTAAATTTATAAGTATTTCTTGTAATATACTGAACCATAAATTGCATTTATCTAAAAATTAAAAATTATATATCTTATTTTGAATTTATCAATTCTAAAAGTAATTTAAAAATGACATTAAATATTAAAAACAAATATATAACCTATTTGTGCGGGATGAACCCATACTCATACTTCTAAACACAAAATTAAATATTAGAAATTGAAAAAAATAAAAAAAAATAAAAAATTTGAAATTGCTTGTGGAATATAGAGTGTGAGATCTGAATTCCAATTTTCCAATATAATTATAATTAAGTGCATGCATGATTGGTGTCCTTGTATGTCTATTTTTGTATATATGTGGAAAATCTTTTTATAGGGGCCATTCTTTCTCAAATTTTTTTAAAAATATACTTTTGTATATAAAATCACTACTTTTATGTATGCATAATTTAAAACAAAAAATAGATTAATAAAAGATGTGGATATTTTAAATAAGGAAAATACTCGGAATTTTTCATCTAAAAGAACATGTGATGGTTGGATTTTATGGTCCACAAATTTCTTATCTTTTCCTCTATCATCATATACTGGACATGCACTTTGTTTTCATATCTTAAAGAGGTTTAATTGAGGTGAACCACCTATTCAAAAGCACACGTGTCGTCATTTCATTTGTCTATGAATACATCGTACTGCACATACCATCACTATGTACCAAAGTTAATTAATTTAAATATACTTATTTTCAAATACATTAAACTGTCCTCTTTGTTTACATACAAAATAAATTTAGCTCAATGTATATAGAATATTCTATCAAAATGAGATAGTACAATATGACGAATAAAAATACAATAAACTTTGAATAGATCAAATTATGTGATATAATTCGAACCCAAACCATCATTTTTCACTCGAGTAAAATTGAAGTAAAATTCACCATTTTGTAGGGATTTATGAACTAAGACTGCATACAAATTCTTGTATGTTTAAGTCCGAAGTTCCACCTTCTCCCATTGCTTCTATTGCTAGCTCTTTCCATTTAGCCACATTTTCTTTAAATTCATCTTTTCTTTCTCCCTCCGCAACTTCCATTATGCAACTAGCAATGGTCTCTCTACTAACTAGACCATTCGTGTCGGTGGAAGCCCTAATTCCCGTCTTCCAAACATCCATCACGAACTTCGAATTCGTAGTTTGGTCGGTCCACTGTGGCATCACAACCATCGGGACTCCGAGGCTGAGTGCCTCCAGAGTCGAGTTCCACCCACAGTGCGTGACGAAGCAACATATTGCCTTGTGCGACAGGACATCCAATTGCGGGCACCACGACACTATTAGGCCTTTCTCTGACACCTCGTTGTCGTCTTGAAAACCCTTGGGAAGCTTGGATTGCTCGGCTTCTCTAACCACCCACAAGAAGTGCTTGTTGATCAACTTCAAACCCCATGCCAACTCCTCCATTTGCTTATCGTCTAGCTTTGCCAAACTCCCAAAGGACACATATATCACCGATTCGGGGTCTCGTTCGTTCAACCAATCCGTGCAAGCCCCGACCATCGGCTTGTAGACGTTGAGCCCGTATTCTCTATCGTCCGACAACCGCTTGTCTAAGTACATCGATGGTATAGTCGGCCCGATTGCCCTCACCCGAGTACTCCTCGCCACATAATCAATAACCTATTAACATTTTCACACCCAAATTAATTTCAGTTCTCCATAATATGCACATATATATTGACCTAATTTAATTGAAAAAAACACTTACAATTTTGATAAAACATAATAAAATAATAGAACAGACGGAGTATACAGGCTCATCTTAATCAATATTGTGTCCCGTGAAAGTTATAAAATTAGGACCTTAAATTTTATCAAAATAATTAATACTTAAAAATAAAATATTTGGGAAGGAAAATTAATGAAAACTCCAAACAAACAAAAAATTGTTACAAATTTATATAATTCGATAGTGATCGATATTTTCAAGATCCTCGTTTTTCCGGATTCCTCTGCGGTGGCGACCTCACCGCACGGGCTAAGAACCGCCCATGGTTACTACAAGGGAATATTTTATAACATGAGAAAAAAAACCCTAATGAAGAAAGTACCTCTTTTTCCAACTTGTAGAAAGTGTTGAAGAAAAGCCAGTCGACGTTATCAAGACCCTTAAACTGATTAACAACCAGCTGCAACACAGGCGGGTAGGTTCCGTACGAACGCAAAAACGACGGCGTATCCTCGGGCAGCAGCGGCGGCAGCCCGGGAATCAGAATCTCCTCCCCCTCCGACAGCGGGAGCTTCAACTCCCCTCCGTACACGTGGTGGTAGATGTGATCGACGGCGCACGACTGAGTGAAGAAGGCCGCCGCGGAAGCGCCCATCTCCTTCGCCACCGGCAACGCCCACTGCACAAACGGGTCGTAGACGACGCAGTCCACGGGTCGGCCCGAGTCCGCGAGCCCCTGCATGGCTTCCTTAAGAGTTCTCGAGCCGCGTTCCTGGAACCGGGTCAAGTAGAGATCCGGGTCTACGTCGGTGGGGATGCCGTCGTCGAAGCCGTCGGAGATGGTGCGGAGGGAGATGACATCAGAGGAGAAAAGCGTGGTTTGGGCTAAGTGTTTTGTGACGACTAAGGTAATGGTTATGCGCTTTTGGAGTAAGCGTTTGGAGAATTGGAGCATGGGATTTATGTGGCCTTGGATTGGATATGGCAAGATTAAGCAGTGAGCTTTCTTTTCTTCTCCTTTCTCCATTTTCTTCACTTGCCTTTTTCTTCCCTTTAATTGGTGTTGTGTCTGCCAATGTGTCTATATATAAACTCCAACGAAAAATATGCATTGTGAGAGAGTATTGTGACTATTGTCGATCCGCACTCATCCACAAAATAAAATACGTGCAAAATTTAAAATATTAGATAATATATTACGTATATTACGTACTACACTCTTTTGGTGGATGATCGATTAATAATAAAAGTATATTTTTTTGTAAAATCAGATCAAGTTTATATATATATATATATATGAATGATTGTACTAAAAATAGATTTTTTGGTATTAACTAAAAATAAATATCATATATTTTCATTAATATATACAATTAAACTATATTCTAATTTAATAAATTATAGTTAGAGATAACACAAATTCGCTATTTTAAAAGGTAGAAATATTTTAAATAAAATATTACAAAAATTATCTTTTAATATATAACATTGATCCAAATGATGTTACAGTCAAGATTTATTTTTAATTTTATTTGATGTCTCTCCTATATATATACTTAATTTATGCTTGATTTTGAGGAATAAAAATGGAATAATTAATTTATACCTCTTTTATTTTAGTATATTAAAAAAATTAGGCGTAATGTATTAAATTTCGAACGACTTTTTATGTCTTCTCAAGGCATAATAAAATGACAATTAAGGGATGAAGGTACAGTTTTAATTTATAGTCCTTTTACAATTCAAAATTTGCTGTATAAATAAACACAAGATACTTTATAATACAAAATGAATAAAATATATAAATTGTGATTTACGTATAAAAAAATATATTTGCATTCCCTTATATTATATGTTATTTTAAACGTATAATAAACAAATTTCTATTTCAGAAAAAGTTACTATAATTTTATTATTTAGTTGGCAATATTAATATTGTATTTAAATTTCAAACTTCCTTAAAATTGTTACATATACTACTAGGTCTCATTTGGTAGCAAGGTTATGGGTAGTTGGGTAGAAATAAACATGGGTCATCCTCCATTTGGTAGCAAATGCTTTAAACTGACGGGCCCGGTATTAATGAGGCAGCCCGTATTTCAAGCCTGGTTGTAGATGGTTTATAATCCCAGCACCTACTTGATATTAAAATTAACCCATTTGAACAGTAAAAAGCGGATTTTTATGTCTTCCAAAAATACCCTTCTCCTAATTGGTTTCTCTTTCTTCGAAACATAACAACACAGTGCAGACATTTTGATGGTGAAGAGAAATCCTCGATAATCGCTCAGCCGAAGACGCGAAGTAGCCGATCGTCCAAATCTCCTGGAGAAGGGTCGATAATTGGGTGTTGGGTCTATTCTGGAAGGATACGTATGGAAGAGATTGTTTTTATTTTGATTCGAAATGGGTATGTTAAAATTGGAGATTTTTAAGGTTTTGGATGCTTAAATTCGTACATTTTGTTTGATTGTGCGTCGCAATTGATTCCACAGTGGTAATAGTTACTAGTTTTTGGGTTCTTGTTATTTTTCTGCTTGAACCCTAAATCCAATTGTTGTCTTTGATTCTGGGTTCTTGTTATTTTCTGCTTGAATTCTTTGACATTGATTGATGGGGAGTTCAATAATATGTGCAATTTTCTTCTTGCTGTTGAGTTCTTTAGAGGGAGTTTGCTATTCCTTGTTTAGTGCAAATCAAAAACAAGATATGATTTCATATTTGTTTGGGCAGCCACAAAATGGTAGTGGCTAATTTACTCCTTGTCCACATTTGTTATGCTTACTTTTGGTTTGTGTCTTCCTTGTGATGCTGATGTCTTGTGATCATAGCTATGTTCTTGTGGAGTTTTTGAGCTATGTGTTGCTGTATGTTGCGCCGGAGATGTTGAGTTATGTGGTCATTGTGATTTTTGCGATTTATGGATGTTGTTGGGTTTCCTATTATTGAGGCTGCATTGTCGTGTTGTTGTTCTTGCTACTGTTGGGTTTCTGTTGCCTTGCCGTTGACGATCCTGCTGCTGCGTTGCCTTTGTGAGGGTTGTTGTTGGGATGCAACATGCTGTTTTGCCGCTGCTGTGTGTTCTGCTGTACTGCCATCGTTGTTTGTTGTTGTCGTGCTGCTGTATCATCTACATCTTCATAAAAGAATCAGTATTTGAGAATGCTAGCAGTTGCATATGAGAAAACACTTGTCCTTTCTAAAGACTTGCGCAGCGTGGGATGTGGTGACTTGGATGTTGAAGGTACAGATATATTATTGCTATTAGAAATGATGTAGATAGGATAGGATGTGCATAAACTTTGTCTTTTCTTTCGTTGCAGGCTTGACAGATGAGGGAATGGCAGAGGAACATGCCAAGTCTACGTCGACATCCACAACATAAGTGAAGCTTAGAGATGCACAACATAATAGAGAAGTGGATTGATAGTTCTTACTTAGACAAATGATTGAATAGTTCTTGTATTGTGTTCACTAGAAATCTCATTAGCAGTGATACATTTTCTTGAACTTGTAATAAGATTTTCCATATATTTTTCAATTTTGAGGAATCTTATCACATATAGTTATAGCAATTTTTTATAGCAATAATTATTGTAGCTGAGTACAATATATTTCAATTTTTCTTGGACTTATTTCTTGATACGAAATATTTAAAATGCTTTTCTAAATAACTCAAGATAATTTAAAGTACATATTTTTATATATTATATAATTAAAAAGCAAAGCAACATCGAAAATAAAATAATAAGGAAAAACATCTTATATTATATAATTAAAAAGCAAAGTAGTATTAAAAATAAAATAATAAGAAAAGAAATCCTATATTATCTCTTACTAAAATAATTATGGCATTTTTGTAATTTTATAAAAAATTGAAGGTCAGATTTGTAATAACACCACTTTATCTAAGGTTTAAACACTTCTACCAAACAACATATAAATTTTATCTCACTTTTTATCTTATCTACCAAACACAAACTCATATTAAACTTAACTCCTCATATCCCAACTCCCCATACTAAATTTAACTTATTTACTCTCATCCTAACTTATCTACCAAATGGGCCCCTAATGTACTAATAGATATAACTAAACATGCGAATTCTTGCCGAATTGCAGCCTAAAGAAAAGGAGTTGGGCAGAGTTGAATAATTAATGGAATGATATTAAAAATAAAATGAGTTGGGTGTCGCATCATCATCATCTAATTATGCAATATTTGGCACAAACATTAAAATACTATAAAAATACTTTTTGAAGATCAAATTGCACATGTGTGACAGTACTTGTTATAGCCTTACAGGCCAATGGCTTGCTATCATTTCCTAACATGTTCCTATAATTGGAATAAAAGTTATTACTTTCCTCAAAATGTATTTGTAGTGCCACGAGCCTCCTCAACCTGCGGCTGCACCTGCTGTCTCTGGTGCTCCGTGTCTCCCTCAGACATAGGGGGATCCGAAGCACTCTCATGAGGTAGTGGAGCCGAAGAGTTCGCTCCGGGGACCTGCTCAGCTACTCTAGCTGTCTGAACCACATGCGCAGAAGTCGTACCTCGTCTGTGGAAGTCCCTCCTCTCCGGCCTCTGCGTCCTCCCAAAGGCATAGCAAGACTCCAGTGTGTGGCCGACGTGTCTGCAGTCGGAACAGTAGTGGGGGATCTTACCCCACACAACGCGCTGGATAATCTGAGTACCCGCAAGGTCTAGGCAAATCTCAGTCGGAGGGGGCTTGGTGATGTCGATCTCTATGCATAACCTAGCATACGATAGTCTAGACCGTGTGGCAGTGGCACGGTCAACCTGTATAGGGGTACCAAGGAGACTACCAATAGCAAATAACGCACTCATATCATACAGATGGACAGGCAAAGCAGGCAGATTACACCATATAGCAACATATCATACAGATGGACAGGCAAAGCAGGCAGATTACACCATATAGCAACGATGGGGGTCTCAAAAGCAGGATTAAAATCAGGGGTCCACTTGTCATGAGCATGATTTGCAAGCTCGTGCCGCCTTTCCAGAAACTCCGAATTTTCTTTCCAAACCTCTCCGTTGGTGTAAACTTCCTTCTTCCATATCGGGACCGATGCCTTGACCTCATCGATTATGAACTTACAAGCATCCAAGGCGTCCACCCTATGAACAGCCGAGGTTGCTATGAATACACTTATTTCACCAACAGGAACGGGCCCTAGGCGGTGAGCAACTGCGATTGAACCGAGGCTCCAAGATAATCTTGCAGAAGCACATATTGACTTGAGGCGGCGTACAGCCATGGGAATGTATGCTTCGTATCTCAGCTCTAAGACCATTTTGCCATCAAAAGTATCTCGAGTAGTGCCAGCAAAGGTTGCAATGGCACCACAACTAGGAGACTGCACATAAGTGATGTATTTGGTCATGTCAATGACTACATTCTCCTCCAATATCTCGATTAGATTCATGTCTTCTTCCTCTCTGGCCATTACTACTTTGATAGAAGGTGAATTGCTCTCAATGGTTGATAAGAATCTGCAAAAAGAAGCAAAGGAATACAGATCAAAACAGAATTCAATCTGTATCTCAGAGTTCAAAAATTGTATGCATGAAACAAAAATAAGCTCAAATATGAAGGGATTAATTAGCCCATATAACTTTCATCTATCTAAGCTATCATCCAAAGTAAGCTCACTACACCCTAAGAAGAGTAGAGTACTTAAAAAACAAACTAAATAGGAAATGTCTTTGCCAAAAGAACCATATATTAACCCCAAATTTGCAATGTAATGTACCCTAAAATCCAGAATTACAATTGAAGTGAAATGCTCGAAGTGAACAAAGTAGTAAAGGTATATCTATCGACACGAATTACAATTTGTAGCAACAATCATGGAACTTGATCAAGATCGTAAATTTCCATATATCAAACTAGGGGAAAATTACTATTTTGAAGCTTAAAATAAATATACTATTTAAGATATGGAATTAGGATACAGCCAAAAACTCGAAGCTACCATACCATTCTCTTCATACACAAAGCATCAAACCCTACTAATCAATTCCAGTTGAATCCCATTCATTTCAAAATTAGTCATTAATCCTTCAACTGAAAAATCTCAAGAAAGGTAGTCAAGGCAAATGAGAAAGCATGTTTACTACGATGAAAATCCAAAAATAATGAAAAATTAAACAAATAGTTGAAAATAAATGAAACAAAAAACATAAACACAAAAAGAAACGAAGTTCTTCGAAGTTCGAACCGATTCGGAGCTCTGACCTCAACGGCAATGTAACGAGACAACACAAAGAGAAGAATCGAACTCCACTGGAGACGGAGACAATGTCTATTGTGCACATAAATATATTAATGGGCTTCTGGAGGAGAAATGGGCCGGCCCATATAAAAACGGCCTTTAATCCAATGGTAGAAAGGAATTTGTTAGAAAAAAAATACCATCGCTTCAGATCTAAGAGAACGGTAGTATTCAATTACACTCGGCATCGCCTTACCAAACGAGCCATTCAATCTGGTGAGAATTCGATTATTTCCATATACGTTTGAACGATATTGCAACCTAAATTTCTCCCTTCCTTCATTTCGCCAACAATTTTTTTTTTGTTTTTTTTGTTTCTGTTTTATTAATTTTTTCCTCATTTTTGGAGGATTTTAGAGGGGCGATCCGTATATTATAATGGTTATAGGTAGCTGTTGAGATCAAATTGATTTGAATTGGATGGAGAAGAATAAGAGCCGAACCGATCTGCTTGCAGCTGGCCGGAAAAAGGTAACTGGTTTATTCTTATCAGAGCAAATTTTGCATGAATGTTGCATATATAGGGGAATATGAGATTTATTTGACAATTGAATCGAGATAATGGATGAGAACGAAGTGAATGTGAATATGAATTGAATGTTAAGCCTCACCCACGCGTGAATATCTTCATGAAAGTATGAACGTAAGTTCATGCTGCTTTGGAGCTTTATTTATAGAGTTTGTTATAATTTTAATTATTTTTTCCTGAATTATGTGATTTATTCACATTTCTGTGCTTGTGAGTTTTGGTGGGTAAATGTAGGATAAGCACATTTGTGTGCTCGTGTTTTCGAGAAAGTTTGATATTCACATAAAATACGTGACCACTTGGCGATTTCTTTTAATTTTGGAACTGCTTCTGTTAACATTTATGCTTAAATTGTTCGTCCTGTAATGTTAGTATTTTAAGGAAAAATAACTAGTTTCAGAATTTGGAAATTTCGTTCTCCTCTTGTACAATGCTGTATTGCAACTAAAACCTTAAGTCAATCCATAGTTGCTAGGATGTTATCTATATTACTGATCGCAGCATATATTACTCTCAAAGTCAGAGTGATTCGACCAACTACCATTTTACGTGGTAAACATCTTAGCAAAATAATTGAAATGCTAGGAAATGTGATATTTCAACTAATTTTGGATTACATAGTCCAAAGAAAAGTTGGATTGTCATCGACTTATTTAATTACTGTACTGACATGTTTTTCATCTGTCAGCTTCAGCAGTATAGGCAGAAGAAGGATAATAAAGGAAATAATAGTAAATCATCGAGTAAAGGTGGTAAATCTGGGAATGACACAACAGTAGGCGCAGTTGATGAAGCAGCTGTCACACCGCAAAATGTTCTAGATGCAGAGTTGTCCAAGCATGATACAGTTGATCTTTCAGGTTCAAGCTCTAGAGTGGATACAGCAGCAAATGATACAACAAGTAGTAAATCCGAGCAAGATGCAACAGCAGGTGCTTCGAATGACACAGCATTAGGCAAGCAACATGAGAACGATGGAGATAGATTCAACCATGACGCTGAAGATACTACTGCTTTACCAGAGTCAAATTCTAGAGTGGATACAGTGGCCAGTGGTACCAGTGAAGTAGCATTAGTACAACAGCCTACCGAAGGTGGAGATAAGTATAATCATGATGGTGTATCTGAATCAGCTTCTGGAGTAGATTTAGTAGGAAGTGATAGTGCTGTGGCTAATGAAAAACCCTCGGCAAAGGCTGCTGTTGGAATAGCATGCCTCTTAGAAGATGCTGGATTTCCGTCGGAGAAATCTCGCACGGATAAGACTGATGATGGGAATGATGTTGATATTCGGGCTACCCAGGAGGATGGATTATCTTCTTTTTTTCTTGAGGAGACAACCAATAATGTTCCTGCCATGGTTTCAGGAGAGAGGTCAGGAGATTCCAGTTTACTTACGTCTACTGATTTTTCATCTAGACTGGGGAGGGAGCATGGGGAAGAGCAGGTAACAGATGTAGGTTTGTGCCTTCACACTTGACACTGTCATTACAGTTTAGTCATTTGCTTTTTAGTTGTTGTCAGAGTTTCAAGTCCTTTATAATTTTTTGGTAGGGCCGATGCAGGAAGTTGGCAGTTCCGGTGGAATTCAAATTGATGACCGCATGGTGAATCTCGTTGATGGCGATAGTAATCCTCCTTCAGATGATACTAGGAGATCTGTTGGAGACAGTAGGGGAGCTGATTCAGGCAATACTTTTGTGGAGGATAATATCTATGTTGTCGCACAACTCGGTGAGACTGACAATGGGTCATCAACTGTTTCCGTTATCAATTATGATGGAGAAGGTGAGGTGGCCAGTGATTCTGCTGCCGCTTCTCCATCAGCCGACTCCTCGATGGAGTTAGCTGTAAGATCTCTGCCGACAGGTCAGGATAGGGATGCTACATCATTTGGTTTAAACGAAGAGAAAGCAGAGGTGGTTAATGTCTCAAACACAGAAGGTTCTGGAATTGTTGAGATAGAAAGCTCTTCTGAGGTTGAAAATAGTGACAATGCAAACTTCTTAGCGTGTAAACAAATCGACTTGTCGTCAGTTTTGGAGGGAAGTGTAACCAAACTTTCCCAGCTTGCAGAAATTTTACAGGTACTTAATGAAGATGATTTCAGGTACTTGTTCATGTCAAGAGAATCATCAGTTGTTGAAATTCTAGAGAAAAATGAAACATTCGCCAAAGAAATTGTGCAGAACTCAAATGCTCTTCAAAAGGTTTTATCAGAGAGGGTAGAACTCGATAAGCAGCTTCAGTTATCGAAAGCTGAGGTTGAAGTTTTTGCTGCTAAAGTGAATGAATTGCAGAGTAAACTAGAAATGACACAAGGGGAAATGTCAAGCACATTTTCAGAGTTAGTTGACTGCAGGAATTTGGTGCAAGCTTTGCAATCTGAAAATGAAACCTTGAAGCTAAGTTTTAGAGCAATGACTGAGGATAACAACAAACTTTCACAGGAGAGTGGAAATCTTTTGACATCTTTATCAGAAGAAAGAACAAGACTTGAAGATGAAAAAGTATTAGTGGACCATCAGATTGGAAAAATCTCAGAAGAAATGGTTGTCTGTAAAGATTTTATAGTGACTCTTCAAACAGAGATTGCGAATCTAAGTGAGCATATCACATCCATTTCAGAGGAGAAGAACAAGCTTGCAGAAGAGAACAATACAATTTTTAGCGAGTATGAAAAGCAATATAATGTGTTGGTGCAGTTTGAAGTTCTGGAAGCAGTTCTGCAAGCAGAATGCTGTAAGGCCGTGAGCAATATCAAAGAAGCAAATGCATGCATTGAGCATCTCACTGAAGAAAATAAGTCCCTTTGTGCTGATTTAGAGTTTCACAAGTTCAAAGTGAAAGAATTAAGTCACGAGAAAAACTCAACTCAGTTTGATGAAGTTGCAAGTTATGGTGTTGAGAATTATACAATATTGTATGAGCCCAAATCTGATTTGTCATCTCGGGAACAGAGGAAATTGGGCGTTTATGATGATTCCCTTGGATTTCTAGCACTGAAAAGGAATTTGGAGGAAGCTGGAATCATAATGCAGAAACTTGAAAGGGAACTTGAAAGTATATACTTAGAATCTTCTTTGAGCGGGTCAAAGGATGCCCCTGGAGTGTCACGGACCTCACGGTTGATTCAAGCTTTTGAGGCAAAAGGTGATATGGAAACATATGACCAAGATCCAGAGAAAACCCCTCCGTTTGAAGTCCAGAGAACTGAAGATTCATACACAAGGACCAAAAAGGTTATAGAAAACTTGAAAGTATTGCTCAAAGAATTAGTAAATGATGCTGTGGATGCTAGTGAATTCTGTAGTGTTATTGAGAGTAAGCTATCGGCTAATGCTGCTGGAAAAGATGGGATCAAGTATGATACATTGAAAGAGCATGATGATCAAGTACAAAAGGCAAATATAGAACTTATGGTTCTCTATGAAGCTATGAGAGGGGTTAGCCATCAGGCTGTTGCAAAAGAGAGTGAACTTCTTGGTCTATGTGAAGCCATGCAGAAACAAGAAGCCATTCTGATGTCAGAGAACTGTCATATTCAAGAGAAGGTGAATAACTTTCAAGCTAAAATTAATGAGCTGCAGAACCATCTGGAGGGACATTCTAGAGATTCAGATGAGATGGCTGCTTCTTTTTCCAGTCAACTGCAAGCACTCCAGGCAGAAGTGGCTGACAGAGAATTGATTCTTCAAGAAGAATGGAGTTCTGCATCTTCTCAGATTCTTCGGAATGTTAGCATGCTGAATTCTACCACCAAAAATATCTCCGTCAACTCATTGCCTAGTGTAAATGGCAACCATGATGTAGTCAGCTATGTAAATGCTTCTGTTGATGGTGCCTGCAAAGTGATTGAAGATTTGCATGAAAAACTCGAGGCCGCTCAAAGGGACTTTCAAGAGATGTCCAACAAATCTGATCTGGCTCTGATCGTTCTGCAAAGATTGTACAATGAACTTAGTGAACTTGTGATGGTATCATGTGGGTATGTCCCTGATGCAGCAGTGGCTGATGATAAAAAGCTTGATCTATTACATCCTACTCTTTTTAACTCCCTATTGGACATATTGAAAAAACTTTCCACTGAGAGATCGGAGCTTGATTCTGCAAATAAACAACTTTGCTCACAATTAATCACCACAGCAAGGGAGACTGATGAACTGCTAAAGTTATGTCTTAAACCAGACACTGTTCTCAAGTTAATTAATGACATTGAGCAATTTGTGAGGTTGGAGGGGATGGATATCCATGCAGATGAACAGACGTCACTCCTGGAGTCTCTGATCCGTTTACTTGTTCAGAAATACAGAGAATCTCAGCTAAGCTTAAGCTTGGCTCAGAAAGACAGAGAACCTGATCAGAGCTTAAGTTTATGTGCATCTCTAGAAATGCAAGTACATGACTTGCAGGGTCAAGTGGAACACTTGAATTTTGTTCTTGTGGAATATGGAAATGAAAATCTGGTTTTCAAGCACAGTTTGAGGAGTGCACAAGAGGCTGTTATTGCTCTCAATTCTAGAGTACAAGAGAAAGTTGCCGAGCTTGAACTGTCAGAGCATAGGGTATCTTCCCTTAGAGAGAAGTTAAGTATAGCAGTTACAAAGGGGAAAGGCCTGATTTCACAGCGTGACAGTCTCAAGCAATCCTTAGCAGATACGTCCAAAGAATTGGATAAATGTTCACAGGAATTACTATCTAAAGATGCCAGGCTTCATGAACTGGAAACAAAAGTAAAAGTCTACTCTGAGGCAGGTGAGCGCATGGAAGCCCTGGAGTCTGAGCTCTCATACATTCGCAACTCAGCTACTGCACTAAGAGAGTCATTTCTGCTTAAGGATTCAGTCCTACAGAGAATAGAAGAGATTCTAGAAGATTTAGAGCTTCCCGAACACTTTTACTCCAGAGATATAATTGAAAAGATTGAATGGTTAGCAAAATTAGTTGGAAGCCACTCCTTGCCTCTTGGTGAATGTGATCACAGAAGCTCAGGTGGAGAAGGTTCATACTCTGATGCTGGCTTTGTTGGTATGGATGGATTGAAAGAAGACATGCAGCCAAACCCTACTAGCAGCGATGACTTAAGAAGAAGATACGAAGATTTGCAAAACAGATTTTATGGGTTAGCTGAGCAAAACGAGATGCTTGAACAGTCATTAATGGAAAGGAACAACCTTGTGCAGCAGTGGGAGGAAATTTTGGACAGAGTAGATACGCCATCTCAACCGCGATCCATGGAGCCTGAAGATAAGATTCAGTGGTTGGGTAGTGCGCTATCAGAAGCTCAAAACAATACTTATTCTCTCCACCAAAAGATTGATAAATTGGAGAGTTTATGTGGATCCCTAACTGCTGATGTTGAAGATTCACAAAGAAGAACATCCGAGCTTGAAGCAACTTTGAGTCAGGCTTGTGCAGAAAAAGAAATCCTATCAAAGGATTTAGGGATACTGAAACAAGAAAATGATGAAAGCGTAAAAAGAATAACTGATTTCGCTCTTAGAAATGAGAATCTTCAAAAAGAAGCAAGTATGTTGCAAGAAGATAAACGTAAGTTAGAAGAATATAAGGATTCTCTTGAGGATTCAATTAGAAGACTGAACACAATCGTTAAGGACGCTCTTCAGGATTCTTGTCCAAAAGATGCGGCGCTTGGTCAGGAAGGGGTTGAGTATCTTGAAGAAATGTTGATGAAGCTTGTAGAGCTGTCTGGAGGTTCTGAAAAGGAGGATGTTGTGACCCTAAGCAAAAATCTAGAGGATTCTATTGGTGAAATAAAGTTCTTGAAGGAGGAGAAAGATCAACACATGCTGACCAATCAATCCTTAGTCCGTGAACTAGAGGAATTGAAATTGAAAACAAAAGAATTGGAAGAGCTACTGAATCATGAAGAGCATAAATCAGCTTCTTTGAGAGAGAAGCTAAATGTTGCTGTTAGAAAAGGGAAGTCCTTGGTGCAACAGAGAGATGGCATGAAGCAAGTGATTGAAGAACTGAATGCTGAGGTTGAACGCTTCAAAACTGAGACCAAGCATTCTGAGAAAACTATTTATGAGTACGAGGAACAGATCAAGAACTTGTTGGCTGCCCATGACAGGGTACAAGTAGTGGAATCTGAAAATAGTTTTCTGAGGGATCGCCTAGCAGAAACTGAACACAATTTGCAGGAGAAAGAGGGTAACTGGACCAGTATTTTGAATGCTTTGGCTGAAATGGATGTGGGTCTCGGGATCAATTCTAGAAATCCAGTTGAGAGGATGAAAGAAATAGGCAACTACTTGCATGATCTACAGGGTCGTATGGACTCCCTTGAACAAGAATCTAGAAAATCTAAAAGAGCAGCTGAACTACTGCTTGCAGAGTTGAATGAAGTTCAAGAAAGAAATGATGGCCTTCAAGATGATCTAACAAAAGTTTCTCATGAACTTTCAGAAGTTTCCTGGGAAAAAGATCTTGCTGAAAATGCCAAACATGAAGCTCTTGCACATGTTGAAAAGCTATCTTATTTACACCTGCAGGAAAAGGAGAGTCTGATGTCTGAAATTATGGCTTTAAAATCTTGTGTGGACAACTTGAGTGATGCACTTTCTGCCATTGAGGGAGAACTGGGTGATGTTTTTTCCAAAGATTTGGAACTTATGTACAATGTGAAGGTTGTAATGCAATCATTTTTGGATTTAGATGGTGCTCCTGCTCTGGGTGCTCTATTTTCTAGTAACTTCCCCATTGCCAAATTTTTAGAAGAATCAGAGAACAAGGTAACCTAGTTGTGGATTTGAATTTTTTTAATGCCCATATAATAATACCTTGTCTTGCAATTCGTCACGATATTCCCTTTTGTGAACGTCCTTAACAAAAGCAGCATTTTGCATCTTGAGAAGGACAAATTTTAATTTTCTTTAATTTGTTATGATATATTATTTGATCAAACGGTGGAATTTGAGTTCAATGGCTGATTTTTAAACACTTTTGATACTTTCTCTTTGTGTGGGATGGGAGGTCAGGGTATGAGATATTATTTGTAACAAGTTACACTGTCTGTGTGAACAATTCTGTCTCTAGAGAAATTCTTTCTTGACACTATGAGATGCCAGAGCATAACATTTGTGTTTCATCTGCAGCTTTTTCTGACCCAAATTAATTCTGTACGGGAAAGAATTCGCAAGCATTCACTTTTATTACAAGAAGAAACATCCCAGTTATCTGAAGTTGTCATGAATGTTCATAGAGAGTATACATCTCAGAAGGAGGCTCATGAATCTATTAAGAGAGAAGCTGAGAAGTTACAATCAATTCACAAAGAGAAAGAGTCAGAATTGCATATCTCGCAAGGGAACATTACATTGTTGTTTGAAAGCTGCGTTAGTGCTATTTCAATACTTGAAAATTCAAAGGAAGATGTTGGGAATGCGATGGCATCTAGATCTCCTCAGAGGAACTTCACTTCTCAAAATCAAATGGGAGGGAATATTTCCAGTGGCGATGCTCGCATCTTCAGTGAGGAAAGTATCAGGAACATTTGCGACAAACTATCAGTGGCTGTGGAGGATTCCATAAACATGCATGCTAATGAGCTGGCCAGACTAATGGAAGTTGGCCAGAGTGAGATGAAGAGTACCATATTGAATTTACAGAAAGAGCTTCAGGAGAAGGACATCCAGAAAGACAGAGTTTGCAAGGAACTTGTTGATCAGATAAAGGAAGCTGAAAGTAATGCAAATAATCATTTGCTTGCCCTTCAGCAAGCAAAGGTGCAGCTACATGATTCACAGAGACAATTGGATTTAATGGCCGAGGAGCATAAGTTGTTGGAACAGAGAATGAAGGAACTTCTAGACAAGGAAACCAATGCTATATATTTGCAGCAGAAAGCTAACTCACTGACAGATGCACTAGCTGCAAAAGTACAAGGTCAGTTATATATTAGCTTCTTTCCATATCATTAAGTGTCCTTGTAAAATAACTCATTGTAATTTATATTCATTGTTATGTTGCAGAATGTGAGGCCCTGATGCAAGCCCTTGATGAAGAGGAAGCTGAAATGGAAAACCTGGCAAACAAGATTGTGGGGCTGGAAAATGAGTTGCATCAAAAGAATAAAGACTTGGAGAATCTTGAAGCCTCACGTGCCAAAGCTTTGAAAAAGCTTTCTATCACTGTGAGCAAGTTTGATGAACTCCATTCTCTATCTGAAAATCTCCTATCCGAGGTTGAGAAACTCCAATCCCAGCTGCAAGAGAAAGATGGAGAGATTTCTTTCCTTAGACAAGAGGTTACTAGGTGCACTAATGATGCATTATCTGTGTCACAAATGAGCAAGAAGAGAAGTTCGGATGAGATTCAGAACTTGCTTTATTGGCTTGATTCTTTGATATCTCGTATACAAGTCAATGATGTATCTTTTGATTATTCAAAAAGTCACCTGGTCGATGAGTATAAAGAGGTATTGCAGAAGAAGATTTTGGACTTGATATCAGAGTTGGAGAATCTTCGTGTAACAACCCAGAACAGAGATATGTTGTTGCAAGAAGAGAGAATTAAAGTGGAAGAACTTACACAGAAAGAACAGCATCTGAAGAACTCATTGCGTGAAATGGAATCTCAACTAGCTGTGCTAGAAGGTGTTGGAGATTCTGCCAAAGCTACAAAATCTACTTCAGAGATAGTGGAGGTTGAGCCCATGGTATGCTGCTCTGTCCTTGCCAAATCTGCCCTCTTATTACGATGTTTGTTGGTAGATCAACCTGATCAAGTTTCTGCATACTATAATTGCTTTATATGGACACCCTTCTAAGGAGTATATTATGCTATATATTAGTTCAGGATAACATTCAGTATATTAAACTGACTTGTTTTTGTTCCTCCACGAAAGAAATGCAATCTTAGAAAGGTAACAATTGTGAGGGTTGAAAAGAAATAATAACCTGTACTTGTGATATTGTACAACCAAGTTACTTGATGAATGTGGGGAAGACATCTCTGTTTGTACTACAGCTGATGGTCTGGCTATGTTTTATTATCTTTCTCATGGTTATCTATTTTTCTTTGATAAACTTAATTTCGTCTATTTATCATATTCTCATCTGGCACTTGTCATATTCATTTCCAAATGTGTTGATTGGTGCAGACAAACAAATGGGCCTCTGCTGGGAACGTTGCCCCGCAAGTTCGCAGTTTGCGGAAACAGAATAATGATCAAGTTGCCATTGCAATAGATACGGATGACAGCAGTCAGAGGCTGGAGGATGATGATGACGACGACAAAGGTAATATGCTTTTGACGAATGTCAGTAAAAGCTGAAAATGTTGAATTGTAGAGCCTCATAATGCTATTTACTTATCCTGAATTTCGCTCAATTCAGCTCATGGTTTCAAGTCGCTAACCACATCAAGAATTGTCCCACGGTTTACAAGACCCGTCTCAAACATGGTTGATGGATTATGGTATGTATCTCAACTTACACTTGTATGCTAAATTTACTATGCCTATATTAACTCCCATTTTACATATTCTTATAGGATGTCCTGTGACCGAGCACTAATGCGACAACCTGCTTTACGTCTTGCTTTAATCATTTATTGGGCTGTATTGCATACTATGCTTGCAACTCTTGTAGTGTGAGAATCTAAACAACAGGTCAGTGCTCTCCCTCTCTGAATTGTCTCTAAGCATGTCATAGATCTTTATTATCATATTTACATTACCAATTTCAGTTGCTTGGTGCTACAAAAGTGTTGAGTGACTTGGTGCAATTCATATATGTGGTGCTTAACGTTCTTACTCCAGCACCATTTTCAGATATGCAATCCTTCTGGCTCTTTTCAAAATTGTCATGCAAAATTTTGTTTTATGCGACTTCATATTGCTAGGTTCTCCATAGTCCATATGCCTTCTGTACGTTGAAGCTTCTCCGTGTTTTGTAATTCAATCTCAGTATTCAACTATGATCACATGATCCGGTGCATTCTTTTTCTTAGCTTTGCCATTTCCGCTGTGGCTAGTATTATCAGTAAATCTTGCAAGATGCAACTAAAGTACAAGTAGTTATATGTTTTCACCCTTTTCTCAATATGCAGGTCTCTGGTGATTCTAGGTTCAATACCACAGCTTCAGTTGTGTACGGGATAAGTTTATAAGCTTTGTACGTATAATCATCTAGGTCGTTCATTCTTTCATCATTGGTCGGCCAGGGAACTGTGATTTCCTCACTTTTATAGCACAAAATCACAGATGGCTTGGTGTTTGTCCAATAAGAAGAGCAGTTTATATATATATATATATATATATAGTACTATACAGTGAAGAAAGTGATAGGTAGTCGACCGAAGAGTTTTCTTCGTCTGTTTAGTTGTGGCGAGATGAGCATTATATTACGCCTTAGTTCTTTGATTTGTTATTCACTTGGTTTTTTACTGTATAATGCATCAATCAAAACGACCTCAAAATGTTGTATTTGATACTCGACACTTCCTAGTGGGACTTTCCCCCCTGAATCTGATATGCAGTACATATACAGTATATGTTTATACTTTTATTGTTTACATTTATTCATTTTCTTAAACTGCTATATTAAATGGGCAAGGAGTGTACACAAAATTCTCGAGTCTTTGTCAAACCATGCTCCTATTTCTCAAAAAACTGGTTTCATTTATTACCGAACCCTATTTTTCAAATATTGGGATTTTGATATATGTTATTTTTCGTTATCTTAATGCTCGAAAAATTATTGTTATATTGTGACGTTTGTTAAATACATAAATCATTTTCCATGAAAAAAGAAAACCTTTTGCAATTTTTTCATATAACAAAACACCAGATAAAAGTACGTTAGGGGCATTAATGTAATTCAAAAATATCATCCTTAATTCTTCGCAATCACAACACCGTGTATCATCAGTTTTTAGGTTTTACAGCTACTAGGGTTTTGTTACACAGCTTCTCTCTTCAACCAGGTTTTCAGCAGGTCTCTCTCATTTGTTAAGTAAATACTCCATTAATTTCATTTGTGTTAATGTTTTTGCCGTTTAGACCTAATCTGGGGTTTTGAATTTGTCAGCAGAAAGTTATTTTTTTTCCTCTCATTTTGGCGGTATCGTGTAGTGTAAATTTGGACATTCGTGATTTACAATTGCGTTTTTTGGGATTGTTCTTCCAGTTCGCTTGAGTGAAGATGTCGAGAGTTTACGTCGGAAATCTCGACCCCCGCGTCACTGAGCGCGAGCTTGAGGACGAATTTCGTGCGTTTGGTGTTATCAGAAGGTAAAGTTTCATACTGATTATCTCTTAGTTGTTAAGCATCTGGATTTTTTGTTCGCTGCTGAAATCTTAAGTTTTTTTCTTTTGGCATGACCTCACGTAATATATTCTTTTTCGTTTTTATGTTTGTACCAGCGTATGGGTTGCCAGAAGGCCTCCAGGTTATGCTTTCATTGATTTTGAGGATCGGAGAGATGCCCAGGATGCCATCAGAGAACTTGACAGTGAGAAATTTTATTCTTACTTAAGTTCTGGAATAGTTAGCTTTCTCTATCTTCACCTTCAGCTTTAGTTTGTACCTTGCTGGTGTTTTTGAGCTAAGTTACCTTTGTTGAAACATTAAGGAACTTAACATTCTCTCAATCCCCCTTCCCCCGAACCAAAAAGAGAACTATTATGTAACGTTCTTTTCAATCAGTATCTAAGTGCTGCCTTAATGTTCACATCCTTGGTACAGACAAAAATGGTTGGAGAGTGGAACTCTCACACAACTCTAGAGGTGGAGGCGGTGGTGGCCGTGGTGATAGAGGTGGTGGTGAAAGAGGTGGTGGTCGTGGACGCTCTGGTTCTGATTTGAAATGTTATGAATGTGGTGAGGCTGGTCATTTTGCTCGCGAGTGCAGAATGAGGGGTGGTACGGGAAGGCGTAGGAGTCGCAGCCCTGCTGCTAGATACCGCCGGAGCCCAAGTTATGGTCGGAGGTATTGTTTATTAACAGGAAATATGGTGTAACGTGCTTGTATTGTAATCAGTAATATTATATTATTATTGCTTGATTGCTAACATATTACCGCCGCAGGAGTTACAGTCCTCGTGCGCGTTCCCCTAGGCGTCGCAGCTTGTCACCCAGAGATCGCAGCTACAGCAGGTCTCCTTATCGTGGAAGAGAAGAAGTTCCATATACTAACGGGTTAGGGATCTTTCTTCTTAGATCTTATCGTGCTGATGCTAATTAGCTCTTTTGACTTCTTAAATGCAAACATGAAAATTCCTGGAATTGGTTGAATCTATATTTGTTTTTTTAGTGGCATAAATGTAACAGTTGGAACATATCAAGAACTAATTTGATTTTAGCTACAAGCCTAATTTAGATCCTTTTTGGCAATTTCCATATTTCAAATGAGGAATAGTTGGTTTTGATTTGTTCGTATTACGTGGCGCATTGCTGATTCTCTTACTCGTTAAACTATTACCTTTAAAGTTTGGGAGGAAAGAAATATGATTCCTCTCTAAGAAGCATGATATACTTTAGTTTAGATTATATTTTAGCTAAAAGGGTGGACTAATTAAGTTGTTTTATTTGAAAACTTGGAATCTGATCATGGAACCATATCCATAGCGGAATATGTAGTTCTCATATGCTTGTGGATTTGTCTTCACATTTGTTTTGTGTAATGCAGAGATGGTGCTAGGGATAGACGCAGAAGCAGGAGCTAAGCTTGGATGAGTTATAAGAATCTATGGTGCCGTTTTCACAGTAGTGTTTATTGTGCTTCGACTTAGTTACCGCTTTGTAAGTGGGGTGATGACCTCAGCTTCGACTGAAGGATTTGGTTGTCTTTAATACTTCAGTAGTAAGTCTGTTACTTTATCCTCATTAGTTGCTTCCTTTTTTTTTTTTTATATGAACCTATTTTATAATAGCATTGTGCTTATAACATCTGGATTTGCTGTTCATTGATGATATCTTATATTAGTGACTTTGAAGGAACATTGCTAAAGCTTCATGATTTTTTTTTTTGTGTCGAGGTCTCTTCGTGGTACTGCTTCATTGGTTTTCTGCATCTGCACTTCTGTTTCGACCTTCAATGCCCTGCTGTGGGATCTTCAATTTGAAACATTGTGGGTCCCAACTGGCTAGAGTGGTAGATGCTTCTTTTGATTGCATGTCTGCTGATGTGATGCGCCCTCACCTCAAATATTGTTATTCGATTAGATTTAATGATGCAGAGCCTGCCCTTCTCTGACAAGTCTTAGCACATCATATGAAGTCCTGATGACTTGTTCCTCGAGCTACCCTAAAAGATTGGTTTTCTTCTAAAGTGGGCTTTGTTGTCTTATTTTCATTTGAGTTGCACACTGAGGATGAATGCTGATTTAAGGAGCTGAAAAGTCTCATGCTGCTCTATCACAACACTACCCTTTTTTCATCGTGCACTAGGTTAGGGTTTGTGTCCGGTGGTCCTTGCGAATTTACCATAAAAGTTTTTGTCATGGTTGTGAGTGACCCCAACCCCTCGCCCCTCACGACGAGTAAGATAAGAGGTTGATATTAGTGGTAGAAGCTACACAACCTAGATCCTTATGATTATTCTTTAGTCTTTGATAATTAAACTTCTTCGGATCTTTTATTCCCTTGTTTTATTGTAGAAGTTCATTCGCCTTCAATGAATAAATATATTTTCAATGTGCATGTTCCTCATCATGTAATATTTTCTTTTTGTGAATTGGTGGCTGGATAGTTTTCTGGCTCTTCTTTCTTCTACCAATGGCAGAAGTTGTTAAAATGCGGTTGAGTGTCGCATGTGTATTTTGGCTCAAAATTGCTTTTGAGGCAGCAATTAATTAAATTTCATTACACGCTCTTCTTCTATCACAATTTATATTTTCAGAATTGCTAATTAGTCTTCTGAAAAGTTATGGTCATCAATGCCCAATAGTTATCCATAGCTGCCTTATTGACATTCAACAATAACTAAGATTTCTGTAGCTGTAGGTATATATCAATGTCAAATATTTAGTTCATCAATCATTTTCTGGTAAATTATATAGTACTCTGTTTTTGGCTGTTTAAATCTGTTGGGTTTTTTTATGCTGAATAACATTAACATTATGTGCTCAATTTTTGTATTCGGGGTAAATTTAAGTATCTGAAAATTTCTCACAGCATTATTATACATATAATAAATCATAAGAAGGGAAGAACAAAATTAATAGAAGGTTAATGAGAATGTATTAGTAGTAGGACTTATTTAGGAATATGTGGAGATCTGAATTAGTGCATACTAATTTAATTTGGGGGTTAAGTCACGTGCGCAGAACGTGGTGATAACGGATTCGGCGCCAAAATCGTCGGCAGCACTTCCTATGTTACACGTGCGTATACTTACTGATAGTGATAGTGAAGCATAAAATTAAATAATGTTTCAATCATATTTTCTTTCTATCTCTCTTTTCTTTTTGTCTTTTTTGAGTAGATTTTAATCTGTAGACTTAACAAACTGTCAATTTTTATATTAGTATGTTTTTATTGTGATTTTCCTTTGAGTTCGTTATGCATAAGTTTTTCAACCTCTTCTCTTATAGAGATTCCTCTTAAATATGTTGTAGTAAATCATTTTTGTTAATGATTTAAAAAAAGAAAAGGATTAGCAAGAATAATAAAAAAGAAAATCACAAATGAAAGGATTATTATCACAAAAATTAAAACAGATTGTAAGTAGCTTATGCATTAAACGAGCATAAACAATCTACGTTATTATTTCTAACTTTTTTTTTAAAGGTTCTATCTTTACATAATGGCGAGAACGGTTATCATAATATTCAAAATTAGTTAAAAAAATTAATAAAAAACAAATTATTACTTAATTTATTTTCATTAAATTTTTTGACCTTGTTTTCTCTCAAATATGTTTGTAGTAGATATATATTTTTTTTTCTCAGCTTGTAACTTTTAGCCTTTGATTTTTAAAATAAGTATATTTTTTTTTAAATAAAAATAAAAATAAGTATAGCATTTAAAATCCACGAATTAATGTCGCAAGTTTAATCTCTCTCTCACTCACACACTCACACACGTACAGACAGTTTCAGTTACTGCATGAATAAATTACTGACAAACTATCTGTTTCTTTTATTGATGGAAGTTTTCTTTTCCATTTCTGAGAAAAGTTAATGGAACTTTGAACGTCAAGTCAACTACATGCGAAATAAGGTTCTTCATTGTCTACGAAAAGACACATCTTTCTCACGATTTGAGCTTCTTGGGGAAGGGTTTTCATATCACACTCATTGCCTTTTGGAAGATCACCAAATAATGGATTCAAGAAGCTACTTGGAGTAAGGGCTTTCCTAACTCAATCCCATCACTGGAAATTGATGAAATGGAGTTCAAGAAAGAGAAGCAAGTGAGGTAAAGTCTCTATGCTCATTCTCTACTTTGCATCCCATTTTCCAATCTTTGCAAAGTATGCATGCTTGATTTACTAAGAGAGGAAGTGTCCCTTTTAGGTTCCACAATGAAGAAAAACAGAATCTTGATGCTTTGTGGGAGAAAAATGGGGGTAATCAGAGCCATGAGAAACAGCTGCCTCTGTACAAAAATTCAAAGTTGAAATCTGAAGGTGGATATGGTGACAAAGTTTCTACCTTTGGTAGGTCCAAGGTTTTCCGAGATGGCCACGAGGCGAAAAAGGGAATAATCTTGGATCCAGGAAGTGAGGTTATGTTGAAATGGAACAGAATCTTCTTGTGCTCTTGCTTTGTGGCACTCTTTGTGGATCCCTTGTTTTTCTACCTGCCTTCTGTGCTGGTTCAGGGCACCCACAGTTCTTCTTGTATGCACATAGACCTTAATTTGGGAATAATCGTGACTTGTTTTAGGACATTGGGTGATGTTCTTTATCTGCTTCATGTGGTTATAAAGTTTAGGACAGCTTATGTTTCTCCTAGCTCAAGGGTGTTTGGCAAGGGTGAACTTGTCTTGGATCTTGATATGATTGCAAAGAGGTATTTGAAGTCGGAGTTCTTGATCGACGCCATTGCAGCGCTTCCTCTTCCTCAGGTAGCCTCAATTTACCTCTTTCTTGCTCTTGGGATAATAATTTGGTTAAAGATCAGTCTATATTCCTATAAATTTTGAGGTTTAGTTCTTAATTAATGTTTGCATTACATGTAGATTAATGAGTCAACATACAAGTACAGCTAGTGAAGTTCTTGTAATGAGCCTTATTTGGTGGTTCTGAATCAACTTATATACAGTCAGTTTTTCCCTATCTTGGTGATGTTTGGAAGCCCTTTTGAGTGTGGTATTTGTGTTCTGTTTTGCAGATTGTGATATGGTCAATAATACCGGCGATCAGAAGCTCTCACGCCGATCACACGAACAACGCGTTGATACTGATTGTCCTCCTTCAATACGTCCCCCGGTTATATCTAATCTTCCCCTTGAGTTCTCAAATCATCAAAGCCACTGGAGTTGTCACAAAGACTGCATGGGCCGGTGCTGCGTACAATTTGCTACTCTACATGCTGGCAAGTCATGTATGTCCATACTTGGAACTTTCATTCAATTTCTTTTCATCATGATCTTGTCTAGAGTGAACTAGATCTGCCTTTTGTCAGAATTGATTTTGTATAGTTTGATTAGGTCTTGGGAGCTTCCTGGTATGTGCTGTCGATCCAACGACATGCTACATGTTGGAAGTCGGCTTGCAGGTTCGAATTCAACAGCACCGGATGCTCCCTTGGTTTTCTTGACTGTGGTGCTTTGTCACATAGTGACAGAGCAAAATGGGTGAACAGCACGCGTATCTACACGAAATGCAATCCGAGGGACACTACCTATTTTAACTACGGCATCTTTGGAAATGCTGTTGCAAACAACGTTGTCTCGTCTAAATTCGTGGAGAAGTACTTCTACTGCTTATGGTGGGGCTTGCAGAACTTGAGGTACTATGGCCTAATTCCTCACTTTTCTTAATCTGTACTGAGCTTATAGAATTGATGTCTAGTGATTTCGTTCAACGACGATTTTGAATTCGTATTCGTTTGTGATAGTTCTTATGGGCAGACATTGGCGACGAGCACGTTTATTGGCGAGACGTTGTTTGCCATACTGATTGCTATTGTGGGGCTTGTTCTGTTTGCACATTTGATTGGGAATATGCAGGTATTGAGAGAGTTTTCTTTCTTGAGTTTCTTGTCATGCTTTCAAGTATTGTATTCAACAATGGCATCCTTAGTTCTTGAATTTTAGTGAGAATATCGCTAAAGTTGATATATTTTCTTCATATTAGATTTATTTACTCATTGATCCTTTTTCTTACCTCCCAAGATTCATCAAAGATTTGAGTGAGTGAGCCTTCATTTGGTTTTTTTATAACCAAGTTTTGGATGGAAAGACACTTGTTTTTGTGTGTGTGGTCATAGATTGAAGTATGATTTTCATCACTATCTCATTCATCAATGCTTAACATAACATCACATTGGTTACTTTTGTACCAAGATTTCATCAGCATCTAATTTATGAATGCAGACCTATCTGCAATCCATCACAGTGAGGCTGGAGGAGTGGAGACTCAAGAGAAGAGACACCGAGGAATGGATGAGGCATCGACAACTCCCACACGATCTGCAGCAACGTATAAGGCGCTTCACGCAGTACAAATGGCTAGCCACTAGGGGAGTCGACGAGGAAACCATCCTGCACGGCTTGCCTACAGATCTTCGTCGCGACATTCAACGCCACCTTTGCTTAGACCTTGTTCGTCGTGTAAGACGCGAGCAATTTCTGCTCTCTGCTGGCCTAGACTCAAAAAACAAGTGGAATAATATTAATACTAATATTAGCACCTTGTCCTATTTTAGGTCCCCTTTTTCTCACAGATGGATGATCAGCTCCTAGACGCCATATGTGAGCGCCTCGTCTCGTCCCTAAGCACCCAAGGAACGTACATCGTTCGTGAAGGAGATCCCGTTACAGAGATGCTGTTCATTATCCGAGGGACGCTAGAGAGCTCAACGACCAACGGAGGCCGGACAGGCTTCTTCAACTCGACGAAATTAAGGCCTGGTGACTTCTGTGGAGAGGAGCTGCTTTCATGGGCTTTGCTACCAAGGTCTACACTAAACTTGCCCTCTTCTACAAGGACAGTCAAGTCCCTTTTCGAGGTGGAAGCCTTTGTACTAAGAGCCGAGGACCTCAAGTTCGTGGCGAATCAGTTTAGGCGCCTCCACAGCAAGAAACTGCAGCACACATTCCGTTACTACTCCCACCATTGGAGGACGTGGGCCGCGTGCTTCATTCAAGCAGCGTGGCGTCGGCACAAGAAGAGAAAGATGGCCAAGAGCCTTAGCATGAAAGAGTCCTTTTCTTTATCAGATGACAAAGAAGAGGAGGAGGACGACGAATGCACTGCCTCAGTTTTGCCTCAGCCGGCGATGCAGAGCCTCGGAGTGACAATACTGGCTTCTCGATTTGCTGCCAACACGAGGAGGGGAGCGAAGAAGATGAAAAATGCTCAATTGCCTAAGCTGCAGAAGCCCGAAGAGCCGGACTTCTCAGCTGATCCCGATGAGGACTAGCTCGAAATCTTGCATCACCTCGTTCGTTTAAACTAGAGTGTACTTCAGAGAGGGATCATTAGTATGCATACTTTTGTACATGAAAGCAACAAGAGAGGTCATGGTTGAGGAAGAAGTGTATTATTAAAAAGATATACTCCCTCCGTTCCATTATTTTTTGCTCCATTTGACCAAAACTGTAATTACTTTATTGATTATTGGGATCAAGAATAATGGAACATGAGGTGTAATTACTTTATTGATTATTGGGATCAAGAATAATGGAACATGAGGAGTATAGCCTTCCTTCAACATGAAGTCCCATTTGATACCATGCATGGTTGTTTAATTTGCTCATTAATGAATAAATTAAATAATAAATTTATGAATGAATGAAAATGAAAAAAAATGAATTGGTGAGGTAGTATTACTTTATTTTGAATCTTCAAAATATTGTAATTGCGACAATGAAAAACTTAAGAAAGCAAAGACTGTTTTTTTTTCTTTTTCTTTTCTCCAACCGTTTTATTGGAGAAGAATAATTAAATTAAATTAAATTAAAACAGTTATGATTTGCTTCAAACACTGTCTTCATCTCTTCACGATCCATCAAATGTTCGATCAATTCAATTTCAATGCCGCCCTAAAAGGAAGACCAACGCCGCTGTCACAATCACTCCGCCGGAAACCGCCTCCTTCGCGGCGGCGCTCTTCTCATCCGCCATCTGATCCGCTGGCGCCTCCTCCTCCTCCTCTTCCTCCTCATCCGCCGCCGGCTCTTCGTCGGACGGAGACGGCGTGGACGCCGGAGCTGGTGCGGAAGCGGGCGCCGTGGCGTTGGCGGCCTTCTTCTTCGAGGAGGGAGCCGGCGCGGGAGCCGGCGCTGGCGGGGCGGGTGCGGGGGGCGGGGGAGGCGGTGGGGTGGAGGGCTCGACCCATGAGCCGTCCATGCCGGGTGCTATGATGGGAGCGGAGACGCTGAGGACGCAGATGGAGTAGGGTTTGGCGGCGATTTGGGAGATGAGGTTGGTGTTGATTGGTGAGCCGACGACGGATGAGGCGAAGGCAATTGAGCCGTCGCGGCGGCGAATGACGTCGACGAAGCCCTGCTTGTCCTGCGCAAAGCCGCTCGACTGGTAGAGGGTGACGGCGGGGACTTTAGTGGCCGGCATCATCTTGCTAAGCTTGATCTGCAGTGCCGTAGCCCAAAATCTAAATTTTAATACCAATTCTCTAATATTTCTAATAAATTTAATTAAAAGATAACACGTATTATAATTATTAATTTATATTTAGTATATATTCCATCCACTAAATATTTAAACAATTTAATGTCACTGAGTTTTCATAATGTGTTTTGGACGGGTAGAACTCGAATCAGTTCTAGCCACTCCAGTAATGACCTGGTCATAATAGTCGAGGACGACGTGGAGGCTGAGGATGTTCCTCTGGTTGTCCTCGGGCAAGTTGGCAATGCCAGAAATGGGGCCGTTGGAGAGGGCGAGGAGGGTGACGGTGCTGCGGCGGTTGATCTCCTCGGCGAGGTGGTAGCGGGAGAGGAGCTGGTTCAGTTGCTCGAACCCCGGGAAGCGGCTGAGGAGGTAGGTGATGTTGAAGGGCGGGGGCGGTGGGCCGAAGCCGAAGGCGGATGTGGTGGCAGCAGAGATGAGGAGGAAGACGAGGAGGAGGAGGGCGGAGGGATTCATTTTTGCGGCGGAGGAAAAAGGGATGATAGTGAATGTAAGTAGATGGAAGTGGTTTTAATTGTGGCATTTGTAAGTAGTGAGTGTGAATATATAAGAATGGAGTAAGGACTAAGAATAATGCATGAGATGATAGTGTGAGAGGTGAAGGGAGAGAGGAGTTCTCTTCTCCACAGAGTTTGGATGGCTTAATTTGATCATAGATTAATGAAGGCTATTGTGGTGGAGATTTGAGTGTATAGCCATGCATGGTTTTACAATTTTGAGAAAACCCATGCATGTTTTTAGACAAGTGTTTTTTTGAATTTATTTTAGGATAAACAAGTTTCGTATCATATAAAGATTTATGAAATTATGTAGAAATTGCACTTCATGTCTTCTGGATGTATGTGTTATGAGATTCAGTGTTGTGTTCTATTTATTGCTTTTAATATATAATAATATATTAATTTCTTAATTGACTTGATATATACTTGTGTTTTAGGAGTAATATTTAATGACGCTTTTATTTGATTATTTATTGGGGCATTTATAACACTCATTTGTTAATTTGTTACTCATTTTATTGTTTTAGTTGGTCAACCAATTTATTATTCGTCATTTTTTGGTAAATGAATCTCACCATTTCATATACAACTCTATTATTTAATTATAAGAATTTATTGTTGTTCTCCACGTTTAAACTAGGAATATAATTATCTCATTATATAATAGTGTAACACTTTTTACAGTTAACTATATTTAATTTTCAAAATAAATACTACCTCCGTCCACTAAAGATGTTCTCACTTTGACCCGACACGGGTTTTAATAAATTATTTGACTTAAAGATGTTCTCACTTTGACCCGACACGGGTTTTAATAAATTATTTGACTTAGTAGATAGTGTGTAAAGTGTATTGAATGTTGTGTAATTAGTGGAGAATGACGTCTACTTTATTGAATAGTGAGTGGAGTAAGAGTCACATTAATAATGATATATATTGAGTAGTGTGTAGTTAGTGGAGAATGAGACTTACATTATTGACGATGTGTTGAGTTGTGAGCAGAGTAAAGAGTTGCCAAAAATAGAAAGAAAGTGAGAAAAAATTTGGTGGACGGACCAAAAAGAAAGGGAAGAAACTTGTGGACGGAGGTAGTATCTAATCAAGTATCATTTCCATTGCACTATTCCTTCCTGTTCGAATTATCCACGTCACAGAAGAAAGATGTTGGTGTACTATTACAGCAGTGTGCTGTAATAATGTGTATATTGTTTATACTACTACATAAGCATGAAAGAGGGCAAGTATGAATTAAAATCAAAAGATTATGCCAATAGAATAGAAAATTGAATATGCATATCAATCTTGAGAGTAAACAACAAAAATGTGAGACTAAGGGAACTACCATTTGATTGAGGAGAGGAATAATTTAAGGAGAGTAACAGTTATATTATATATATATATATGTATAGGAAGGAAGAGGAAAAGAAAAGAGCTAATCAACCGTGATCCAATTATTTCTAAGACTTGCATGTATGAATCTTTTCTCAACACATCCAACTCTCATAGAATGCATCTCTATAATAGCCTCCAACTTTCCTGAATTATTACAGAAGATCTCCAACATTTGAATGTTCCAATCTTCTGCAATTGATGAATAATATATATATATATGTATATATCCTGAAGACATCTGAAAGTCTCTACCTCTTCTTGCACCCATTTTGTTAGTCTTTTGGCCAGCTGTTCCGACTCAAGCATGTCTCATCATCATAGTTCCATCGGGGAATCACCATTTTCGAGGCTCGTACAATTATCAAATTGCATAGTAACATCTCCATTTCCATGCGTAATGTGAGGCTTTCTGTCTTTCAATAAGCCACCATTTTCGTGCAACGAACAAGACTTTGCGGCGCCTTTTGTATGACTATTCAGGTGGACTTTCGTCGTCTCTTTGGCAAAATCTGCAGATGCTACACTGTTCAGCTTAACACATTTCTTTAGTGACCGTTTTCCAAGAAAACCGGGACTGAAGAGTGGTTTACACTTTTCTGCAGAATTTTTTCCACCTGCTTTATTAGTAGAATTTGGAGTATCATCAGAGGCTAACGAGCCATTCCCAGTCTCGGTGTTTCCATGCTTTGATGATGAAGCAGCAAAGTTCACTTTATCTGGGATTGCAGTGGCTGTAATATCCATATCCATAGCCGGAACCTTACAAGTGCTGCTGCCTGCCACATCTTTACAGTTCCCAGCTGTAGTGGACTCTTCGGTCAGTTTTTTGGATGAACCTACATCAACATTCATTTTATTCTCAAAATGTGCTTCAACATCAGAAGTAGACGAGGATGTTGCATAGCTTTTGGCATCCAATTCTCTAGAAGCATTATCAATCAATGAAGTGCTAGTGAGATATGGCTCAACATCATGATTTCTGGTAGAAGTATCCTCTTTCAGTGTGGTGGATAATCCATCATTGTTGTAAAGTTCAGCATCGTTGGCAATGGGAACATTAACGTCAAAAGATGCCATTTCTGCATCTGCACTCGGTGAAAATTCTTCCCCACAACTGACCTCCGATCCTGTACCGTTAGAAGAGTGCTCTGAATCGACAGGATTATCAATGCATACTGCATTACGCGAGGATTCAGAATGTTGTTTCACAGAAGAGTCCACTTCAATTACTTTCACTTCCTCACTTTCTTCTTTTCTCAACAATTCAGTGGGAAGTAAGCACGATGGGCGAGCATGTATCCTGTCAAAACCATTGTAAGCATGATATCATCGCATACCAACCAAGATGCTGTTCAAATTATATCAAAGCCCAAATAAGCATGCAGAACCTAATTTAATGGTTTAAAAGAAAAAAGGAGTGAAGGACTCTGCATTTAGATGTATAAAAAATTGAATATTCTAAACTCAAACTAACTATCAAGATGGAAGAACATGATGATATTAATTCTGCATAACATCTCTTATGCACATTCTTGCTTCTCTTTCTATTAAAACCTCTCAGTTATTTTTAATTTTAACGAGCCCTGTCAAATTTAAAAAATTACCTGCTGTACAAGAACATATAAGCTCCCTGTGAAAGTACCTCATCCAAATCAACGATATCAACCTAAGAAGAAGACCGGTATTCAAGTTCAAATATCTAATGCACTAGATGAAATTATTTTAAATCAAAGGAACAAAATATAGTCTAGAAGAAAAACAAGCAACTGTTACCTTACAATCATCAATTCTGTACCACTTCCCATGGAAATCCTTAATATAACAGATGTAATGGCCAAAGAAAGATGCATTCAGCATGTCCACATGAACAATAACAGCATACAACTTGTAAACATCATTTCCATCTTCCAATTCACTCATGTACGGGCTAAGATCCAGCGTCTCTGGGAAAGTCACCCTCTTGTTAAGTTTCCCAAATCTTCCACTCTGCACAACAGGCAAAAGCATTTTTCATACAAATTTGACAAATAATGAAGTTCTTGCACATATTAACTTTTTCGGTAAAAGGTAAAATGAGGATAGATATATAGTAATATAGGAACAGGTAACACAATGCAAATGCATTTGCCACAACTGAATAATAAAAGCAGGATATCAGCTTTGTACTCTCCAAGTCAGATGATTATCCAAAATAAATGAGCCTCGGACTCCTGACAGAACGTTTTCATCAGCTGGGGCTAGTCAAGATTTTATTAATATGCTACTGTTCTAATTTACATATTTATGCATATTAAAAGCTTATGCTTCACCTACTTCAGCAAAATCATAGGTATCAGGGGAACGGGTATCAGCAGCAAAAGATTCAAAGACCAGACCTGAAATCTTTTCAAGGCAATTGTAAGAATGTTGGGTGCCCTCTGGATAGTAAGGCGCTTCCATGCCTTAACATAAGCATTGCAACTGCAAGGACAACACATCCTGATTAGTCACATGTTGCTTAATATATTTATATAACTTGGTCTAATAGTATCAATAAATTCTTCTCAGTATCATATGAAATAACACAAACATCAAGAAAATGCAACTTATGTGGATCACATGAACGTCAGTCCAGCAAGACACTAACAGACTGGAAAAAAACAGTTATAACAATATCCAAAATAAAATGCAAGCACATACAGAGATATTGGCAAATGAAAGCACGCGATCCAAGCTTAGATTATAGTACGACTCTTGAGAATAAGTAGCCCCGTTAAAATTGTGAACTTGGAAATATAGCACTTACCCATCGCATTTATACATATTATCCCCATGAAGCCACTCTTTGGCAGTAAATTGATCCAAACACTCCTCCATAGATCCAGCCTCACCATTAATTTCAACAGTTAAATCCATCATGTTTTCAAATTGGTTTGAAACATTGTTGCATTCACCACATATAACCTGATCATGAGAATAATAATCAGCATTAGAAACAGATATGAAAAAGAACTGATAAGGCATTATAACTTGGCTGTGGGTCTTTGGAATGACTTTTTATTTTTATTTTTTGTGAATGCGCCGGTGAATGGTGGCCGTTAACTATAACGGTCCTAAGGTAGCGAAATTCCTTGTTGAGTAAGTTCCAATAAACAATAAAAGTTCAAGCTTTATTAGTGCATGATACCTGTGATCGAAGACGACCCCCAAATATATGTTGAATAAGGGTCGTCTCTTGATAGCTATGATGAACCATCTTTTCTCCACCAAATTCATCAAGGCACACAGACTGCATCATGTCAATGGCAAACCTAAAAAACCAAAAGGGGAAAGGGTATTGAGACAGCCAAGTTGTACACGCAACTTTTTTTTTGGGCGGGGATAGGGAGATTTGGATTTGGTAAGGAATAGTTATAAACACCTCATAAACTCATGGGCATCCTCCTGCTTCCCATATCCCAGATTACCACCTATGTTAGGCAATTTTGAAAGAATGTTCATTGGAGAAAATGAATTAACACTTCGGCTAGCTCTTTCCAAGTGTAATTGAAATTCACATAGAAAACACCAATCATCCCTTTGACCTGGGTAACATAGAGATAGGTAAGAAAACATAAGAATTATCCACCAATAAATACTAAAAAAGGAAAATGATACTTACATAGTGTAAGATATATATTTATAATTAGAAAAACACAGACATGAGTGATTTAGATCAAGATATTTACATTCTCTACGGTGGCCTTTCTCCAACAAGTAGGCAACAAGCGGCCGAGTATATGTGAGACACTGAAGAACCACATTAGCAAAGCAACTGCACAAAAGCAAGTAAAACTAGAAGTCTTGGCAATTGACGTTTTCAATAGAAATGCGAGATGTAGAATGAAAAACTTCAGTACCTGTTTCCACAGTTAAGAAGTCCACAAGGTTGATAGCCTGGTTTGTCCCAAGTGAAAAATTCAAGAAATTCCTCATATGGAAAAAGTATCTGAAGAAAATAATGGAATATGATTCATATCAAAGAATGCAAAAACTCATACTTAAAACAGCAATCAGAAAATGAGATGGTTAAATACTTTGTTTGAAGGTTTGTAAGTCTTAGAGCTTCCGCTTAAAGGTACTACTGAAACTCTCCTTCCCCTCAAAGTGGATTTTGGTTTTGTATAGTCCGCTTTGTAAAGTGACTTCATGTCATTACATCTATTCTTGTGCTCAGATTTCCAATGAGATGTTTGACAAGCTGCAGAGCTGGAGTTTTTTAGAGGCACAGTAAATGGCAAAGTCAGTATCTATACTAATTGAAATATTAATCTTATAGAGATGAATTTATTCAGAGTATTAAACTGATAATCCAGGTCATGAAAAATAATCCTCTGATATCATAAAAAAATCCAAAACAGTGATGTACACTTTTTCTGTGTCATAGTGTAATCTATATGTGATTCAAATCCATGGCCATAACTTTTTCCACATGCACACGTGAAAAAAATCTAGGAAATATAGAACAAAATAACCTTAGCCAGAGGAAGAAAATTGAAAGGTAAATTTTGATCCCAAATAGCTGCAGATGTCTATTTCCACAAACACTGAAATATGCAAAATTGCTAAAAGTACAAAAGAGAAACAGTTTGACATCAAATGATGACAAACGTCACAAACCATGATAATAAGCACTTCACAAGTGGAGCTTTTCACTTCTTTGGATAACTGTACGCTAGAACCAATTCCCATATAGAAACTCAATAGCAACAAGATTTGATTTTTTTGCTTAACGATAAGAGGCATCCATTAGAACTATAGCACGTTCAGCAGAAAAGCCTAGTAGTGTCCAGATTGCATGCATGCTTTACGCGTTCAATGATTGCATTCTCTCTTTAATTAAATTAGTCTAATCCCATTAATCCGCTGAAAAAGTAAAACTTTTGGAGTGTGTCGTATACAGACAAAACTCGGCTTCGCAATAGACCAAAATACCTCACCAGATTCACCAAGGCACGCAGTAACGTATAAATTACTATCACACTCTCATCACAACTCCGCAAGCTAGGGCAAAAAGAGAGAAAAGACCAAGCCTTCCAACACAAAAACACATGCATAGCTACAGCAATTCAATGCCAGAACACCAAATTATAAGCAGAATGAAGTTTCAAACAGCGGCGCGTACCAGTACTTAACCATCTTGCAGCCGGCGCACTGTTTCTTCGTGAGAGAGCCACACACAACGCACGAATCAAAACCCTCGGCAGCGCCTCCGGCGGCCTCCGCCATACTCTCCCTCTTCCGGCGATCCAAGGACGAATAATCGGCGGCGGAGGAATCGAAATTGGAGTCCACCACGAAGTACCTCGAAGCCGTGTTCCGCACCATATACAGCAGCCCGAAAATCCCAACTAACGCCAACACTACGAATTGCAGGAACCAGTTAAGATCCGCCGCGACATGCATTTACAATCTGCAGTTTCCTCGCGACCCTGTGATCAGATTCGGATATCATTAATTAAATTACTGGGATTTAGGGTTTCTGTGGGGAAGATTCAATTGGGTTTGTAAATTATGGGATCCTAATTTCCTATTCTTTTGCAAAAATCGCAGAGTAATTTATTATGGAATATTAGTAATTTAGTACAGAATACAGATTTTGGGTTTCTTGTTATTAGTGAAGCTTCTCTTTTTTCCTCTAACAGGAGGAATATAGGATAGAAGAGACGTCTAAAACCGTCATTTTCTACGCCCAAATCTAGAAATAGCTCACACATACCTTTGTTGTTGTTGAACTTGATCACATCCAAATTCTAGAGTGATTATGAAACTAATTATAATAATAAAATAATATATGAATAAATAATAAAAAAACAAATAATAATAATGATGCAAATGCTTAATTATAGTGATTGGTACGACATATCAAGTGAGATTAACTAATGACATAATATTAAATTGTACGCGTTACGGTAGATGACCAATCTTATTTAAAATAATATTACATGGTCCTTTTGAGGAAATTAAAAGAAATTAACATTTGTTTCGGTTAATATTCGGATCTTATAAATAACTAGATTAGAATATGGATATATGTGGATAAATTATAAAATAATGATATAACACGTGGGCAGGGGCGGACCCAGGATAAAATTACCTTGGGGGCCCACTACAACCCACTACTTGTTCCTTTTTTTATTTGCGGCCCACCACATAAACACAAAACTAAGAAAACAAAAAGAAGTCGTCTTTTTCAAACTTTCACCGAGAAAACTCAATTTTGCAGCCGCTGCAGATGGGGGCTGACCTCTTGCGGTCAATATATATACCTACGGTCCGGCGGCTACCATGGGGGCTTTAGCCCACACTAGCCCCCACGTAGTTCCGCCCCTGCACATGGGATATGGGATATCGAAATTCAACATGCATGTGACACATAACTTTTAAATATTAATAGTTAAGAAAAAAAATAACTTCAATCAAAATCTCATAGCTCATCTTTGATGGGGTTAGATTAAATAAAAAATAACCTTTAAATATTAATTATGATTTATTATAATACAAGTGCATATTGATGATACAAGTGCATGTATTGGTTGAAAAATTGATTTATTATCTGCAACAAAGAATGTTATGAGTAGTGTTTTTTCATCTATTGGTAGCTCCCACTATCTTGATTCAGACAATGCTTTCTCCTAGTGTATTTCTTGATGGACTTTCCACTGAACTTCCTCCTTGTCTCGTGAAATCACTGTTCTGCTCCACACAATCACAGAAAACTGCACTTGCAGGACTGTTAGTATGCAGAACAGTAGGAGATAAGCTATATGGGCTTTCTTGAATGTTCACAAGAGCTTCACTATCACCACAGTTTATCTCTTTCAGGCAAATGTTTCTGAAAGTACGTGAACTCAGATCTTTGTTATCAAACCTCTGCAGAAGCTCTATGATCTTGCTCAAGATCGTCGACCCCGGATTCGAATCGGTTACCACGTGCCAATGTTCATGCAAGAACATGATCACATATATGAAAAGGACTGAAAAAGCAGCCATTCCTACAATCATAAACAGACCCCAGAAGCTCTCAAGCCCCAAACTGTTGGATGAGAGCAAGTCTTTGGATTCTGCACATTTATTCATGTCTCCAAACCATTTCTTCTCAATCTGCACCATTTTTTCACCTTCTGTTATGTTCAGGATTGCTCTTGACACATCTGGCACCAGAGGTGAGCCTATGGGGAAGACCTGAGATCCGGAAAGGGCAGTGAAAAACGAGAACCGGAGATATAAAGGAAGACCTTAACTTAAGTGTAAGGTTACTCACAAATGCAAAGCCATCAGTCTTGTATGTAGGTCCAACCATTGTGTATTTTGAGCAGTATTTGGCAAGAAACAGCTGTATATACGGGATTTCGTCGAAAGCAGCGGCTATACCGCCGTTCGCGTCCCCTTTGGAGAGAAGTTCATGACATTCATCAGCAGAGTTGTACTCTACTAGTCTGGATTCATCAAAGTTCATCCTCTTAAGTTGGCCGTACACGAATGATCCCTCCTGGTATCCCACGTACGCCTTGTTTCTGATGAGCTCATTCACATCTGTCACGGTTGGCTGCAGCTGCTCGACTGTCAGCATCGATGTGAGACTTGCTGTATAGCTTTGAGTTAGTATCAGAACCACCAAGAACCATATGATCAACACGAACCGTGCCAAGTTGCTTGCAACTCTCTCCTCTGCATCAATCAATGGTAAATTGGAAAATGTAAGAATGAGCTGATCTTTATCTATGGACTAAGGTAGAAGTAAAACTTACTGTGAGCGAACACCATGGTAGAGAAGGCAAACCAGAAGATCATGCCGATCTGTTGAGAAGGCGGGCCACGGAAATCTTCGTTGATTCGGTGTTCAAGAATCCAAATCAAGAACCCCATGAACACAAATGAGCAGAAGCTAGTGAGCCAGAGTTGCCAAGTAAGTGGCTTCAAGAACACCCATGCAGTTCTCCTTCTATGATCTTTCACTGGTACAACCATTGAAACTCCAGACTCTGTAAATGGCAGAGTGAAGTCCACGAACTGCGACCTATTTGCAACGATGGTAACATCCCCAGCTACAGCATCAAAGCCCTGCTCATTTATCAGCAGAACACAAAAATAAGTATGTTCCCTTTTCAAATCAAGCAGCAGAGAGAATTATCATTCAACTTACTCCAAGATATACTTGGTAGGCCAGATCATTGTGGGTCCCAGCGTTCCTCCGATCAGGCGTTGCAAACGGAACGTATTCATAAGGAACACCATATGGCAATGCTGCCATCACTGCATCAAAAACATCAATGCAGTATCCTTCAACTTGTGTCGAGTTGTCTTGGTTCCAAGTGAACTTAACAAACTCGGTGAACCCTTCCTTCACCGGCACCCCTACGCGCATTTTCTTGCCATCCGTGGGCATAACCCAACCCTTCGGAGGAGCTGTCCCGTCGCCAGGCCATATAATGGGTCTCAGATTAGTCCTTGAAGTAGAGTACGTGACGTTGAGGTTCATCTCTTTTACAATTCCACTCTCTTTAGTCCAGTATCCTATAACCCGAGCTCCAGGCCCGACCACGTTTAGTATCAGATAAGGAGGTGGCTGGAGCTGGCCACCCAGTAGTACAAAATCTCCAGCAAGGCCTCTGAATGCTGTTCTTGATAAGGCCGTGATGAGCTTCGGTCCGTTACTCGAGATTCCAAAGGCTTCTATATCAGTAGTGTTTGTTGAAGAAGTTGTTTTTGTAGCTCTTGCATTTGTTAGCCCTGCTTTCTCTGCTGCCACGGCTAGTGCAGTGACAGAGTCATAAGCCCGCAATCCATACAAGTTCAGATCTGAATTGCTGTAACGAAGCCTTTTCTTGTATCTGACTATGAACTCATCGAGCTCTTTGCTATCAGGAACATAAGGCCTCACCGCGATTACTCCCAGCATCGACTCGATAACGGAACGACGCAACGAAGTCAATTCGTTGGCAATGCTATCAGTTATGATCCACACGTAGCCCTCGCTCATCATCCCTAGCTCCTTGGCCTTCATGAAGAGGCGAGTGGCGAGGCCAGCAAACGCATGGACCACGAAGACTCTCGTCTGCATGGTCATCAGCTTGTAGAGCTCAGCAACGAGCTGATCGTCCGTGGCTAGTGATGGAATGACGCTTCTGTAATAGACGCGTGCATTTGCACGCTCGAGAGACTCGGTCAGAGAGGGTATGATCCCTTCTCCGAACTCGTTGTCGATGTAAATCGGGACGACTTCTCTCCACCCGAAGGCCTTGATCACTGCGGTTATGGCTTGTACTTGGTAGTGATCGTTGAGGGCAGCGCGGAGGAAATATGGAGTTGGGATGGAGGAGAGTGAAGGGCTTGTTGCAGAGAAGGTGATGATGGGGACATGAACTTTGGCTCCAAGGTTGATGATGAAGTTGGCTTGCACTGAGGTCAATGGGCCTATAATGGCCTCCACCTCCACATTCTTCAGCAGGTCTAGAGCTGTATATATATATATATCAAACTCTATCAACAGAGAGAAAGAGAGAGATACTGAGACTGAGAGGGATACCTGCAGCAGCTGCACCAACAGCATCTCCCTTGGAATCCTTAACATGGAGGCGCAGCCTAGTTCTGTAATGAGGATTTGCAGAGTAGAAGTCTGAAACTGCAATGGAGATACAGTTGAGCCCCATGCGTCCGAGGTAGTTATTCATGTCGAGCACCACCCCTACCTCGATGAGGAAAGGAGGCGGCGCCGCCGCAGCTGTTTTAAGCAGTAAAACAGTGAAGAAGGAGAAGGGATGAGTAAGAAGAGTATGGTGATTGTGCTTCTTCTCCATAGCATATGCATGTAAAATTGGTTGTAGATAGCTTATTTGGTTTTTATGAAGGAAAAAGAAAAAAAAAAGTTTTAATTTGGCCCCTACCACTGCCTTACTAGTTACGTCAAATGTCATTGCAGCCCTAGCTTTGTTTAGAGTATCACTATGGTTCGAAAAACTCACAATTGTATTCCAATTTAATCTTAACTAGTCGAGTTTTGAATATTATAGATAAATTAATTCACGAAATTATCTTATTAATATATAAAACATACTTTAACTCAAATAATTTAATAAACGAATTTTCACATGAATACTTAACAAATTTGACTCTATGTATTATTAAATTAAATAATAAATAAACTAAGCAAACCTACCATATTGTATTGTGCTTACAGATTTAGAAACATATTGGATTTGACCTTTTATTTGAGGAAGGATTTGACTTTTGAAGTGTCGCAGTCAATGTAGTAGATTACTGAATATTGAATTGTTTGGGGAGCAATGTGAAGAAAAAATTGTCTAAGTGCAGCTTATATTGAATAAATATTATTGAATGACCAAGAAAAAGTATCTATTTAAAAATAAAAAAATATAATATAAAGAATCATTTATACATGACATATAAGGAAATGACTCATATAATTCATTATTATATATGATGAAATTTCTCATATTATTCCATAATAAGGACATCTTTTTATTTTATTCAAGTGAATAATTTTTCTTATTAAACAAAAAAGCATGTTTGATTTTGTTTATTTGCTAACTACTCCCTCCGTTCCCCAAAAGTATGCACTTTTTGTCATTTTCGTCCGTTCCCCAAAAATATGCACTTTCTATTTTTGGAAACTTATTACACTTTTTTGTGGGCCCCAATCTCCACTACCATTTAAATCAACTATATTTTAATACTTAACAACACCTTTTTGTGGGTCCCAATCTCCACTATCATTCAAATTAATTATATTTTAACAATTAATTATATTTTTACACTCAAGTCAACTACATTTTATTAAAACACGTGCCGGGTCAAATGGTGCATACTTTTGGGGAACGGAGGGAGTATAACTCAGTCATATATTTGCTTGAATAAGTCTCTAAAGTATAGCCTACGTACAAAAGTAGTACTGTAGAGTAGTATACTTTACGTTGTTTTCAGGGGTCAGCAAATTTGAACTTGGAACATACTGACTCATTCAAACAAAATTAATACTCCACTGTGACGTTTACTTTAATATTTATACTATATTATTCACTTTAAAATTAATTAATCCACCAAGAAATTTCCAACTATTTTTTAATTTCTATATATCTCGCTTTCATTCATTTTTATTTTACCTTTTTTAGATAGTGATGATTTCCTAATTTCTTTAACATTTGAAGAAAGATCTATACTATTTTGGTTCACTCAAGACGGTTTTTTTTGTCTCATGAAGATGACTTGTTTTTTTTTATAATAATATTTTTTGTGCTTTAACTGTATTAAGTAAATAAAAAGAAGGAAATTATTTTAGTCTGTGTACTAAAAAGAAGATGGTCATCTTGAATGAGATTGAGGGAGTACTACAATCAAACAAAATTCCTAACGGTCTTGAAAATTTGGACGAGTTTTAATAGCAATTTTTTAAAAACTTGTGTATAGAATATAATTACCGTTAGGAAATGAGGAAACCTTTGATTATACCAAATTAGCCTTTTGTATTTGATTTAATCCCAATTTTTTAGTTAATGATTTGATTTCTTGTGTTGATTATTCGATTCGATATAGGGAGTAAATTAATAGTTTTCAACTCCAACTTTTAGCATTATATGTTAATTATTTATAGAAACAATGCATTTAATTAGTTTGATCAATTTTTGCTCCAACTATACCTTTTGACTGTTTAAACATCATAAATCAAATATTGTGACAATTTATCCGAACAAAAAGAAAATCTTGTGACAATTTAAGTCTTTAAGGTAGTTTCTACTACATTTAATCAACTTTACCATTTGAATATCTAATTGTGTGATATATCATGTTTCATTAATAAGAGAGTGATACATGATTTAAAATTTAATATATATATATATATATTTAATTTCCTTATATCTATCCTAAATTTTAAATATTTTCAAATTAAAAATAATGTCATAATGATCGGATAATTGGAGATCTCCTTCATTATTTATCAGCCATAAATAAAGTGAAATGAATATAAATACCGGGCTAGAAATATTGTCACAATGTGGCTTAAAATTTATATTAAATTAAATTCGGATCGGAAATGTCAAAAATATAATTTGTGAGGCTATTTAAATTTTCACAAAGTTGAAATGTGATTTGAAATTTCTATTATATCAAGTTCAAATGTTAAAACTATCACAAAGTGAATATATGAGATTAAATTTTGTAGTGCTCCTTATTAACATTCTATTTCAAATTACATGTTTTATTTACCCACAAAATGTACATGTTAGTTGCTTGATACACAAATTCAAGATGGAAGCCTTAGCATCCTCCCTAAAATATATAAATTTTGTATATACTTTAAAATCTAAATCAAAAATATGTCAGATGTCGGTATCATATTAATACTCCTTCTCATTGCTCTAGAATTGGACTCGGCAGTCCGTCGGTACGAGGAGAGGCGAGTGAGAAACTAGAAGGACTCTGCCGGAAAGTATGCGAGCTCAAGTCTTTGTCGTCAAATATATGCAGTAACTTCACCATCCTCCGCCACAATGTGGCGTCGCCGCCGTCACATTCCTCTACCGCCGCCCCCCAATTCTGGCGCAGGAATCTAACGGCGTGGATGAGCAACGCCGTTATCCCCGCCACCCCGACGATCAAGAACAGCCCCCAGAAGCTGGCGAGGCCGAGGTTGCTTGGCGAGACTAATGAGTTCGAATCCGAACACTTTTTCATATCTCCCAACCATTTCCTCTCGATCTCCACCATCTTCTCCCCCTCCGTCACGTTCAGAATCGCCCGCGAAACGTCCGTTACCAGCGGCGAACCTATTGGGAACACCTGCATATATACATGCATAACATATATATTATAATATTAATAAAATAATTCGATGTAAGTCAATTTTGTTAGCCCCTAAATGCATGCATAGTATAGTTTGAATTAGGGAAGAAGAGAAGGCTTGAAAAACTTACGATGCCGAAGCCATTGGCCTTGTTGATGGGTCCGATCATGGTGTACTTGGAGCAGTATTTGCCTAAGAAGAGCTTTATGTAAGGGATTTCATGAAAGGCTGCAGCAATGGCCCCTTTGGAGAGGAGGTCGTCGAGTTTCTGGGGTGAGTCGTACTCGACGAGGCGCGACTGGTCAAAGTTCATCCTCTTGAGGAGTCCATAGACGAAGGAGCCCTGCATGTACCCTACGTACTCTTTGTTCCTAATAAGGAGGTTGACATCTGTCACAGTTGGTTGCAGCTTCTGTACTGTTAGCATAGAGGCAAGGCTTGCTGTGTAGCTCTGTGTTAGGATTAGGACTACCAAGAACCATATGATCAGCACCATTCTTGATAGATTGCTCACCACCCTCTCCTCTGCGAATATATAGTCACCAAATGTTTATATAATCAAGAAGGAAGAAGAGAGTAAGGGCGATAGTGGTTAGTAGGGTAGCTTACTATGAGCAAAGACCATAGTGGAGAAGGCGAACCAGAAGATCATGCCTACTTGGTACCAAAAGGGCCCTCTGAAGTCTTCATTTATGCGATGCTCGAGGAGCCAGATCAAGAAGCCGATGAACACGAAGGAGCAGAAGCTAGTCACCCAAAGCTCCCAAGTGAGAGGCTTCAAGAACACCCATGCATTCTTGCTCTTGTCATCCCTCATTGGCACAACCATTGCCACTCCAGACTCTGTGTAAGGGAGGCTGAAGTCCACGTACTGCGACCGGTTTGCCACGATTGTCACGTCTCCAGCCACAATATCGTACTTCTGCAGCACAAGAAAAGAAGCTTATCACAACTACAACTTTCCTTAATAAGGGAAAAACAAGGAAGATGCTAGCTAGCTTACTCCGAGGAAGACTTGATAGGTCAAGTCATTGTAGTTTCCAGCCATGGTGTGATCAGATTTTGCAAATGGAATGAATTCATATGGAACACCATAGGGTAGTGCTGCCATAACAGCATTAAAAACATCAATGCAGTATCCTTCTACTTTGGTAGAGTTGTTAGCATCCCAAGTTACAGTCACAAACTCAGTGAAGCCAGCCTTTATAGGGACTCCTACTCTGAGTTTCTTCCCATTTGTTGGGATCACCCAGCCTTTAGGTGGAGACAGTCCGTCGCCCGGCCAGATGATCGATGCAAGGTTGTCTTTCGAGGTCGTGTACGTCTCTGTGGTAGCTGTTCTTGAGTTTAGTTCCCTCACAATTCCATTCTCTTTGGTCCAATACCCTACGCTTCGAAGGCCATGACCAACAAAGTTCACAATCTCAAGAGGGGGCGCTTGGAGTTGGCTGTCGACTAACTTGAAGTCCCCAGCAAGGCCTTTGAATGTGGTGCTTGATAGGGCTTTAATGAGCTTCGGCCCTTGTTCCGACACTCCAAAGTCCTCGAGATCAGTAGAGTCCGTCGATGCATTCGTGTGTTGATACTTGAGGTTTCTGAGGCCTGCTTTCTCTACAGCTATGGCTAGTGCAGTAGCTGAATCATAAGCCCAAAGCCCAAATATGTATAAATCTGGAGCTGCTGCTGCTTTAGAAGTGCTGCCAATTTGTTTCTTGTACCTAAGTTCGAAGGCACGGAGCTCTTTAGTCCTCGGAACGTAATGCTTAACTCCAAGAACTCCTAGCATGGACTCCACCACAGAGGCCTCCAGCGCGTTGAACTCGTTGATGATGCCATTTGTGACAATCCACACACACTCTCGACTCATCAACCCTATCTCCTTTGCTTTAGTGAAGAGCCGGGAAGCAAGAGGGCTCATGGTGTGCACGACGAAGACTCTTGTTTGCTTAGTCATGAGCTTGTACAGCTCTGCCTCGAGCTGATCATCTGTTGCAAGAGGAGGGATGACACTTCTGTAAGGGATGCGTGCGTTGACATAGTGAAGGGCGTCGCTGAGGTAAGGTATGATCCCTTCTCCGAACTCGTTGTCTTCGTAGATAGGCACGACTTCTCTCCAACCGAAGGCCTTGACAATGGCGGCTATGGAGTCTACCTGTGAGGAGTCGTTGAGAGTGGCGCGGAAGAAGTAGGGGCTCCTCATTGATGAGAGAGAAGGGCTGGTGGCTGTGAAGGACATGATGGGGACTTGAGTTCTGTCTCCTAGTGAGATGAGGAAGTTGGCTTGCACAGAGAAGGTTGGCCCTAATATGGCTTGCACTTCTACATTCTTGAGTAGGTCTAGAGCTGCACTTCATCATGTATCCATATTCAAGATTGTACCAATTCAAGAAAAGTGATCTATGCATGAGACAAACTTCAAAGAATCCTAACATACTTTTTCTGGGCATGACTATTAAAGAAAATGTCTAAAGTAGTGTAAAAGGAAGCGAACCTGCAGCAGCAGCGCCCACGACGAGGCCAGTGGAGTTTCGGGTGTGGAGGAGAAGCCTAGTCTTGTAGTGAGGATGAGAGGCATAAAAGTCAGAAAGGGCCATTGATATGCAGGTGGACTCCATCTCTCCATATTCAACCATGTTAATCACTACCCCTACTTTGATGGGAATAGTTTCAGCAGTTCCCATTTTGGAGTTCAAAACACTTGATAACAAGTAATAAAGGAAGAAAGTAGTGCAGAAAGTGGTGGGATGACTTTTCTTCTCCATCTCTCATGTGTTTTAGTTAATTGAGTTTGTACATATGAAAGATTGAATCGCCTAACTATATATATAGAAGGAAGGAAGAAAGTTGGTGTAGGACCCAATAGTGAGCTAGATGTGCTTGAAAGATGGAAAAATGATTGGAGTTTACTTTGGGAAGTCAATGGATTAGTTTGTAAGCAATTTGTTAGTTAAATAAAATGAGAGAGGGAGGGAATGAGGGTTGATTAATGAGTACTAGTGTAACAGACATAATTTGCAGTTATAGTATTAATTAATTTAATATAGTCGATGAGTTCTCTTCTTGAAATAAAATCAGCTATATATAAAAATAATACCCACTGTGTTCAATAATAGTGCAATTATAAAGTTTCTATTTAGCTGTTGACAGCTGAGCTTGGAGAATATATTTCAAGAGAAGACTGAGTTAAGAATCTAAGCTCAAGTACAGTTTCTCAGCATCCATTATAAAATTAAACTAAAGTATATAAAAAAAATTTAAAATTGACAAAAATATATATTTAGAATTGCATAGTGAATCTCATTTGAAAAAATAGGAGAAGAAAACTTCTTACGAAACGAAAGATGGAAGAAGGTTCCTCCTTATTTATATCCTTTATTTAAAAATTACTACTACATGTTAATTTTCACACATTCACTATATAGGTTATGCATCAAAATCCAGAGAATGACTTGGTCTAAGTCTTGGTCATGGTGTTGGAATAATCAAAATGAGTAGTAAAATGCAGCAGCAAGCAACTAGAAATAGGTACTATAACTGCAAATTAATCCCCATTGACTTCACAAGATAACTGCAACTTTTTTGCACAGCTAGCTCACATTTATATAATTCATACTTCCCTTCCATAAATATATATATATATATATATAGGTTACATCAACATTTTTACACACACACATATATAGAGATGGAGAAGAGAAGCGATCCCAGTTTCTTGACCTTGTTTGTTTACTTGCTGTTTTCAAGCAGCAAAATGGGTATGGGTGCGGGTGCGCAGATGATCCCCATAAAGGTTGGGGTAGTGTTTGACATGAGTGAATATGGAGAGATGGCCTGGAGGGTACTGGAGGGTAAGATGGTGGAGGGGTGCAGAATTGTGGTGTAGCCGGGTGAAGCTACATGCCACCGCCTCCCACATCCTATCCAGTATTTGTTTAATCCTCCTCAGCTGCCGACAGCCGGTGGCACAATATCAGTGTTATACGAACCCAGATGGGTCAGGAGCCAATCGGCACCAGAGGTCATGGTGTTCCGCCAGAGCCGCTGAAACCTTAGTCCCACAGGTGGAACTGAAATTTTGTGTTTTCCTAATTGCGAGAATGCAACTGGTAGTGGAGACAAAGAAGGTGCTACTAACAATCAAAGGGGGGGATTGGTTCACTACTCTACTAAGTAACAAGTACTAAAGTCTAATAAAGTACAATGCCATTTCTCCATATGCTAAGAAATGAACTCAAGACACTGCTACATATGATTCGCCTCGAGACATCTTACAAGGAGCAATATCTAGTGTTGACAAAAAAAACATCTAAAAAGGGTTAGATGTGTTGCAATAACCTCAATCAAGAGTTAGAATGATTAGTTTCAAGGCCCCCCAATCTCCGAAATAATAACATGTACGAATTTCATATTAATGAGGACAACAAAAGCACCAATTATCATCCACAAAAATATGTACTGCACGCGTTTCATTGTATTCAACTAAACTTAGCACACTTCAATTTCACAACATCCAAAGTTACCAGTAATTTGACTAGAATGGATAAGATAGAGATGGAGACTGCTGCTATACCACTGAATAGACCTTCAGATGCAGTGGTATACAGGTCCGACGAGAGTCCGTAAGTTCTGACCAGTTTTTACTCATCTCTCACAGCGGGATCTAAACCAGCAGATGGAGTGTCAGCAAAGTACTCTTGATGTTTGACGTTGACACCATACTGCAATCAATATGGAGTAAAAATCAGTTGCTATCATTGAATATTAACACATAAAAAGAAACTTGTTGTTGATTCAAGGTGGTGCAATGACTGGTTCATTCGCAAAGCTGTTGACTGAACATATCACCACCATACAACTAACAAGTGACAGCATTCTCCGAATTATATGATTAGGTGTAGCATCAAAGCATGAAAAGATTGTTAGAAGCAAGCCTAGATGCATGAAATTGAGGAAGTTACCTCACGTAGAGCCTTGGAAAGATCCTCCATTGTTAAGATCAATCGCTTATCCTATTATGACGTAATTGTTAAGACACATGAAAAATATTTTGAGATTTTAATTAACATAAAAGCACATATATCAAATCAACCTTTTGTTGTTTATCTCTTTTATCCTTGATTACAGCTGATTGCCTTGCCTTACACTGCCTGCATTGAGATGCAAGAAAATATTCATCCAATAAACATTTAAGAGAGAAATAATACCAAGCAGACAAAAAATTAAGAAGAATTTGCAGAGGGACATATAAAAACATACTGAAGTGCATCAGTTGCCACATCTGCAATGAACTTCTGAGTCGCAACTGCTACCAGCCTAGTCCTAAAGAGAAAGAAAAGGCAAACATTATACACTAGAAGATGATATGAACTGACAGCGAGCGACAACAATCAAGAGAGAAAGATGAGCATGTGGGTATACAATAAAAGGGAACAATTAAAAGACAGAACACTCAGCGAAGTCATGCGGCTGAAAGGACATCAATTTGATTTTATTCATAACCAATGGTTTCCGGGATTCAAAATCACCTCTTTTATCTTTTCCTTGGATCTTTAAGAATGTAAAAAAAAGTTCAGAATCTGCCAATTTTCACATCATTTCCACTTTCAAGTTGGCTACACATATAACTTATGATGTTGATGATTCCAGTTAAATTTTTTTATTTGCAGGGCACTTTAGGCTAACAATAAATAGAAAATAATAGCACAGTTGAGAGTTGGCTGTGAATGCAGAAAATAATAACACACATTGAGAATTGGCTGTGAATCTAGAAAAGAATAACACAGTTTGAGAATTGACTGTGAAGTAAAATAAAGTAGCTATACCTATAGTTAGCATATTTCTTTTTGATGAACTAAACAAACTGCACCGCAGAATTACTTTTCAAGCTGTAAGGAAAATCTATGCGCATATAAATTTAGCTAATCATCACCCTCCCGATCAAACGCGAAATAAAATAAAATTAATAAAAGAAAGGAAAATACAAGTTAAGAAAGACGTATATAGATAATAGACTACAGCACTGAACTTTGCAAAATAATTCAAACTAAACCGGTACTGTTTAATTATTGCCGTAGTCTATCTCAATCTAGGGATAATTACAAGGAAAGGGAAGAGTGTACCTACAATCGAGTGTCGGGGCACTGGAATCCACTTTTCGCCAAGTAATGCTCCACCAATTCATCAGGTATCTGTGTGAACAAAAAACACAATCAGTGACAAAAAAGGAGAAAAAAATTCAATCGCACTACGGAGAGATATAGATAGCGTCGGTAACTGTGGGAGTATAGTCCATCAACGAAGCAAGGAACTCCGTGAGAGCAGTATCGTCATCGTGGCGTCCGTCCTTCGGTTGCTGATGGCTACTTTGGCCGTTCATTTCTGTCTCCCTATGAATCTAAGGCCCAATTAGCGGCGGCGATGGAGGCGGCACGCCGTTCCCGGTGGATTTATGCGAATGCGAAACTACAAAGAAATGTTTATTCCTTCGACTAAACGATTTCTTATAACTAGTGTTTTTTCGTCGGGTCGGTAATTGGTAACGAATAATCCGTTTCTTTCTACGGAGCCCCGACTCATTTCAACTTCAATTTTACTTGTTCTCTAATTTAATAAGACTATAATTTTAACATTTAGTATTTTGACTTTCATTATTATTTATATCTAATTTTAAATTTATTATTTAACGTAAACGAACACGTTAAATTATGTTCATACATTAGTTGCACATCAATATTCAACATTTGTTGCACATCAATCGCGAACACGTTAAATTATTTCTCAAAAATACTATGATATAAATCAATTTAGTTAATGATAGATTGCATTTGAATTTGGATATGATAAGTTGTTTCTGGTTTAGAGTTCAACATGAGGAGATCTTTAAATTTAATAACTACAATTAAAGAAACATATTATAATTATTGAAAAAAGTACTTACAAGTGGCCCAATTATGACTTAACCAAAAAATTTATACCTTGTTATAACCTCATAATATATGTGGAGAAATAAGCCATCTCCTTATTTTACATCAAACCATATGAGGCTAGCTGGCTAAGGCAAAGATCACTTCACTCTTAAAACAACTAATCTTAATATAGGCCTAAAAGAGAACCAGACTCTCGAGACACCACACATACTTCATCTTTGCTGCTGTTGGCTGTATCGTAAGATCCCATACACATCAATGATGCCCGGAGGGAATACGGGATCGGTCGCTGCTCTGACAGCAACCTTTGCCACAGCTTTCACATTAACCGGAGGGGTTAGTAGAGGTCCGACCAGGGGGATCTGGGTGAGAGCTTTAGCATGCTGGAGCAACTGCATCGATGGGGAACGGGTTATATAGTACCTTTTAGGTATAACATTTTCATTTATAGTAAATAACAAACCACCCACAGAAGTAGAGAGAGAGAGAGAGAAATGGAGATCCAAACAGATGTGAAACCTCACCATTTCCAGAGGAGAACCAATCACACCAAGTGGCAACTTCATGCTCCCAACACGACGGGTTCCATGAATAAATCCAGGTCTCAAAATCACTCCTGCAAACAAGAGGATCTCTTGATGAGATAAACATCGGTAAATGATATAACTTTCTTGGTTTAGAATCATGGACAAGCAAGTCCTTGAATGTGGATAACTATCTCCGTAAAAGTAACTAGGCCGAAATCAATTTAGTGGATTAAGCAGCATTGGAACTTGAAGCTGATTAAGAAAATGTCAGTCTCAACTGCTTACCTCCATATGGATACCTGGTAAGTAGCTCCGTCTCAGCAGCTCGCTGCACCACATAGGACACTAGCATGAGAGGTATACAAGGAAGTTGCCAACTTGAGGTTCATCTTTACACTACTTATTTAAACTAACACAAGTCTTTGTTATCTCCCTATATATAAAATTATCAAGTGCATTCCCCAGAATTTACATTTCAAACTATATTATTTGAAACATGCCCACTGATGTGCTATAAGAGTTTAAACATCTTTCTTGGATGCTGCATGTACTTGATAACTTGCGGTCAGAACTACTTCACATGTGTAGACAAGCAATGTTTTGGATCTTACCTTTCCCTCATAATATCCTTGGAGGATATAATTCACTAGACCAAAATCTGCAGCAGAGATGTATACAAACCTCTTGACACCTAGAGATAATAAGAACGATAAGTCCAAATATGTTAGTCACAATTCTTGTAAAGAGAACAAAAACATATTCCAGGAAAATCAATGGACTCCTCTATAGGAAAAATGACAAATTTCTGTAAAAGACAAAAAGGAAAAATTCATCAAAAGCACCTGCATCTGATGCAGCTCTTATAGCATTAATATTTGCAGTTCCATTGACTTTGTACATCTGTGAATTGGAACCAAATCCACCAACACAAGAAATCTGCAGAGAAGACTTTCATCAACAAAAAATTTAAACAGCATCAAGCTGATAAAGATGAAGTATGAGGTTAAAATTGATATAAAAGAAATTTGATGAAAAAAGTTGGAGCTGAAAAAGTAGAACAATGTAAGCAGTTCTTCCTGACTCATGACAGTGTAATTGGACTGGTTGAGTGGTACAACTAAGGAGTTTCAAAGGTTAAAATTGCTATGTTCTCTTGTATTACCTACATATGCATCTATCAAATATGTTATTTACTTATTTAGAAATGGATCAAGTCTGGCGCAGCTGGGCAAGGCACAGCATACTTAAGTTTATACAACGTCTAGTTGAATGCATCAAGCACAGCAAAAGGACATATTCTGGCTGAAATACTCTAAGGCTTGGTTACATTTGATATTAAATCTCCTCCAATCTGGATCTTCAAAAGAAAATAACTCCACAGATAGTCAGACCCCTACTCAACCATTCACCAAGTTTAAACTTATCATAATTCATATCTATAGGTGATATGTCTAGCTTAACTAGGAATCCTTCACTTAAACACATGACAGATGTCTGTCCAACTATTATATCCAATTTCATGCAACAATTATGCATACTTAAGTAAATGGAACCCCTAACAAATTGAATCATGGATGCTGTATTTTCAGTTTATTTTGGATTATACAACATAAACATAATCTGAGCTATTCAGAACGCACTATTGATGTAACTCCCTTCAGTGCATCCTTCCACGACTCAGTCAAGAAAAGGTTACCTTCAAACAGGAAAAAACACAAATGAGTAAATGCACCCCACAACCAGGGAGAAGCAATTGAATACAGCAGAAGAATCTTATACCTTGTTGCCATTGCACATTGTTAACCCAGGATTCTTGTATTGAGGGTCTACCTGATCTGCAGATAGCAAAAACTGGCTTGTGATACGTGAGCAACAGAAGTAGCAAATATTCCTTATATTTAGCGCAAGAAATTATACTCCCTCCGTCCCACTAAGCATGACACCTTTTTTCCGGCACGGTTATAAGGAGAGTGTATAAAGTAGTGTAAAAGTGATAAAGGTGGTAGGGTCCACACCTTTTTGAAGGGATAACTTTTACTATTTTTGGAATCTGCCAAGCTTAGTGGGACGTCCCAATAAGGGAAGTGTGTCATGCTTAGTGGGACGTCCCAATAAGGGAAGTGTGTCATGCTTAGTGGGACGGAAGGAGTATATATCTAAGACAGTGTGAAACATGTTAGAATGACGCTTGACAACACAGAGGTACCTCCTCCGAGCTAATTTTATGTTCATTGATGTAAACTGACATATTCTGGAAGTAGGTGTACTTTACATGCAACCTTTTCGCGAAAGTATAAGTCAGCGCAGAAATCAAGAAAACGTGAGAGAATGAATTCTCAAACAAATGTGTCCATTGTCAAAGTCCTACTTCAGGATAATCACTATCAAGGATTCCATATGTTATTACTCAGAGAAATAGGGCTACAGCTGCATACTGTAGCAAGTCTATAGAACTATCCCCGACTAACATGAGGTAAAGATAATGATGATTGAATGCGTCATATTAAAAAATTTCTTCCAGAATTTTGAGACAAATTCAAGTGGTATAGAATTACTCAGGCACATCTTCAATAATCAGGCAGACCAAAAATTGTTCTCAATGAATACCTGTTGAGACTAGCCACAGTCAAACCACGATTCACAGCTTCCTTGCAGACATGCGAACCAACAAACCCATTTCCTCCAAGCACAAGCAACTAAAATATAAAACAAAATATGCAACATAACATAATGAAGCATCTGATAAATTTAATACAACATGAGAGATTCTCCGCAATAACAAAAAAAAAAAAAAAAAAAACTACCTTCTCTGTTGGAAGAGGAGGTATCTCTACTGTCTCCGCTTCCTCAATTTTAGCAGTTGTACCATAACCATTAGGGCCAGCAGATTTATCAGGAATGGTAGAGAAAAAACGTCCATTTGCTGATGTGGCTATGCTGTTTTGAGGTAAACGTACAGCAGTGAGTAGGATTAACAAGCAAAATTAAACAGAGTGTTGAAGCTATGGAGAAACAGAGAAGAACTTAAGTGACTACTGATTTAGGGGTAATCCAGTTAAGAACATGAAAGACCATAATGAAAAGTGTAAGGAGACGATGTCACATTGCACAATCACTCCACAAAAAATTGTATGGAATGAGAAACCGATACTTCAACAAATTTACTACCCTTGCCTTGTCATGAAATTAGAAAATCTTTTCTTCCCTATTGACACCCAATCCAAACAATTGACACCTTTGAGAAGCTTGATACTTTCCTGTATGGGAGGTTCTACTTTTCTCAAATTGCTCAACATGAGCAAGAACCATGAAATTATCTCCTAGTCAAATCACAATTGACGTTTGGCATATTTCTTAAGAATCACTTGTTTCATAACACGATTAATATATACAACACTCATAAATAGAAAAAGAGATATGTTGTTATTCAGAGGAAATGCAACACTCATAAGTCATAACTCCTATTATATACAGCATTAAAATCTCATTTCCTTAGCATCCATCGTCACAGTTGTAGAGATTGTTAAATGCCCAAGAAACAATCACACCAAAACTTTTTGATAACGCACTTTTCCTACATACAGGTAAGCATAAATACAAAATAAGGCCAAAGAAAATAGAAAGCCTAAAACTTGTTTATAATTCTCAAACTGCTATAAATATGTTTTTTTCTTCCTCTTCTCATAGCTCTTGATACCTAATAGCGGCAAAATTCCCTACACACTCGCAAAATTTCAACTTCGAATAAGCCTAAACAGAGATGCTAAAAGAGAAATACCACTACTTCTTCAACACCTGATACCGGGAAAAAATATAAATTCCTCCATTGCTCATTTGAACCTGTACTGAGATAGTCCGAATAACTGCATTTTCTGAGCTAGGAAAATTATGCCGAATACAAATTCGCCGCCTCTAAAGAATAACACATCGATCAAAAAATGAAAAACTTAAGCACTGTAATTCCCCTAAAAAAATAAAGAAACTAAAAACACCAACAGGAAAATCAGATCATCTATAACCCAATGTTCACACTCCATTTCCTAACAGCCATGCAAAAACATAATTCGCTCTACAAAATTTGCATAAAATCAACCAAAAAATACAGAAACCACAAACGAATCAAAAAAATGTAATCGAAATTACGAGAATCTGGGGAGCGTGAGCTTCGAATACTGAATCAATCGAGACATTTCGTTCAAGCAAACAGTACAATTTTGTGGCGTGATCGGTGTGCAAGTATGGAGAAGTTAGGACTTTTATATTTCCTCTCTTTTTTTTAATGTTTTTATTGCCCTACGCTTTTTTCTTTTGCGAGTTTGGGAAGGGAGGACACGTGGCGGATTATGGTGACGACGCGTAGCATAAAGATGTGGCCTCTCTTACGCCTTAGTTTTCGAAACGTTTTTTCTGTAAATTTATTAATTTAATTTTAATACCTTTAATTAAATTTAAATTTTCGTAATTACTAGACTTTAAATGATTACGTGACTAATGATCTTATAATATAATTTTGTTATTTATGTCTCGTGTAATTTTATATTTATAATTATATATGTAATTACACGAGTATGACCAAATGACAGTCGTGTTTGTGTAATTTCATCCCACAACTACACATGTAATTACACGAACATAACCAAGTGACAGTGGTGTGCTCGTATAATTTCATCCCACAACCACACGTGTAATTACACGAGCATGACTTGATTTTAGTCATGTATTTATCACGGGTCATGTAATTGTAACGGGAGTGTTAGAGTAAAAATGACTATTTTTTACTTTTTTTTTTACAAGTAGCTATTTTTTATGTTTGGAGATTGGCCATTTTTGGGGTCTGTCCCTTTAAAAAATTATAAAATATAGTTTTAGTTAAAAAAGGCATAAATATACAATTTAAAATATTGAATATTTTGTAAAATTGTATTTGAAAAATAAAATAATCAACTTTTGGTGAAATCATGCTTTTATACATTTTCAATCTAGATTTGTTAATTATTATTTTTTTCCAAGCCCAAATCTCAACCAACTCAAGTCCATTAAAAATTGAGAGTATTCAGTATAATTTCCAACCAACATGTAATGGGCTTTTTAAGTATTAACATATTCAAGGAAATGAATTAAACAAAGCCACTTAGATAATTGACTATACATTAGATTTAAGGATTAATGTCTCTAAGGTCCACCTGGGTGAACTTGTAGTAAAAAAAAACCACCATTTTTTCTCATTGTCAAGTAGGTCCATTCTAATACACTTTTATTCAATTAAACCCAAAATATTGATGTGGTTTCACGTTTTTAACCTTAGTTGCAGAAAATCATCTGCGAATCAAATTTTGCATGATTCGCCGTCCATTATTCCTTTTTTTCAGAGATTTCTTCTTCTATATTTGATCGTTTGATGCTGGGTTGATTGTTACTACATTTTTCAGATTCAATTGCCTATTTTTTCTGTTCTAATTTTCGTTTTTTTGTTTTGACGGTTTCTCCGTTTTCATCGTCGGTTCTTCCTTGTTCCGAATTTTTGTTTCCTAATGGATTGCAGTTTCTCATTGTTGATTAAGTATAGAGAGGAGACGTTGGTTGTCAACAATTCACAAGTTTCAAGTTTCGATGATCTGATTTCCGCTGTTTTTTATTGATTTATGCAGTTTTGAACTTAACTTTATTATTCTATCCAGATTATGCAAAAACCAGAATAAACTAACAAGAGAACCATCAAGATAAATTTTTGAACCATATGCTCATAATTTTAAAACCATTAGATTTTTTTTTTTCATACGAGATGGTTTATTTTTTATATCTTACTGGTTTACTTTGTACTCACTGATGGTTTAGTTATCTTCAGTTGATGGTTGTGTGTTGATTTATGCAGTTTGGAACTTAATTTTATTATTCTATCCAGATTATGCAAAAACCAGAATAAGCTAACAAGAGAACCACCAAGAGGAATTTAGGTTTCTGGTTTCGCGAGGGTTTTGGCAGAGACGAGCGAGAACCATTACATCAGACATTGTGAACCATAAGAACAGAGGTAATGAACCATCAGCACATAAGTAATGAACCATCTAGTTTGAAATCCAAAACCATTACTGTTTTCATTCGGTTGTGAAATATAATCTCCAGCGAGAACTGTTTTCATGAATGTATATATATCTGCCCTTGCACAATCTCCTCCTCTACTCGCTGCCGTCGACGGCGGAGGTATTACTATCACTAGCGATCGGAAGATTGGGTCCTGGCGACGGCGAGGGATGGCAGAGATGAGCGATCGGAAGCGTAGATAAGGAGATACTAGAAGACGAAAATAGTGCAAGAAGCGATCCAGAATTTTTTGAGTGATCTGGGAGTCTCCATGGCTCTTCTAGAGGGTGCGGCTGAGTGAGAGAGAGAGGGGGGAAGAAGGAGGGGACAATTGAAGTGGAGATGCGCGATTTATATGGGTGGTTTTTTGGTCCATCCACTTGTAATTTGGGGCCACATGATAATAAATTTTTTTGATGGTTTTTTTTGCCCAATATTTGGTCATAATGGACCGGCCCGTCTTTTTCCCTAGATTTAATTAATCGTGTTATAAATAATTTAAATTCAAAATATATTGTCTGAGACATTAACTATAATATATTAGAATAATTTTTTATTTATTAATACTCCCTCCATCTTACTAAGCATGACATTTTTTTTTCCGACACGATTATTAAGAAGGGTGTTTAAAGTAGTGTAAGAGTGATAAAAATGATAGGGTCAACACATTTTTGGAAGGAATAACTTTTTATACTTTTTAAAACGTGTCAATGTTGTCGTTAGGGCGCTCTCCAATAGGTCCCATAGGGACAACCAAGCCCCGTCTTTAAGCTTACCTTCGGTTCCAACAATCTTCCACTTTTCACATGGGAGCAATGAGATGAGGGTTGGAGTTTTAAAATTACAATATTTACAAAATTCAAGGTCTTTCACGAATATAATAATTTTACATCTCTTCAAAGTTTAGATAATAAATTATACTCAACACTAATCACAATAATTAGTAAAAAACGGGATAGACACTTTGTAGTATCTATATTTAGGATAAAATCATAAACTTTATTAGTGGGTTTCGTAAATAAAATCCCACCTTGTCTAATGACAAAAATTTATCATATCAAAATTGAATCTTTTAAATTAGAAAACATATCTTGCAAATATAATAATTTAGATTAAGTGAGGCCTCGTAGACGTTTGCAAAATGATTGATTAATTGTGGGTGTATGCTTCCTTATCTAAAAAGAGAATAATGGCTGACTTAATTAAATATTTTATGTCACATACTAAGTTACTCTTTAATTGTAAGTTGAGAGACATAAGATTCTAATGCCATTTTTGTTTTAAATATCTACAATTTTCAAATTTTTATTCATTACAAGTTTGCAACTACACTCACCATTAAAATTGGTCCAAATGCAAGTGGTTTTCCCACTAAGTGCGTTTATTTACAATATTATACTAATGGATTATTTCAAGAGATACGATCTTATAAATTATTCTATCTTCTTCTTCTTTGTAAAAAAAAAAAATGTATTCTTATTTCTTAATATTGTAAATCATAACAGTACGAGTTTCCTTTAATTGGATTCTTATTAGCACTATACAAAATCTATTTCATATTGATGCAGGAGGCATCGATCTGCCCCTGGGCCATGGGGTGGCTGCGGTAAGCCCTTGGGAGTTCGTCCCACATCGGTTGTGCTGGGCAAATGTTGTGGGTATAAATGTGGCGGAGGGCAAACGTCCACTCTTGACCATGGTTTTGAGTGCGAGTTAGGCTCGGACATTTATACGCTGCATCACATATATCATCAAATCCATCAACTAAGATGTATTTTGTAGAGTCTATGTAGATACGTATTTCAAGTTCAGTTTACATTTATTTTGCAGTTATCCACTTATCCTCAAGTTTTCTTTTGGCTAATTCATGCAATAAACCACTAGTTTTAAGTAAGGTTCAGGAAAGAACTTTGGAGTAATCACTGTTGCTGAGACATGAATAATGAGCAACAATTAAAGACGCTTCAAAGCGGATGGTACATGAATGAATCAAAACACACTTAAATGAAATAGATTATGTGAATATGCAGGTATCCGGGATTGCATATTCAATGGGAGCTTAAAGGATTTGATTGACTACTAGTATGGAGTCATCATTGGTGCTGAGATATGGACGAGAAGCGGGTGATAAGATGTTTTAAAGTAGAAAAGTATATGAATGAATTAAAACATACCAGAATGAGAGGATTCCAAAAATACACGTCTATTGAGACTGAATGTTCAAATAGAGCGTAAATTAAGACTTTGAGATTGATTATTCATACCATTAATGTGCAATTTCTTTTTCTGATGACCATTTCATGAAAATTCTAAAATTAAGGTAGTTTTGACATGGGGTGTGAATGAAGATAAAACACCTTATAAATGACTCGTATAATCTGTAGAATCACCCGTCAGTCCGGAAGCCGGATCCTTACTTATTAAACCCGGGCTTACTTAGGGTTGATGATATGAAAATGGAACGCATGCAAGTACATAATCAAAATGACAAAGTGTTTATTTATTGGTGAAATGAAAAAAGAGGCATGATTAAATTAATATTAAACTAAGAAAGTGGGATGTGATGAAAGATTTGGACCCATGAAATGATAACATAGAATTATTTGGATATTGGTATTGAGATTGTGATCCAATTAATCTCCAACACAGTGCCTCGTCCTTTCAATTTGATGTACGGCCATTTACATTTCTTAGTAATTTGTATTGCTGTGTATCACTTTATTCCATATAATTTTTAAATAAAAACATAGATATGCTACTCCCATTATTATAATACTCATTACCAAAGTTTGATAATGGTCGACATGGGCCAATCAACGACGATATTGGGCCCCTTCAAGGCCCACTGCAAAGTCATTAACTAGTGGTGCCTTGTGGGCCCACCCACAATTTGCTAATTCAAATTAGTTTTATAACATGTCGATAATATACAAACTATATACAAGTTTATAAAATACTAATATACGAACAAGTTTCTTATACAAGTCGAAATACACACACACACATATAATATTTTCTTTAAATTGATGGTTTGGATATTTTAATATTTGTCATATAATAATTTTTTTTATATTATATCTATATGAGAAAGAAATTTTTTTCTGAGAAATAATAATGAATTTAGACCCTTCATCCATTTCGAAAGAGATTAATTAAATTATATTTAAATATATTTTAATCTTATAGAAAATTAATTTATAGAGAATATCATAATTATTAATTTATTAAAATATGCGGTTGAGATATTTTCTCATTTCTCGTATAAGATTTATTTCTTACGTGATCCAAAATTTATATATATATATTTATGTTCACTGGCATATTTAATTTCGATTTATAAACAAAGTTATGTGTATCCAGATCATCAGATTTCGTGTCTATATAAGGAAAATCCGTTCCTTCCTATATTTAGATTATAATAATATATATATATCAATATTTTTGACAAATATTAATAAATAATTAATAATACTCCGTCCGTCCCACTAAGCATGACACAATTCCCTTAATCCCTTTAAAAAAGTGTGGACCCTACCACTTTTATCACTCTTATACTACTTTATACAATTTTCTTAATAACTGTGTCCAAAAGTTTTGTGTCATGCTTATTGGGACGAAGTGAGTAATACTTTTGATGAAAATAAGCCGGAAATAATAAGAGGGGTATAAAATTAGCATGCACATGCATGTCGGGAAAATAAATACAGAATAAACAAGGGTTTTGTTGCATCAGACATGAAGAATATATTTATATGCTAGATCGAATCAACCTGGTACAAGTGTTCGCTATAGTTATAGGTAGAGTGAAGTGACTACTCAAAGATCAAATGTCTATTGATTCCAAATTCTGACTTTGCTATATACGAATGTAATTAAACGAGGATGATATATGAAATTCTTGCTTGCAATTGCATCCAAATTAAAGGGATTTAGGAATTAAAAGACGTTGCCATTTCGCTTTTAATGATACGATTCCGATCGATCTACAAATATGATTTTAATTGCGATGAGTTTTCTACATCATATTACATATATCTTAAGATTGCAATATTTAGATGCATGTTCCAGTTCCATTATAAAAGATGCATGCAATTTGTTTGTGATTCACCCTAAATGTCAACCATCATCAATTTGAAAATTTACTTTATATATATGATTTTAATTTAGAGTTTGGTTCTGATCTCTCAATAGGGATGACAATGAATTTTGGATCTGATATAAATTCGTGGATTCAGATGTATTTTTCAATTCAATATACACCTTTTTGATGTATATATAATGGGGTTACATAGTGGAAGCAAGCAAATAAATCTTAGATTTGGGATCAGGTTTTCTAGAACGCACATAGAAAGCCAATTGGGAAACATTAACTAATAATTGTTGGTGACTTAGGACAAAGTTAAATGCACTATAGAGATATTCTTTTTCTTTATAAATAAATCACTCTATTCATGATTAAGGTCACTTTAATTTCATGATATGATATGTCCACATATGAACATGGACAATTTGAGTTGTAGTACTTTCTACCTGTAGCTGGGATTAATTGTAGCTCTACTTGTATCACTTTTACTATTCACGTGTGAGCTCAATTAAATATGTCCGAGACTGATCTGGTAGCTGAGATTAATTGTACATCTACTTGAATTACTTTTACTATTCACGTGTTGAGCCCAATTAAATATGTCCGAGACTGATCTGGTATATTATGTAGATCTTTAACATCCTCACGGTTCATGTGAATAAGTATACATATCATTATAATTTTTTTTTTATTATTTTTATTGAATAATATTAAATCGTATCCTACCAATAAATTCTAATTGGAGAGTGAAATTTTATAAATTTTTATCGAAAATTTATTCTTTATTTACGTGACATGCCACATCAGTTGCAATCACATTAAGTCGTGCATGATGCGGATAGATGAATGGTTTTATACATATATGTAACATAATTTTCATTTTTATATAAATGTGTTGCGTGCAACGAATTCTTGATTGATGGACTCAAGTTGGAGATTGAAATCTAGTAAGAATATGTTATAATTAAAGTGATTATATAAAATGATTCCATACTTGAAATTCCATTTTGATTCTTGGAAAGACATAGCTCGTCACTAAATTAATGTCGTATGTGTGTGTGTATATATATATATATAAAATTATATATTCGATCTCTTTTCTTTGATTTTTATACTGTAATATCTCTTACAAAACAATTGATGCCATGTTCAAATTTAAATCTTTTATTTAGTCACCCAAATTGTTTGGGTCGAGCACTTATCAAGAATCAGAATTACATAATTTATTGATATGATATCAAAAATATATTTATGATATGACGTAGTAATTAATACATAAATTACATAATTTATGGATATGGTATCAAAATTAGGACGAACCTTATCAAGAATCAGAATTTTTATCAGAAAATATGTCAATTTCACAAAATTAAGAATCCATTATTGTGTTTTTATAGTTAGGAATCCATTTATATATAGTGTTGGTTGGCCAAAACTAATGTTAAAAAGTACATCAACGTTTTAATTAATTATTGTTACTAAAAACAAATATGCTACTACTTTAAACGTATTATTTCAAAATATGAATTGTTGTGGTATATTTATTGCTTCAATTAAAAATAAAAGGTATTAATTTCTTTTTTCAACCCGATTAATCTTTTAATCATTTCCCCATTTTCTCATAATCATCCATGATAATTGCTAAACGTAATTAAGGTTGATAATGGTGTAATTTTAGTGGGTTTTAATTATTATAAATAATGTTCAAATAAATATATGTAAAGTACATACTTGCGTAATCAGTTTGTTGTGAGATAATTTCTATGGATTGGAATAAATAGACTATACCTTTAATTAGCAATAATATTATTTTCTTATTACGGAAGTGATACTTTGGAAAATAAATTAAAGTTCCTTTACTTCTAAAGTAAAGTATTTCCTTAACTTTGTTTTATGAAAGAATCCACGAAACCGTTTGCATAAATTTGTGCCTAGCTCATAGGATTGTTTAATCTATATATATGATATACTAATTAAGTTAATATATATATTTTTTATTACTTCTCATTATATGTAGAGATGTTCAAAAAAATTATAACCGGTTCAAAACCAGCAATTTTGAATCATAGGAGCATATTTGGTTCCAGTTCCAAAAGTTTAGAATCGTAAAACGCTAGTTCCGAATCATCAGTTTCTCAATATTTTTTCTTTACATTTTTCTACCCCTAATTCATGTGAGCATTTAATTTTTTGAAACGGTTCCAAAAGAACCGATGATTTGAAATCAAAACCGTCTTGAACTGTTTCGATTTTGAACCGTAAACCTTAATAGCCATGATTTAGTTATGGTACAAAATAATAGAACCTAAGACTCAACCTGAGACCTATTACTTTGAATATGAACCTCACTACCACTAAACAAACACACGCAGACAATTACTTTTTGCAATACATATATGTCTACATATGATATAAGTGGTCACAACATAAAACATCAAATATATGGAAAAATAATGATAAAATAAAATAAGTTCTTAGTGACCTAAGCACACTACACTCTTGTTTATAAATAGGACTTCACATTCTCTCTATTTCTCAAACAAAAAAGAAAACACACAAACCTTTCCCTCTTAATCACTTCTCAATTTCTTAGCTCCAAAGATTAGACAAAATAAATCAAAACCCTCAAAAGGAAAGAAACATGAGAAGCGGCGGCAACTTATTCCACTCGGCAGCAAAAATGGCGGCGACGGAGGCTACCGCCACAGCGAAGTCCACGTTCACGCCGCCGGCGAGCATCCAAAGCTCGCCGTGGCACTCGCCGGTGCCGTACCTCTTCGGAGGGCTGGCGGCGATGCTGGGGTTAATCGCCTTCGCCCTCCTCATCTTGGCCTGCTCGTACTGGAAGCTCTCCGCCGTAGGGGAAGGCCGCGATGATGATGACGTGGAAGGCGGCGAGAAGGGCGATGGCGCCGCGGCGGCGAAGGCGCTGCCGGTTTTCGAGGAGAAGTTCTTGGTGATCATGGCTGGTGAAGATAAGCCCACTTTCTTGGCCACCCCCATGTCCTCCAAAACTGTCTCCTTTGATGATGAGAAGAAGGTAGAATTAAGTAAAGAGAAAGTAATTGAAGAAGAAAAGATGAAGAAAGAAGAGCTAAATGCAGAAGATGAAAATGGAGCTTCACATCAATCCCAACTCAGCCATGAACAAAACCAAGATCAACAACACCAATCAAGTCTTAGTTAATGAAGCCATAACACTAATGAATTTTGTTTCTTTCTTGATTTAGTTTGCTTAATTTTGTGATCGGGAGAAATTAGATGTAAATTTTCTAATGGGACGAGACAATCCGAATCTTTTATGATCAAAAAAGGTGTGATATGTCGTGTTGAATTAATTAAGACTAATACATATTAGAATTAATATATAATTTAACATTTAATATGGTTTTTTATATATATAAAATCTTAAACTCTAATTGATCGTGTGCCCCGTATGATTCTCCTCGTATTAATGCAATATATCATGTTATACAATTAGACAATAAGGAATGTTATTCGGGAATGATTTACAATGTAATTAATTATATATGTTCATGAAGTAATTATTACTACAAAAGCTATATATAATTATCTTGGAGCTGGTATATATGTATTTATTTAATTGAATGATAATAATAAATCCACTTGACAACAAAAGGTGTATGGCATGACAAATTTAATCAATAATACTGTCTTTGCAAATTGATAAGAATGGTGTTTAAAAAGAAGGCTGTCATCAAGCACTAACCTTTGTGCTTGGTGAAGAGGGAAGGATAAGACTAAAGCAAATGATCAAAGTATATATTCTTAATTAATGGGAGTACTTCCTTTTTCTCGATTAATTGTGTGCCATTACACACACACACACACACACATATATATATATATAAGCAGTGGCCTGAGTTAGCTACCGGCGGAGGAAGGGTGGCCGGAGCAGAGTGTGGGGCCCATACCCCACCTGCAGGGAGGGCATGTTTGGCTCTTTCTTGAGTGTTGCTTTGCTTTTGAGCTGGAAAAAAGAGGTTAAATAATGTGATATTACACCTTTAGTTAGTTTGGCTAACTTATTCACATATGTTTCGAGTTTTAATTATTACACGTACATCTCAACTATCTTTTTCTTTTGCAGTAATAATTAGCAAATTAATCCGCAATTAAGATTGGGGAAATAGGCTGAAATAGCCAAATTAATATAGCAAACACAAATTTTAACCATCTCTAATTTTATAATGAAATAGTAACCATTCTGTATTTATTTTTCCTTTATTGCCCTTTCATTAATTAATTAAAAAACTATTCTTCCATAATTATTGTTTCTCCTTTAATTATTTTTCATCGGTGTATTGTATTAATAAATTATTATTATAGATTCATTCCTAGGGTTCATATGGTAGGGTATAGTATTTAATTATAAACCAAATTTTATTTTTAAATTCTGTAGTATTTTGAAGGAATTAATTAGATGGAGGGTATTATAGACATAGAAGGCTAAATTTATGGTTTTTTATACGTGTGGCTATTATTTGGGTTTACTATAACAAAATGGTTATTATAGAAGTTACCCCATTAAGATTACTAGATTAGTATTTAATTATCTTCTGAGTGACGTGGTGCGATGTGATTGGTTAGAGAGGGCCGCCGCCGCAGCGGTGCGACGCCGTTTAACTCCCTTATTAACAGTACTTACGGCGATCTCCCAACGGTTTGCATGCTTTTTTTTTCGCCGCACAATTTTCTCTTTCTCGTGACTCTAAATTATTATAAATATGATATTTATATTTATTTATGATGAATCTGAATAGCGAAACTTACTTTATTTGGTGACTACCGTTTTCACTATTCAAAAAGGCTTCATTCAATATATGGTTGCAAACCATAAACTTCTAAGGCACATAAAAGAGAAACATTTAAAAGCTTCTTTATACATTACCAGTGCAGTCTGCAGCTGTCTCTCCCTTCTGTCTCTGTCCATAAATATTGTTAATAGTGAAAACGAGCATGAATGCATAAAATGTTACTTGAGCTTGTTCACATTACATATAAGCCTTCAATCGAATGGGAACACGAGCATGAATGCATAAAATGCTACAAAAAATTGATCAAACCTTTAATGAGTTCGAAAATTATTAATAGCAATGTTGAATGGGATGAATTTGAACTCATGCTCAACAATAATATTATCTAGTAACATACCGGCCGAATTCAAAATCGATAATTAAATGACGAGTGAAGTTCAATCAACAAGTTAGCTTAACTTAAATTTAAGTCAAACTCGACCATGCACCTTAATATTTAAACGTTCTTGAGCCCGAGCCAAATATTTGATTTGAACCCCAAACAATTTGAATAAATATATAAGGTAGTAACTAGCTTAGAACAACATGTTTTATTTGTTGGGTCAAAATTACAGAAGAAAAAAAAAGCCCAATTCAAATTGTCAATTCAGCACCTAAATTTTGATCATCCCAAACAAGTCCTTAGACAAGCCCAAGTTTATGCATTTCTAAATAAACCATAATTTATCATTTTTTATTCACTTCCTTAGATATTATTATAAATTCTAAAGATTGTAAATACCGTTCATGGCTCTCAATATTATTATTATCAAACGTTTGAGCACTATATATTGTTATTTTCCAACTTTATTAAATATCATATTTTACTCTACCAATACATTATATGTAAATAATAATGATGTCACATTATTATATATGGAGAGGATGGATGGTAAATAATCTTGTGAATAAAAGTATTATTGACTGACAATGTATGGATGATTTATTTAACTTCTATAACCTTCTAAAACTTTTAAGAAAATGATCGAAATTCATAATATAATATATTAATTAAAGTAAAATATAGGAAGGAGACATGCAAACAAAATGTTTAAATTATTAGGCGGCTAGTGGAAATTAAGGCGAGCCATCCAAATCAAACCGGACCAAGTATTTCATTTTTAGATTTTAGTTGCAATGACCAATGACAAAGTTCACCTATCAATATCATCATAAAAACATTTAATTCAATTTCAATAATAAAAACTTGCATTTTACTCAAAATAAAATAAAAATAAAAATAAGAATAAAGACCAGCATTGTAATTCCTATTATGCCCCTTAAGCTCACGTAGACATTATTGTAGTCGACTAGAGAAGTGAAAGAGTAGTTTGCTCACAGCTCACCAAATCACTCACGGCACTTTGTGGACCCATGTGGGACCCACCCCCTACTGTAAAACAACAAAACCTATTTTCAGAAATTAAATTCAACCTTTTTTAGTTGGCTAAGACTCTGCCATATGTCGTCACCTCATTGGCTAATGCTTAGATCAGTCCTACCCGTTCAGCTTACTTGTCCAATCTAGTGTAAAATAAAACCACCGCAAATTACGAATACAGTCTGCAATTCTCTCTTCACTTTCTTCTTCATCTTCAACTACACACAGAGATAGAGAGATAGAGAGAAGCTAATCAACACACAGACACACACACACTCAGGGAGCAGATAATCAAAAGATATGGGGGCAGAAACATGGAGCCTGACCGCGAAGCTCTGCGACTCGTGCAAGGCGGCGTCGGCGGCGGTGTTCTGCCGCGCGGACTCGGCCTTCCTGTGCGCGGCGTGCGACGGCAAGATCCATGCAGCCAACAAGCTGGCGTCGCGCCACAGCCGCGTCTGGATCTGCGAGGTCTGCGAGCAGGCGCCGGCCTCCTTCACCTGCAAGGCGGACGCCGCCTCCCTCTGCACCGCCTGCGACCGCGACATCCACTCCGCCAACCCCCTCGCCCGCCGCCACGAGCGCGTCCCTGTTGTCCCCTTCTACGAAGCCGCAGCAGCCAAGTCCTCCCCCACCCCCTCCGTCGAGGAGTGCTCGGAGGAGGAAGCTGAGGTTGCCTCCTGGCTCCTACCCGACCCAAACAGCAAGGCCGAGGAAGAATCCGGGTCGCCCGAGTACATGTCCGCCGAGTACTTGTTCACCGATATGGATCCCTATCTGGATCTCGATCTGAAGTCCGGCGACCAGAAGCCGCACCATGCGGTCGGTGACGAGCACAAGCATTACTCCTCCGACGGAGTCGTGCCGGTGGCTGTGCACACTAAGAACGAGTACGAGTCGGGTCACTACCCGGGTCCTGTCGTCGACGGGTTCCCCACCTACGAAATAGACTACCCGGGTCCGAAACCCTACTTATACAACTTCACCTCACAATCCATTAGCCAAAGCGTATGTTCCTAAATTCCTAATTCCAATTTTCACTTCAATTTCTATTTTTGCGTTGTCTATACATACATATATATAACTATAATCAAGCTTATTAAACTCATACCTAAACTGTTACAGGTCTCGTCGTCTTCGATGGAGGTGGGGGTGGTGCCGGAGAACAACAGCGCGGCTGATGCCGCCGAGTGCTTCGGTAAGAGCGAGAGCGTGGCAGTGGCCGTCTCCGGCATGGACAGAGAAGCGAGGGTACTGAGGTACAGAGAGAAGAGGAAGAACAGAAAGTTCGAGAAGACAATCCGATACGCCTCGAGGAAAGCGTACGCGGAGACGAGACCTAGAATCAAGGGTAGATTCGCGAAGCGGTCTGAGCTGGAGGTGGACTCCCTCCTCGCTGCGGAGGCTTCATCGTACGGCGTCGTTCCGAGCTTCTAGTAAGATCGGATATCTTTTGTGTTTATCGAATTTTGGGAGCAATATTTGTTGGCTCTAACATTTGATGAAGAAGGAGTAGATGATAAAATTACCTCCTGTCCTGGTGTGTAAATATTTGTATCTCGATTTTGTACTGACCCTTTCACTTCTCACTGTTCTGGTTGTCTGTAAACGTTCATTGATTCGCAGATTTATATGTTTTCATGCACATTGTAAGGAGTAAAGATTAAACACGTGATCTAAATCATCTATGGAATTTAATACTACAAAAACAAACAAGGTAATAAACTAAAGCATTTCATAAACTCAGCCTATGATGTGGATGAAGATCGAATGTCATCATGTATCGTCTAATAATGAAATATTTCTTATTATTAACATTGTGAGATGTGCATCATAATTAATTTAAGATTTATGGTGTATATATATAATATATATATTTTTTATATATATTTTAAACTATTAATTATGTTATGTCTAATAATTTTATTAATATAATAGAAGATATTACAATAATAATATTCCATTCGTCCACAAAAAATGTTCTCACTTTGACCGGACACGAGTTTTAATAAAATATGTTGACTTAGTTGTTAAAGGGTAAAGTGATAGTAAAGTGTATTTAGAGGATAATGGGTCCCACAAAAGTTAGATGATGTGTAAGATATTGTGAGTGGATAATGAGACCCAAAAAAGTTAAATGATGGGTAAAATAGAATGATTGCCAAAAATAGAAAGAAAATGAGAAGAAACTTGATGGACGGACTAAAAAGGAAATGTGGAAAGAAACTTGATGGACGGAAGTAGTATTATGGAATATAAAATTCGTATTGATGAATATATACACTTATTTGCTACCTAATAAACATATTTGGTATATTCAACTAGTATTAGGATGTTAATTTTGAAAAATTTAAATTTAAATTACATGATGTCACGAAGAATTTGAACTCGAAATGGAACATTTGATCTCAATGATGGTAAGTAATTTTGCGTTTAATTCTCTTATATGTTAAATCCTATTATATTTGGAAGCAATGAAATCAAGCTCCAATTGTTATTTGATTTAAGGTAAACTCTATTCCCGTATAGTAAATAAAGTAAAAGGTTGAGAAAAAGAGTTATGCTTATCTAGAAAAAACAAAATAAATCATGGTTAAATGACGAGCACACGTTATTTAAAATATTTGAATATCTCTACCCACATACTTGAGTTCCACCAAAGCTTACTTGTTTCCCTTCCTTATTGTTATCCAATTTGTTTTTGCACTAACAAATAATTTAATTAATAATAATAAATTAATTATACTCAAATTTCATTTTATATTACGTTTTAATAAAATTATTATTTTTAAAATATATATTAAATCAAAATACATAATAATTCCGTGAACCAATCAAATATAATTATACAAACTTTTATCATCCATCCTATCGGATATGGGTGTCAAATCGTGCGGGTTGGGTCGTTATCGGGTCGACCTAATAACAATCCGACCTGTTAAGGTCAAACCCGAATCCGACCGGTTAAAGTTTTGCTGAACCTGAACCGAAACCCGACTTGCTAAGCTCAAACTCAAACACGACACGAACCCAATACGAATACGATAACTTTCATGTTGACACGACACGATAAAAAATTAAATTTATATGATAAAAAATATAAAAATTATAAAATTATAATAAAAATAATAAATGCATAATTTTTAAAATTTATAGAATATATTCATTTTTACATTTTAAAAAAATACAAAATATTTTAGAAAAAATGTATCACAAATTACATTTACTTCAAAATATAAATAATTAATATATTATAAAATTTTCTTATCAGGTAACCCGAACCCGACCTGATAATTTCGTGTTCTTATCGGGTCAACCTGATAACGACCCGAACGCGATAAAACTTGACACTAACCCATTAATTTCGTGCGATTTCGTATCATGTCAAAAATTAACAGCTCTACTCTCGGACCACATAGTATCGGTTTTCAAATATAAATTCATCATGAAGAAACCTTTAAAATCGAAACATATTTTATTAATCTCTTCCTCCACAAATTTGTTACTCACTTTAATTCAGAATTTATCTTAAAAAATAATTTAATTTAAAATATATTTTATATTAAATAAAATTTGAATCTCAAATGAATTTTTATATTTAATTTAACTTAAATGACCCCTTATAAAAATTAAACAACAAATTCAAGGACTTTTAAAAATAATAAAATGAGTGATAATTCGTTGCCGTGTACAATATTTTATATGATTATATATTGCTTAATAAAAAGAAAAGGCATTAAATAAAGTTAGTGCATAGGTAGATAAGGTATGGCCCACTATGTATCAAATAACGAAACGCTATTGGCTGGCTGGATTACAAAGTTTCTCCACAACCACATAGTTTAAACGTGGGTCCCACCACCAAAAGTCTATGTCCAATTTAATAATTCAACTTTTTCATCGTCAAATCTAACATTATTTTTTGCAATTCATGCGTTTATCTTTTATCGTAGCTGTCAATTTCTCACTCCTTTTGTTTTTGTTCATCATTCATTGACAAAAATAAATTGCAATAGATTGAGTACGATTGAGACTTCATATCTGTGTTCATCTATTCTTATCGAGTAAAAACGGATGACTATTCATCTATCTATTTTATTGCATAACATTAGCAATTTTGGAAATTATATTAATACAATGAATATTTATTATCAATAATTCATACTCCCTCCGTCCCACTAAAGTAGGCCACGTTTCCTATTTGGGACGTCCCACTAAATTAGGCCACTTTCTACTTTTAGTAAAAAAAAGGCACATTGATATTCGTGTCACACTAATACACTACAACACTTAAATAAACCAATACACTAACAAACAAGAATATTTGTATCCGTAACGAAAAGAATGTGGCCTACTTTAATGGGACGGAGGGAGTAATTTTTTCTCGCGTGAGTCCAAACTATTCATATCTAGTTTAACACTTCATTCGTCTCATTATTTATGATCCGTTTGTTATATCGAATCTTCCACCAGAAGAAATTATTTGATAGAGTATTAATTTATTTTTAGTTTAAATAATACATCTATTTAGGAAAGTGTAATTCTTTTCCCACCTTTTGTCCGTTTATAAAAAATATAATCTCTCTTTTTTTGAACCTTGTCCGTTTAATACATTATATTTTATTTTTAATAATCTCAAGAACAAAATTTTGTGGTTTTATAATCTCACTCAAAAATACATCATTCAATTATTTATCAAATTTTGTATCATTCACTACGGACCATACTTTTTTTTTTTTATGTATATCGCATTTTAGTCACATAATATTATTAATGTTAATACTATAAAATTAGGGGTAGTATATATGAAAGACTAAGACTGAATTTTAATTAGGGTTATTTATGAAAAATACCCTATAGTGCAACTTCAACATGAAAAATGTCTTATTTGTAACTTTTATATGAAAAATACCCAAAAGTTCAAAAATACCCTTAAATTTACTATTAAATCATACTGCATTCATGTTACATTAATTTTATATGAAATCATGTTGTATTTTTTGTGGTGTATATATATATATATTTGAATTTTATATTTAATATTTGATTTAATTGAATTTGATTTAATCAGTACATGATTTTAACGTATTATTTAAATAAAAAAATTAAAAATATACACAAAAACAAAAATCCAGTCGGTTAAAACAAAACTCGATCGTATTTAAACAAAACCCGACGGCCGGAAAATCAATATGGATTGCGTGCGGATCTTAGCCTTTGAAAACTATTAGGTTTTTGAGAAACTAAAGTGCCAATAAGTCTAAGTTTGAACTTATATAAAAGTAGAGAAATGTTTCAAATATTAATTTTGTTCCTGTGTATTAATTAAAAGGGTGCTATGGGTAAAATGTTCACTTATGTAACAAAAAATGAAAAATACCCACGTTGTAAAAAATATATGAAAAATGTCCATTTTGATTGTAAATTACCTAAAATACCCTTAATTAAAATTAGATTTGTATCTTACTTTGGAATGTAGTATTAATTAATTATTTTCTTATTTTTTGCAATTAAAAAAATACTTGGTATATGTTTAAAATTATACACATCCAATTTAATTAAACAAAAATTATATACACCCAACACCACACATACATATTATTAAATAAAAAAATTAGTAATATACATAAAAACAAAAACTCGATCGTATTTAAACTAAAAAACTGGCTTCAAAAGATGGGCTTATTTATTGGGCTTTATCTCTAAGGCCCAGTTAATTATCTCTAAGGCCCAGTTAATTATCTCTAAGGCCCAGTTAAATCATCTTTCCAAATTTTTAAAGGCTGTATATATAAAGATTTGAGTACTATATCAAAAAAAGATAATTAGGAATATAAAGAAAGTTGAAAATTTATCTCACACAGCTGATGTCCCTCAAATTTTTATCTCAAAAGTTGTGATATTATTAGTTAAAGTCATTAGTTCGCGATATTATTAAAAAATATAGTATGACATAAATTTAACTATTTGGTATTTGAATTAAACAATTGATTTTAAATTACTACATTGAGAAATACTTATGTTATTAATAACTAAAAAAAATATATACATGAACTATTGATTTATGTAATTGATGATTGTAATTTATAAAATCATTGTGACAATATCGGAATTTATTCTGTTAAAATTTTAATATCATAAATTTTTATAAAGAATGTGTATCAAATATATAAAGAATATATGCGAGAAATAGAGTGGATGGAATAAAGCATAAGAGCAACGTATATTTTAAAAGAAAACTTGATGGTGGATTGATATTTATATTTGAAATATTCTTATTCATGTTCATCTTCATCTACACTCCTCTATAATGCCAAAATAATCTATGTAAGGAAAAAAATATTAAAATTGAACATCAAATTGCTGGGTTTCAAAGGTTATGTCTAAATCCGCACGCGTAACATATGGTTAATACGTCTGTAAATAATGTAAGATGCATCGTAGATACATATTAAATTTTTAATTATTTTTTTTATTATTACTTATAGATTAAAGTTTATAGAGCAAAGTATAATTTATTAAAAATAAAATGTGAATAAAAAATCGAGATTACTTTTGGAGAGGTTCATTTTTGAAGATCATTGTCTTACTATTGTAACTAGGGTTATAAACGAATCGAAACGAGGCGAATATCTCTATATTTGATTCGATTCGAATATTTTTTGCTATATTCGATTCGATATTCGATTCGATTACGAATATTAATTCCGCTTCGAAATTCGATTCGAGTTAAAATTCGAACTATTCGAAAATATTCGAATATTCGATTCGATTATTTTCAAGTGAATTTTTAAATAAATTTTCGGATATTCGGTTCGAAATTCGATTCGATTCGATTTGGTGACTATTCGATTCGATTCGAACTATTCGATTCGAATTTTACATTGTGAAAAACTGTTAAATAAAAAAAAACATCTAAATAATATATGCTATATCCGATCCAGAATAAGAATAATAATAATCGAATATTTTAATCGAATATTTACGAATATCGAATCGAATACTATAATTTCATATTTGTATTTGATAACGAATTGAATCGAAAAAACTATTTGTATTCGAATTCGAATACAAAAATTTTGAATACGAATATTAAAATTTCGAATCGAATACCGAATCGAGCAAAACTATTTGATTCGTTTACAACCCTAATTGTAACTACGGAAAATAGTAAATAAAGAAAGGGGTATAAATAGCTTAACAGTGGGTGAAGAAGAAAGAAAATCTGAAGTTTAGTGGCAATCAGTATCTACTCAAAGAGAGAAATCAAGGATGCAGATATTCGTCAAAACCCTAACCGGGAAGACGATAACGCTCGAGGTTGAGAGCAGCGACACCATCGATAATGTCAAGGCCAAGATTCAGGTCCTTCATTTTGCTCTTTTTTATTTTGTTATATTCGGATCAGTAATGTGTTTAAGTGGTTGTGTGTTTAGCTATTGTTTTTGTTGGGGGTTTTGATTTTAGGTTTCTGATTATTCGTATTTTGTTTATTATTCTTCACGTTGTTGCTGTGTGATTATGATGTGGAAGGAGCTAGGGTTTAAGTTTGCTGTGGATTGAAGTGTTTGTTTGGCTAATAGTGCTAGCTATCATCCATGGAGTATAGGCGGGGATTTGAATGGTTTTGGAATTTTACAACCGTTTAGGGTAGTATATGTCATTCTCATATGCATAGGCATAGGCAGTAGTAATATGGTGGATGAGTTGAGAATTAAAGGGTCGTGTTGTGAGATTTTGAGCAATAGAGGGTTCTCAATTTATTTTTCCAACGATTTGAAATATGGAAGTCGGATGCAGCAATTACCTGTTTGATTTTTTATTTTTTTTCCTGGATATAAAACGAAATTGGTACCTTAAGTGGCTAGTGATGATTACTGCTGCAATTCAGGTTCGAGATATTGATTTGAATTTTGGTTAGGAGAATATATTTTGCTTCATTTACATTTTTGTTTAGCGGTTGGAGGCTATGATTTGTGTTCTAATTTGTAAGATATTCAATTTCATATTGATCGCTTCCTAGTTAACTTGCTGACTGTGATGAACATGCTTTAATGCTGATTCCAGGATAAAGAAGGCATACCTCCTGACCAGCAGAGGCTAATATTTGCTGGTAAACAGTTGGAAGATGGTAGGACCTTGGCAGATTATAATATCCAGAAAGAATCAACACTTCACCTAGTTTTGAGGCTTAGGGGAGGTACTATGATCAAGGTCAAGACCCTTACTGGGAAAGAAATCGAAATTGATATCGAACCAACCGATACTATCGACCGAATCAAGGAAAGGGTCGAGGAGAAAGAGGGAATTCCTCCAGTGCAGCAAAGGTTTCTTATTTAAACTAAACTTGTAACCAGTTTCTAAACCATACACTGCATTTAGTTCCCTTTTCTCATGCTGCTCTATTTCCAGCTTTATCCAATTGTTCATTTTAAGAATTATAATCCTATGCTGAATGTTATTATGGATTTCAAAAGTTTTTTTGCCCTTCACGAGGGATTGCACCCATCAAGTTTCCTTTACTTTGATTGACCGCAGAGGCTTATATTGGTTGTGCTCATACCCAAGTCAAAGTATAGCGTAAATGACAATTCATAGAACAATTATTTGTTTTATTTACTGGTATATAGATACCCCTCATGATACTAAAGCATATATTTGTCTTCTTATATCTCAATTATGGTAAATTTAAACCTAGTATGATCTGAGAAGCACATTCTTTTTTCCCTGTAGGCTGATTTATGCTGGCAAGCAGCTAGGAGATGACAAGACTGCAAAAGACTACAACATCGAGGGAGGATCGGTTCTTCACCTCGTACTTGCCTTGAGGGGTGGCTCTTTTTAAATGGAAAACTATGAAAACTGCTATTATGAACAAATTCACCTTGCTGTGTGTTCTGTGACCAACATTATTGAGTGTGATCTCTGAGGATTTGAGTTTTTCCTGAGTCAATTTACTGGAGTGATTCTTATGCTAATTTGAGGTCCACTTTGTCTCGAATCAATAATTGTTCACATGCTAATGGTATATATGCAGGAAATCTCAAGCTACAGCTACAGTTCAGTATCATTAGGAAATCATGAATCATCAAACCTCATATGATAATGTAGAACTCAAGTTACTGGCGTTCTTAGTTCTTGTAAGTTATAACAAATCTTGACAGGTAAAAGTTTCTCAGCAAAAGACCCATCTCTATCTTTTTCTTACAGTTCAGTGCTCCTATAGCCATCTCCTTTTGTTTATATAATCGACCCTAGTAAAATCAATCGCGTCGAGCTGAGGTAGTATGCGACGATTCCTCTTCTGCAGCCAGAAATCGGACTACAACAATAGTGATGTTATCACCACTTCCTCTCTGATTAGCTTCTTGCATTAGCCTCTTTGCTGCATCTTCAGGGTCCGGAATTGGTTTAACCATAGAAACGGCTTCCTGAAACACATAGGATTAGAACGATCAACGCAGGTCTTTCCGTTAACGCGAAAACAAAACTATAAACGAACCTCATTTGTGACCACGTCCCAGAGCCCATCGCTTGCGAGGATGAGAAACTCAAGGGTGTCATCGACTTTTTCCTCCTGCGATGAACAAGTAGAGGGGCTTCAAGAAAAGACAAGATCCATGCCAAGTAGAGTGGGTCTCGTCAAACAATATAATTAGCCGAAGTCAGGGAACATTATCTGGAAAGCACACCTGGATATCGGGATCAGCAACGACGTACTGCTTCAGAAGTCTATCACCAAATGCACGGGATACAGCGAGCACTCCTCCGACTCTCCACGTTCCTGTAGAGAGTATTTAAGCTATGAGAAAATCGGGACATCGTCTACACGTACAAGATGACAGAATAGGAAAGGGTCGACAAATACCAGCCCACATCACAAAACCACCGGCCTCTTCTATCCGCTGTCTCTCGTCTGATTGGTCTGGTTTGTGATCTCGAGACACGGCAATAGCTGCAAGATCACATAGAAAAGGTATAAACAGAACCAAAACCAAGAAAGAACAGCCAAACACAGCATCGATAAGGCTATTAGACATGGGGATGAGGATTCTAGGCGAAACATTCACTGATTCACTGTATGTCATCCCATTTCAAATCCCGAATCGCTTATGTTACTGTTACATTCGCCAAAAGAAAGGTATCAAAGAAATGAATTGCAAGTCTTACTTACCATTACCACCCCTGCAAATGACAGCTCTTGAATCTCCAACATTTGCCACCAGTAAGCGATCGCCGACAAGGATAGCTGTGGAAGCAGTTGATCCAGCATCCCTATTCTGATTGTTCTCCGATTTCAGGAACTCCGAGTCCGTATGACTGTATGCATCGGCTGTAGAGCGCAAGATAGTTAAAATGAAAACGGGATAAATATATAAGTGAAAGTGTAACTCAGCATCACAAGCACATACATATAGCTGATTTAGTGTCAGAAATAAACTTTGGATGCCTTATCAGGTTGCTGAAAAGGTTCTGTTTAACGTACTCTGCAGCTCGAGCTCCCCCGTGACCTAATAGCAAATTGGAAGTTAGATATGATATGCCATCAACATAACCCTAAATACTGGTTTGAATCACAATACAGGACCAGTTCAAATCAGATGCAATAAATGTATGAAAATCTTGATATATATATAGAGAGAGAGGAAGAGACCATCAAAGACTCCGAAGAGACCGACGACCTCTCCATCAACACCATCAATCCTTGTCTCGTAGAAATCCTCCATTGAAGATCTTTTACCCGGAGAACTTGAATATCCATAGCTGAACTTTCCGTTCTGACTGCACCAAAGTTGACACAATGAATGTTAGATTGAACTACAAAAAATGTAAAACACGGCCGCAACATGACAGACAGTATATAAGTGCAACATCCTCTACGAACCTAGTCGTAGGAACCAAAACCTATGCAGTTTATCTATTATGATAATGCACAACACATAGTATTCTATTACATTGTATGATAATACATTTATAAGCATTAGTCAATGCAGCGTCATCACAATGCAGGCTGCGTAAACACGTTTTTTAGCGATAAAAGAGGCGTGGGAAAATAGAAGATAAAATGTAGAATAACCCAATTCTGGTAATCATCCATTAGGTCTTAGTTATTTATCTTGATCTAGTCTACTTCTCTTCTTCATTAACAAAAGCCACCATCTAGAAAAACCCAGAAACCTCATTACTAGCTATAACACAAGAACTAACCTTTTAAGAGAAAAGATTCTTATTCAAGAACAAAGAATCCACATCATCATCTACCCCAAATAACGCCTAAACCCCACTGCCCAAAGGCAAAAAAGGCACCAACAAAGAATATATTCCAACATGTCATACAGCAAAAATAGATAGGGCAATAAAATCACCTAAGACCACCGCCGCTGACCGGAGCGCTATCGACATGGACTTGGCTTGTCGACTGCGACAAGACTGAGCTCAGAAAACCCATGTGATCAATTTCTCTTCAATTCCTTCTCCAATTCAAGATTATTGACCCTTTTCCTAATTAATAGAAGAAATCCACCTAATTTCTTGCTTATACTTTCCACAAACGAATAAGAACAGAAATGGAAAATACAATGCTTATTTTTGCACAGAGTAATTCTTATCAATCCAAAAGAATGACAAGATCAAACAATCACGGCATCCGAAATTGTTTCAATTCCAAATCAAGAATTTCTTTTCAATGAACCCTGCAAGAAAATAGTTATACAATTACATAATAGTTTAATGAAACGCGGCAAACGAAGCAGTAAATTAATCACATGAAACTTCAAATTCAAGAATAGATCTAAATATGCATGTGCAGCATAATAAGAGTCTTTTAATTGAAAAAGAAGGTGCCACCGTCCAAGAGCCCCTCTTATCACCTCTAAAACCCTTTAATCCATTTTCAATAATAACACACTCAAAATTAGAGCAAATTTGTTGTTCTCATAAAGACCCAATATACAAAGTTCCAACCTTTACAATTTAACTTACAATTTAACAGAAGGGTTGTGTCATGATATCTCACTTGAGAAACAAAATGCATGAAAACCAAATATGCAGATATTCTTCTTTACCCAAACACATGCTAGAGAGAAGAAAATACCTGAAGACATGGGCAAGCAGAAGAGGAGAAAGGGGAAGACTTTAGAAAAGTAAATGAGGAAAAAAAGACAGATGAAGAAGAAAAAACGGGGGGGGGGAAGAGAGAGAGAGAAGGGTGGTTGTATTAACATAATTGTTGGAGTGGTCAAATAAATTAAGCTGAGTCAAACTAATCAGTAATGGAAAATCATTTCCTTCTTCCCATGATTTCCCCGTTTTCAAACTTTTCATTATCTCTATCCTCTTCAAGATTGAATTTTTATTATGCCAAGAAAATAAAGATTGAGGTTTTATGCCATTAACAACAAAGATTTAAACTTTTATGCCATTGAAAAAGATTGGACTTTTACTTATTTTCCATTGAAGAAAAGGTGCATAGAATTTGATCTCATGTAGGTAGGGATCATAGTCATGCTAAAATTAAGTTGGACTCATTCAAATACTTACAAAAATATGTAGTAATCAAAGAGAACTACAGATATTTAAGGTTTGGCTCAAAAAAGTTTATTTGAAGTTTGACGCGACAGTATATAAGCCGAACTCGATCTTGATTTCGAGTTCGATATTTTTATCAAGCTGAGTTTGAGCAAGACGATGCGAGATTTGTTGAGTTCGAGAACTTATTTGAATTCATTTGTTCCATGAGCATCTTGTCCGAGCATTCAATCAAGATAGAACACGAGCCTAGATCTATATAATGATACATAAATCGAGTCTTTAATAAACTTAAAAATCATTAATATGAATATCAAATAAATTGAGCTTGATTTCAATAATATCATCAAATAACACACAAGTCGAACTAGATGACGAGATGAACTCAATAAACAAGTCAAAAGTTCCAATTGAACTCAACTCGAGCTCGAAAACCATAATATTTATATACAATATTCTCACCAAAGTTCCCCATTCAACAATCAAATAATAATCAATACTTAGTTATACCCTTCTCTCTCTTATATATAATGTGTATCCATAAACCTAGAAATGCTATGGATACAGGTGAATTAAATACATACATTAAAGTAGAAAGCTAGGCAGATGGCAGCAGCAGAGCAATAATAATGGTATAACATAATAAAAGGTGGGATGTAGTCAAAATCATTATAACTTGTTAATGGATAATAAACACATTTTGCCTCTTTATCTAAATTAGAAAATTTCAATAAATTAGTACTTTCGTGAAATCTTGAAATTGTTCCACAAAGATTGAATGAAGCCAAATAAGGTAAGCATAGATGACATTCATGAATACGATTAATCAAATCCATTTATGCTAATATATGGATATGGAAGGTGTGATGTGATTTTTGTAGTATATAACATATATAAAGCCAAATAAATCATTGTCCCTACTTAATTTATACATAGGAAGATTTGGATTTATGTTTCTTTCCCTTTCTATTTGGGATCAAAATGAAATGCACATAAAGAAGCCAATATTTGTGACAATATTGATTGGGACGGAGATCTTGAAGGTCAATAAGTGTCGTTAATATGAATATCAAACATATCAACTTCAAATTTGAAAATCATATTATCGAGCATTATATGATCTGAGATTGAACTCGATAATGTGTACTAAATTAAATTCGAATAACATGCTAAAAGCTCGAAACGAGCTCGAACACCATAATTGATACACGAATTCGAATTCGGCTCGAGTTATTAACAACCATAAGTTTTAACCTAAACAAACCGCCGCTCTATTTATTTTATTGTGTCGGATGAAGCAGGGATATAAAAGTAAAATTGTTCTATGAAATCCCAGAAAAATAAGAAAAGGGGTATAAAAGAACGTTCTTGTATATAAATTTAACTCCAGAACAAAGATGGCGAATTTTGAGCTAAAGTCGAATCAGATCGATCTCCTACCTTTCATTGTCGTCATCCTCATTGCCGCTCACATCGTCGCATTTGTCAGTATCTAAATTCGTGAAATTGAGTTCACGCATCGTAAATTCGGTTGCTGTATTGATGTTAAGTTTGTACCTTTTTTTTTTTTTTTTTTGGCTGATGTAGGTTTACTGGTTTTACAAATTAGCTACCGATAAGACCGCGAGGAAAGCGAAGAAGCAATAGAGATGAAAATCTGCGAAGGATGTGAAATTTATTGGTTTTGTCATCTCCGTTTCACGTTTTTGATTAATTTTCTGTTTACTGTTCGGTTATTTGGCTCCGATTTCAGTAGCGTATATCGTTGTTTTATTTTTATGCAGACAAGCTAGAAATAGTCTCTGTTGTATATATGATATGCTACTTCATTCAGTTATAATAACAAACACCTTGTGGGCTCAGTGTCAGAGGCCTATACTCGCCTCTCTTTCGGTGTTTATGTGCATCAGCTGATGTTTTTACTTCAGTTTATTCTCTTGAGAGGTTACATATATAGATAAGGATTCCAATGATTTTCTATTGTGGCTTGCTTCGTTACTTTCAATTGGGAAGTCAGACTACAGAAGAGCATTGTGTGCTGCTGAGGATATACAAACTGGGGATTGCTTGTTGAAGGTACTGTACGGTGTGCAACTCGCCCCGGATAATCTCCCACTGGAAATAAATTGTTTGTTAGGAGATGGTGATGTTGCAAAACTTGCTTTACTCATTCTGCATGAGAGAAGGTTGGGAGAGAATTCCGAGTGGGTGCCTTATATACGCCTCCTTCCTCTGCCTCAGGATATGCACAGCTCGGTATTCTGGAGTGAAGAAGAGCTTGAGATGATTCGACAGATTGCTCAGTATGAAGAAACTCTAGATAAATCCCCTGTATGGTTTCAGAATGCTACGCTGCAGGATTTCACATATGCATATGGACTAGTTACATCTCGAGCATGGGAGAGCTCAAAGGGTGTTTGTATGATTCCTTTTGCAGATTTCTGGAATCACAATGGCACTTCAGAGTTGTATGTTTTTAGTGATGAAAGGAAACAGCACTCGGAGGTTTTAGCTGACCGTGAATTTGTATGGAAAGTTCTGGAATGCCACAATCTTTCTGGATTTCGGTTTCACCATTTCTTGCAACCATTATGATCAAGTTCAGATTAAACCAAATGCATCTCAAGGCGATCCACATTACACACAGAAGTTAGAGGTTCTTGGAAGGGATTGTACACCAAGCATAAAGGATGATAATGAATTCACATCTTCTGAAAATCCGTTCGCATTTAGAGAAGTACGATGTGGTAGTAAGTGGGCAAAGGGAATCCGCCAATTACTTTGTCATTTGCTTGCATTATGACAGGAATTTCTCAGCAAGAACTAGATGATTCAACGACGGAAGGTGCACAAAATGATGGAAGGCCGTCTCAGAAGCCATTGAAGAACAAGAACAGAGAGATCGGGATTCAAGAACACAATAAACAAATCGAGCTGCTCTATGCAACACCTCCCATTCAACGTGAAAATAGCACACCAAGAAGGCGATTAGCTCTCGATCTCTTGGCTGGTGAAGTACTAGTGTTGAAGTCCGCCACTTCATGGCTGGAGAGCTACTGTTCAACGCTATGCACACACTGAAGTGTTAAATCCTTTGCTTTTCAAATACAGGTAAAAACTTCATCAATTTTATACATCATCTCTCATTTGTTTATTTTTTCACTCTATGCATTCTGAAAATTGATGCTTTCATACATGAAGTGGAAAAGGAGCCATACCATTCGAGGTTTTTAGCTTGCATTCAAAACAATTTTTAGCTTGCCTTGAAAATTTACTTATTCCTTACTTCTTTACTTTAAGTCATTAGTTTCTACTCAAGAATGTTTTTTTGGCAAGCTTAAATCTTTAAAGTGCTAAGTTAGAGTTACTTAATTAAATGAGTAATTAATTGTATAATCACATAGCGTAGTTGTATAAAGATCAACACATGTAAATTGATTCCTTGCTTGTGCCTTTATTTCTAAAGCAACATAATCATCTTAAACTGCATTAATTTTTATTACTTAATTGTATTATAAAAATTATAGGTAGCATAATGGTGGACAATTGGGAATATACCAAATTCCATCTCAATCACACTTCCATCAACTCATAATAGGGATATAAAATTCAAAATCCAAAATTTGTTGAAAAAAGTTTTGATCAAATTTTATTATTTTTAATAATTTTATAAAGGGTGAAGATTATATTATATTGGGGTGTTATGGGAGACAACCCTTTAATTACATTACCCAAAAATTGGCTACTTATGATTTATGAATAATTTTCTAGTAACGTGATTCAGCTCAGAATTGACTGATTTGTTAAATTTCTGAAAACAAAATTTTGGGAATTGGGTATTTAAGTAACGACAAAGTATGAAAATTTGATAAAAGTGAATCAAATTGAGTGTGACGTGGCACCACCTGAGAAAAGGTTAGAAGCTGTCACATCACGAAGTCAAATAGTAGATGTCAGGATTCGCCTCCTATTAATTACTATAAAATTTTAATTAGTGATTAACCTCGCCTATGAAATCTCGAAAATACCCTTGATAAGAATATTCAATTTTGTACTACATCTCTTCTCTCCTAATAAACATGACACAATTTATACATCTCTTCTAATAAACATGACACAATTTATATTTATTTGAGTATATTAAAATGATAAATTATGTCAAATTTATTGAGAAAGAGATAATATTTACTAGAATTTAATTTCGATTATAAGGCAAACTCACTAGCAATTTATTACTAATTATTTCAATATTATATTGGGTAATTATTTATTGCACACGGATTATGTGTAATAAAGTACCGCATGCAGCAATTTATATATATGTAGATCGAAAATGCTCACCCGCCCGCGGTGGGCATTTCTTAATGCGCCCGCGGTTGATGTGGCATGCCACGTAGATAAATATTAAAACTTAAATATTTTTTATTAATTATCACTTTCCGACTAGGGTTTATTGGTTAAGGTATAGTTTAATATTATTTAATAAATAATAATAATAAAAATAAAATTAATAAAAAAACGAAAAATATAGTGACTCGTATGATGATGTGTCAATGATGTGGCATTGCCACATCAACCGCGGGCGCATTAAGATGTGCCCACCGCGGGCGGTGGAGCGCTACTCATATGTAGATATCTCATTATGACAATTATATTAATACTTGATGAATTGTTTTAGTAATAATATATTTATTTATTATAAATAGATAAAATTCACCTAGCTATTAAATTTATAATTATTAGCACGTTCAAACTATTTATTTACTAACGCAAATTATATTTGTAGCAAACTTGGTGAACGTCTCTATAAAGAAAGGGTTTTCTGGTAATTTGGTCCAACTTTAAGGGCATTTGCTTGGCTTATTCCCTAATTTAAGCCCTCACTCTTAACTCATCTCTGTATGTGATTAGAGTGTGTGATTCTCAAGGCGGAGCTCTCAACGACGACGTTTAGACAGAGAAAAAGCATCGCCGGAGAAAATAAATAACAATGGGCTCTGCGAAGCACAAGCAGAAGGACCAGCACGGCCAGAATAACCACCGCATCCCCTCCTCTTCCACGGCGGCGGGAACCGGGGAGGACTGGAGAGACGAAACGATCACCACCGGATCGCTGCAGCACGTCGATCTCCAAACCGGATCGAATGGTTGGGCGTCGCCTCCGGGAGACCTCTTCTCCGTGCGCGGCCCTAATTACCTCACGAAGAAGGTGAAAAACCCCGCCGGCGAGTGGCTCATGAATCCCGCCGGCGTTGACTGGCTCAGATCCAACGGCAAGCTCGACCACGTCCTCGCGCGGCCGGACAACCGCGTGATGAACGCGCTGCGCGCCTCGAATTGCGAGAAATCGTCGAAGACCTTCATCGTGGCGATCAACCTCCAAGTCCCCGGGCGCGAGCATCACTCGGCGGTTTTCTACTTCTCCAGCAAGGCGGAGGAGCCGATTGGCTCCAACTCGCTGCTGTACCAGTTCATCAACGGCTCCGACGCTTTCCGCAGCAGCCGGTTTAAGATTGTGAATAAGATCGTCAAGGGTCCGTGGATTGTGAGAGCCGCGGTGGGGAATTACTCCGCGTGTTTGTTGGGGAGGGCGCTGAATTGCCACTATCACCGCGGACCTAATTATTTGGAAATCGATGTCGACATCGGTAGCTCGGCCATCGCCACCGCGATTTTGAAGCTGGCGTTGGGCTGCGTGACGGCGGTCACGGTGGACATGGGGTTCCTGGTTGAGGGTCAAAAGGAGGAAGAGCTGCCGGAACGGTTGTTCGGTGCCGTGAGAATTTGTCAAATGGAGATGAGTTCCGCGACGTTCGTTGATAGCGCCACCGCGACGAGCAAGGTTTTGCCGATGAATAGTGGCGGTGAAAGCGAAAACGAGGATGATTAATCCAGTGGATATATTAAGGTTATTCTTGTTGCTTTTAACCCTGGTAAGTTTATGAAAAAGAATATGAAATTTCGCAAGGATGATGGTGAAAAATATACAAAATGATGAATCCCTTAATTTTGGGGATGATGGGTGTAGATAATAATAACCTCTTTAGTGGCAAATGCTTAATTTATTTCACCATTTCGATCAGTTAGCAATGCTGCATTTCGTTTTCTCATCATTACTTTGGTTTAGATATGCATTTCAGTATGCATGATTAATTGCAACTTGCAAGCCCAAGAACCATTGCAGGCTTGCAGCTGACATCAAAGTGTAGAACAACAAAAACTTGACAAAAAGTTTTCAATGTGATATGGTAATGCATTTCTTTACCGACACCGGTGGTAGATGTGCTATATTATTGTCTTTTACTTGGAATGCTCAATCTGCACACTGTTTGCTTATTGATTGTTTTTGGCCTATCTGGCCTCGAAATTTGTACATATTCAATGTTATAAAAATTTGGTCTTCTTGATTTATCTTGGATCCTTAAAAAGTTCTTTGTTTTCTTGAACTCCTAGCAAGCTGGTAAGCATGGACCCCCCATTGAATATTGAAACAAAAATTGGACTTTGATTGCTTCAAGGAAAGACTTAACTTTAGTTTTGTTTAATCTCACATCATATGTGAACTGTTGGCTGCATCATCGTACCGTTGGAACATGTCAATCCAAGAAAATCACCATCAAGTCTTGGTGTTGTGCCATTGATATATACTGAAGGGAACCTAGTTTGCAGAACAATGAAGAAAGGGTTTATGGCTACATTGGTGGTGTGGGCTGTCCAAAAGGTAGGAATGAGAGCCAAATTTTGCATCTTTCTTTTCCAATCTTTTCATATTATATAATTATTTGTGATGAGTTGGGAGGAAAGATATGCTTGTTGGATTCTCAATTTCTTGAGCTGTGAGCACTTTTGTTCTCTTCTGGCTGCTTGGCTGTGTCTGTGAGTTGAGAAAGAAGATGTGACTTTCACTCATTGCTTTAATCTATATGGGTGTCCATTATTGCACAGTTGATTTGTTTATAGTGCAAGTGCACTGGGCTGAGTAGGATTCTTCTTTTTCCACAGAAGTAAAGGCAACTTTTGATGTCTGAAATTTACCCATAAGCTGTTGATAGTACGAAAGTGTACTTTAATATGTTCATTAGAAGGGGGCTTTGCTCTTTTCCAGAAATGATTGATGTATTATTGGTTCAATGCTTGATTCTTGAGGAAAGTACATGCATCACCACCAAACTATGAGACATTTGTGATTAGTTAATCTTGAGATAAAGCTTGATTATCTCTTGTTATTTGATGGGGCGAGTCTTTTTTTTTATTCAATATATATATAAGAGAATGCCACCAACAACATCATTCTTGATCGTCTTTTTATTTTTTTTAATTTTTTTTTGTGATTTGGAAGAGAATAGTTGAAATTGAATTTTAGATCTTACCTCTGAAATCATAAACAGAAAAAAGGAAGTGTGCAAGGCATCTCATGACTGCCTCAACTGATATCTTTTACACTTACACACAACCATTCTTTTTAGGATCCTTTGGAGTCTCATAATGGGCCTAACAACTTATTTATTTAAAAGCAACAATCCTTGTCTTTTTCCTTATGACTTGCAGATACCTAAACCTAGTTGAAGATTTTGATAGCTGATTCTGATATTGAAAGATATACATTTGGATTGAGTCCGAAAAAGCATGCAATGATTCGATCATAACAACTTCAATGATTATCATCGATTCAATATAAAAGAAATACTAATAGTTTGTATTTCATCCAGGATTTATTCTTGGAAAAAAAAATTCAATCCGTTCGAATATAGGTTAAAGAGAGCATTTATGTTGGCTCTATCCTTCGTCAGAGACTGTGACATTTTAGCCATAATTAAACCGATTTTAAAGCAGCTCTCATACAAATAATTAACAACAAAGGACAATGTTATATATTAATATGACACCATCTCTTTAAATTACAATTTCTGATCCAAATATTGCGTAAATTTTACAAGTGAAAGATCACAAGTAACAACAAACATATAAAACTGTATGTGTACCACAAAACCTTACCTTCCTTTTCGTGCAAGGGAAAGGAATTCATATTCACATTATTTTTTAATGTAATCACAAGTTCTTAAAACACACACAGGCATATATATTTTATCTAATTACACAATATCTGCTGAACAAAGAAAGACACGTGATATGTTTAATTAATGGTTTGCGATTTTATAGCATTTATTTTGCTTATATATTTCCTAAAATTTAAATCTTTTAATATGATCTCGTTCGATGGAGCTAACACGATCCAGAAGCTCCAAACCCCAGCTGGCCTCCTGCAACATCGTAGACAACCTCAAACGACAACTGTTGTCTGTTTCCAAACACTCCGATGTCGGTCACGTTGTTGTTTCCGACGAAGGCGAGGCAGCCCTCCGTCGAGCTAACAAAGAGGAGTATCCCCGCCGCCACCATGTCCACTTTCACGCCTCCGCCGAAGGTGAACGACACTGTGGGGACGGAGATTCCCGTGTAGTTGCTGAAATCAAAGCACGTGTCCAATATGGAGTACGCCGGCGCCGCCGGGTACATCTGCATGACTGCATCCCCTCCTTGAACGCCGCTTTCAGCGCGCTGTACGCCGCCGGAGGCAGCCACGTGACCACCGTGCCGGAGTCGATGATCGTCCCCGCCGCCGCGAACACCGCCGGATCTATTGCCAGCTGCCGCCCGCCCACGGCGATGGAGACCATGGTGATGAAGTAGAACTCGTTCCCCTGCAACGACTCGAACGGCGTGAACGATATCTTCCTCGTCGATCCCCCGGCCTTCCCGAGCGTGAGATGGCCGGTGGAGCTCGGCGACAACGGTAGGCAGTAGGAGAAGTATCGACCGTATTTCGTCGCGGTTTGTGACATCATCGATATTGGGTCCCGCCCTAGGCCGACTATCCCGTCGGTCTGACCGAAGAGGCCTTGATTGTTCTGGCCGCACCCGAACTCGAAGCCCGGGAAGACGTCCCTCGATAGGGTTAGGGTGTCCTTGACGAAGAACCCTACCGAGAAGGACTGGTCACCGTACCCGATTCCGTAGACGCAAGTCCCGGAGCTACAGCCGGGGGTGTTGCTGTTGGCGGTGGTGAGTAGGGAGCATTCGGGGGAGGCGCACGATATGTTCACGTACGACGATGAGGCTTTCGGGTCGAATATCGGGTCTTGTTGTTGGTAACACGAGATAACACACGGTTGACACTGGGTCCATGTTAGGGAGCTCCCCGTATCGAAGACTAGGGAAAAGGTCTTTTTAGGCGTCCCTAGGCCCATGGAGATGAGATAGTCTCCCGAGCCTAGGGCTGCACCCGACGTCATGGGGAGGTTGACTTTCCTGTCGTTGATTTTGTCGGTGACCGTGATTGGGGCCGGGTTGAGGCGGGCGTTGATCGAGTTGACTCGGGATTGGTCGGACGAGAGGATGTCCTTTAGGGGTGGCATAGTGGTTGCAGCCTTGTCTTTGTTATGTTTCAAACATGGCCCATGTTTGTAGATAACTTCTAGTGTTGATGGTCTCTTCTTGATTGAATCTAAATCATGTTAATTTCATTTATTAGAAGGAAATTTAAAAAAAAAAAATTCTTTATAACGATGGTGAAAGACAAATAACAAAATTTATTGCATTTTATTGATGCCACAAATTAGGATATGAAATATTTGATATAATCTATATAGTATTTTACTATAATAAAAAAGCACTAATTCTATAAACAAGATATAATTTTCTTAATAAATTGTGATTAATACACTCAAACACTAAACCTTAAAAGTAAATTTGTTCATAACCTTTCATATTTACATGTAAATGCAAATAGAAATGAGAGAAATTGTAATTACCTTTGGGAGGACTGCATGCAGAGGATGGCAAGAAAGAGCTGATTTGAATTGTGTGGAAAGAGTACTCTTCAATCTTAGCATGGGTTTCTAGAAAACATGAGATAAAAACCAACAAAAGAAAACAAGATTTCATGAAGCTAGAGAAGATATGGGAAGTGGCCATTAGTGTTAATGTTAAGTGGATGTGAATGCTATATTTTTGTAATTTGTTGCGAGTTGTGAAGAATAGGGTTTCATGATCTTAGGATTTATAAACAAGATTTCTCAATAATCCACATCATCCTTTGCTAAATATTAGTATTATTTTCTATTTGGAAGGATCCGTCCATCATCCATGATGATGCATGTTTGTTACTTCATTTACTCCAACGAAGATTCTTATTTTATGACCCATTATTGTCAAATATTGATTTACTAAATTAATGCAGTTGAGATTTAATATTATGCTTTTGTGTTTCATATTCTTTGTTATGTTTCAAAATTTATCATTGTAATTAAGATTTAATTTAAATGTAATAATATAATAAATCATAGTAATAAATATTTATCTGAATTTTTGAAAATTTAAAGTACTACATAAAAAAAAATTGTGTAAGATATAAATGTGGTGTGGACAGCTGAATCAGATTCCAAATTATTGAGTAATGAGTTGAAGTTGGAGAAATTAATATTCTATGAATACTTACTCAAAAAAGAAGAAGAAATGGTGCTTGACTACTTAATTAGGAAGAACATTAGTTGCTTGAGCCGCCTATCAAAACTCAGCTCCATTTACATTAAAAAAAAATCTCATTTTAAATAATTTTTGTAAGTATATGTGCCTCTAGATTTATATATAGTGATAACACCTTCCTAAGGTAATTAATAAGAATAAATATGTTTTAATTGTTATTTGTGTTGGGCTTCAGAATTCATCTGGATATCTGGAGGGTGGGTCCTCTTCATGGTTAGTTGATTGACATTCTGTTTTATTTGATAATATAAATTTCATTGACCCTCATTCAAAATATCACCTATCATCTATCATGTGACACTTTCTTTCTTCTTACATATATAATTATGTTGTTCATTCTACAATAACACAAATACTTAACTACTCATGCTAGATTCGTTCGACCGAGGTTTGTTTTTTAATTTACATAGTTTAATGGAGATTTTTTTTTTTATTATAGTACCAATTATCATCAACCATTCATCCATATCCAAAATAAAAAGAATTAAGTAAATAACGTTTCAGATTCTTGGTGGAATCAGTCTATTCTTGTAATTACAAAAAGTGATTTTTTTAATAATTAGATTTTGCTTAATATATACTTCTAATACTCCATCCGTCCCATCAAATTAGAGACATTTTATATTCAAATGAGTGTAGTATTTTAGTCAAATGCTTATAATCTGGTGGGACTGAGGGTGTACATTTTATTTTAAGAGCAATATAGTAATTTAATATTTATTCTATAATTTTAAGCCATATTCACCTACAAATCAATAACTCTTGGGATGTTAATATTGGAAAAGAAGAAGTAAGAAAACTAAGAGATTATTCAGCTTAGTGCAGTGACCATAAATGATAAGCAAAATGATACAAGATGTTGCAACCTTACTCTTAAACTGATAGACCCCAAAATGTGGAGAGGAAAATGCAGCTTCATCATTAAATAAGTGGCTGTATTCTCTGATTTACTGATCTAAGTTCTTCAATCCATGTGTTAGCACTGTTCAATCCATGTATTGATGATGAGGAAGATGGCATCATCCCTTCAAGTATAGTATCTACACATTTTGTATAGAACCATCAGAACCTGCTATTCAATTCAGAATGGCATGATCCAGATCATCGGAATGGATATCTACGGCTAAAGCCTCACCGCAACTCCTCATTTCATTCGTTAGTTCGTCCAGCGCCTGATAAATTTCATGGGAATCAGGGTGTGAATGGTGGTCTGCGTTGAAGGAATGAACGTCGTGGTGTAACTCTATCCAACTCCAGCCAGGCACCTTCTTGATTCGTTTTTCTCGCATCAGCCTCTTCATACCGGCCTTCTCATCCCACTTCTTAAGATGACCATACATATCAGAGAGCAGAACATAAGTGCAGTGATCTCCAGGATCAGCTTCTAGCAACGTGTCAGCTACCTGAGTCGCGAATTCAATGTCACCGCAAGCCCTACAAACGCCTAATAGTGTTTTCCAAACCATCACATCGGGTTCGAAAGGCATGTCATTGACAAGTTCTTTTGCCTCCGTGAGACGTCCAGCTCTCCCAAGCAAGTCAATAGCACATGCATAATTTTCCATTAGGGGTGGAACTCCATATTCTGTTTTCATAGATTTCAGTAACTTCATACCTTCATCTACTAAACCAATGTGACTACATGCAGTCAGAGCTGCAACAAAAGTGACGTGATCCGGCTTCACATGTCGCTGTATCATGAGGTAAAAGAGTTCAAGGGCAACTTTTCCTTGCCCGTGTTGCGCATACGCAAAAATGACTGAGTTCCATATTACAGAACTCTCCCGACGAGAGTCCTCAAAGGATAGGCGAGCATCTTTGATGATTCCACATTTGGAGTACATGAATATCAAACCACTAGCTACAAACTCATTTTCCTCCAAGCCAGATTTTACCACCAAGACATGAATCTGCTGGCCCATACTGAGTGTGGCTAAATCCGAGCAAGATCTTAAGACGGATGCAAAGGCATATTGATCAATTATCTGGTAATTTAGATGCATCTGCTGGAAGACCCTTAAGGCATTTTCACTGAGCCCATTCTGTGACAAACCGGTTAGAACTATATTCCACGACACATGATCCTTCACGCCTATAAGTTCGAAAACTCTCAAGGCATCATCCATGTTTTGATTATCAGATTTTAGATACATATAAATCAATGCATTAGATACTTGTGTTGCCTGCTCCAAACCCCTCTTTATAACTAGACAATGCAAGGATTTCCCAAGGGTCGTACTTTTCGCATATCCAGAACAAGCGCTTATAATAGCGGAGCACGTGTAAGCATCGATTCCCAACCTTTCTCTCATCATATCTATGAAAATGCCAAAGCATTCCTTGACATCATGCTCCAAGTAAGCCGCTAACATTGAGTTCCATGTCACTAGATCCCGGTATTCTTCAGCATTATCAAACACTTTCTTGGCATCTATAATGTTTCCACAATCTGCATACGCAGTTATTGTGGCATTAATAAGAGTGATCTCGTGCTCGAGACCCCGTTTCATAATGTTCCCGTGGATCTGCCTAGCCAAATCATATAACTCAACGCCGCAGAGCAGTGTCAGAATGGGTGCAAACGTTGCATCATCGACACTAACACTTTCGATCTCCATACCCCGGAACAGCTCAAGACATCGGCATAGATTTCCTTTTTCAGCAAAACCCCCAATTAAAGCATTCCAAGATACAGTATTCCTCTCCTTCATGTCCCTAAACACCTTATCTGCATCCTCAACTCTACTGCACTTGGAGTACATATCCAGAAGAGCACTATTAGCATACACATTATCATCAAACCCCATCTTCACGATATCCGAATGAACTTGCCAGCCATACCTCAGCCTCCCACTTGCAGCAACGCCCTTGAGCATGCTCCCGAAAGTATAGGCGTCAAAGAGAAACCCATGCTGTTTCATAGCTCTCAGAACTTCCCATGCCCCGAAGAAGACCCCAGAATTCACGTAGCCGGAAATGAGGGTGTTCCAAGAGGCAGTGTCTCTGTGAGGCATTTCATCGAACACCTTGAGGGAGGCGCTCAACTCCTTGCATCTCTGGTATCTGCTTATGAGTCTGTTGGAAACATATGTATCTGAGATGAGTGATGATTTGATAGCTCGACAATGAGCCTTAGCAACATTTGATAAAGTGGGAGGTGCAGTTTCAGCGAGGAATTGCAGCGCCCTCATTCATGAGCAAGAATTTTGATTCTAATTAGCTGAGGTTTGGAGCCCAGAATTGTGCGATGAATTCTTTTTCCGAAAGCCGCTAATTGCTGATGGTAGTCGTTAAAGCGTTTTATGAACCGTTTTTTTTTTTAATGAAAAGGTGAACTCGTTTTCACAAATTAACTTAAGGTCAGTATTAATACTGTTATACTACGCAGTCCACAGTTGACATTTTGCAAAACATTATTTGTATTAATTAAGAACGAAAATGCTTGAAATAACGTGTCATGTAGGTAAATATTAATTTTTTAATATTTTTTATTAATTATTATTTTTTAGTATATTGAATTAATAGGATATAGTTTAATATTATTAAATATAAAATAATAAAAAAAATAAAATTAACAAAAAAAAATGAAAAATATAGTGACTTGCATGATGACATGGCAATGACATGATATTGCCACATCAGGCGCCGTGTGCACGTTAAGATGTGCCCACCGCGTACGGTGGAGCCTACGTTCTAAGAAGAAATATTTGAGTATCAATCTCATCGATATCATCGAATCTCATACCAAATCCCATCAATCGAATCACGTTTTTGAGAAATACGAGACATCTAAGTCATACAAGTAAAGAGATCTATTCATTGATAAGAAAAAGAAAAAACGTGAATAGGGACTGGATTGATGATAAAATAGAATCTTGAGTCGCGAAGAGTGATTCCATTGATGATGAAGAAAGAGAATTCTTGTCTGAGTCACAGTGATCATTTATCATCACTCTAATTAAGAATTATCAAATAACTAAACAAGAGTGTACAATATCTATAACAAGAAATAAATTCTTTTTTACAAACAATTGAATTACAATGAGACATGATATCTATTCACCACCACTACTCTTCAATATGTTTTCTTAACAGATTTCAATTTACTTTCGATTCGAATCTCGCTTTACTACTACTACGCAAAAAGCGAAAACTTTATATATTCAACATCTCAGATTTTGGTAATCAAAATGTGAACACCATGCTTAGGCTGTACTGTCATTGTCAGCTCCGGTTTGTGCACATATTTGGGAGATAGAGTGAAGGAGAAGTTAGACATGATGAGAGCCATCAGAAACTTCAGCTCCACCATGGCCAGATGTTGCCCGACGCACACACGCTGCCCGAATCCGAACGGTATGTAACAGTTCGGGTTCTTGCAAGCACCAGAGATTCCATTCTGGAATCTCTCAGGGTTGAACTCTACTGCATCCGGACCCCAGATATCGGGGTCCGTATGCAGCGTGGCCACCATGGTCCACACGTTCACGCCCTTAGGCACACGTACGTCGCCTATCTTCACATCCCTCGACACCTCCCTAGCTATGGTCGCCGATGGAGGGTACAACCTCATCGTCTCCTGAATCACCATGTGCAGCTAACAACACCGACATTGCAAAGATCAGACTACAATAATTATAGATTGGACAACAATTTTTATATCCATGACAACGCATTTTTTTTAAACCGTTGTCTTTTCACTGTTGTATTGACAAATTTTCTTGTAATAAAACATGTGTAAAATTAGGGCAACACTATCACATTTTCTTACCTTCTTCATCTTACCAAGGATGTCGAGGTCGGGGGTCCGCCCTCGACACACGAGCTCCACTTCGTCCTTGATTAGGGTTTGCCACTTAGGGTTCGAAGCCAGTAGCATTAGACACCATAAAGCCAAAACGGCGGATGTTTCGAACCCGGCTAAGTATATATGTTCTTGCAGTTGTCGACGATGAACTGATCCATTGCAGCCGGTGTTGAGCAAGTCCCTTTCGCCCCTTCAAGAAGGGTTTGCAGCAAATCGTTCTCGTATCCTGCCTTGTGTCTTTCCTTCACGAGATTCAAGATTGAGGCTCGGATTTTCTTCTCGAGCTCCCAAATCTTCATGTTACTCTTTGTCGGAAGATGCCTGCACTTCTCACAAATATGAAATGATATATTTTTTTAAATATTGAATGATGTTTTAATCAATTTCTGCAAATACCTTAAACCTGGTAGGCCCACAGACATTGCTGTCTTGGACACAAGCTCCTGCAGAGCTCCAAGCATGACGAAAATGTCTTTCCCATTTGTGTAATTACTACCAAAACAAGCTCGAGATATAATATCTCCAGAGAACCTCTTCATGTAACCGTCGACGGCAATGTCGAGCACCCCACCGCCGTTGGCCTCGATCTCTTGCTTCCATGTATTCACCACCTCGTGAGCCGACTCAGCCACTATGCTCATCATCCCCTGCATCAGATCACCATTAATATAATAGTCTAGCTAATGATTAACTAACTCGGCGAGTCAACTCAGTAGGGTTTGTATCTTACTTACCCTAACTTTGTCCATGAACAACTCGGGAGCGATGATCTTCCTCTGTCGAGCCCAGATTGCGCCGTTGGAGGTGAGGATCCCTTGTCCGAGAAGTGGGCCAAATGTTTTCTTCTGGTAAGAAGGCTTCCCAAAGTCATGCGACGTCGTCACCGTCATCTCCTTCACCATGTTTGGATCGCTCACGTACAGTATTTGCAGAGTTCCCAGAGAGAAGGTGAACACTTGACCTACAACACATCCCCCAAAATAAAATTTACAAAAAGAAAGGTAATTAAATTTACACGTGCATGCATGGTTATTAGAATTAGCGGCAAACTACATATACACGCACCGTACTGTTTCTTCCATTGGTCCAAGAAGGGGAACACGGAGGCGGCGCCGTGCACCAGCGGTGGGCCGGTGGGGCCAGAGGTGGCGCTGCGGGATCTCTTGATCTCGAGGATGTTGCCTAGAAGGATTTGTGGTGGGGGGCCATGGATTCCTTGATGCTTCAAGAATGTTTGTATTTTCTTGGGGTTTAACACTAGAGAGATGAAGAGGTGGACGATGAATCCCAGCACCAAAGCAAAAACTATGGGGAAGAAGAACATATTATTATTATTTTTCTTAAAGAAATGCAGAGATATAATCAATTTGGTGTGGGTTTGGGCTAGGGGTGGTTTAATACTAGAGGGAAGTGAAAAGGAAATATGAGTTGACAATATTCAATTAATTAAGATGAATATTGATTTTAAAAGTATATATCGAGTAGATATATAGGTGTGTGATTGCGTGGGGTTGGAAAAAAGATATATAGGCGTGTCGGAATTTGGAAATAAAAAATGAAATACAAGTTGGAAAATCAAAGATTTAGTAGATAAAATATGTGGTACGTTAGTTGGCTTTCAGATTCTTTAATTTACATATATTGATATACATGCATGTGACAACGGATTATGGATTCGATTCAAATATGTGTTTGGCCCCGTTGAATTTGAAGTTTTTATAAAAATTTCAATATCATAAATATATTATTGTTTTTAGTATAATTCAATGTTATTATAAATCTCTTTTACATCTTGAACACATCTCTTAATTTTTAGGACGTTGAAAGTAGCGACAATATTAATTAAATTTTCTTCAATATATTAAATTATAATTTTAATTGTGATCGATTTCGTTGTATATTTTAAAACAAAACTTGATATGGAATCCGTGATTAGTGAGATGGTCAGAAACCGTGGACCTTAATTATCACACCGAATTAGTCTGCATGCTTAATTACTTGAGAAAACGGTGATATTTATTATTATTATTATTATAAATTTTTAAGATCTAATCGCAGTGAAAAATACTAAATCAGTACCAAATTAAATTCATGAGTTATAAAATTATTCAGCATTTGAAAGTTGAGGCGTTTACAATTATAATTACGGTTCGAATTGTAATCTAATCGTCGGTTCACTGTTTTATTATTTTGAAATAGTAATTGAACCGTAATTATAAAGACTTACGATTGGGGTTGGAACCGTCTAAGGGGGTTTTCATTTCGAATCGATAGTTTCAATTACGGATCGCCTTAAAAATGTATAATTTTATAGTATGAATTTACAAGTTACTATGCAATTTTATGAGTTATAAATAATAGTATTTTAAATGTAAAAGATAAAATTGAATTAGGAATAAAAGAAACCTATTAAAATAAATGTTGAAGAATATAATTTTAAATATTTGCAATCAGAACCAAACTATTTTCTATATGATTACGGTTAATTTGGAACTGAAACCACCGGTTACCGTTCGATTCTATCAATTGCGGTTTTTTGAACACCTTTATTTAAATGCGCAAAGGTAGCTCGTAATTTATATATGTATAATGTATGTCTGATCTTAAATCACAACTATTGGCTTGTCGTTGATATTCCAACATCTACTGCAGATGCACGTTTTTTCTTGAAAATTAAAATTTAATTTGTACATTAATGTTTTCACACTTAATTCATAATTTTGTTTCTACATTCATGTTTTCATGCTTAATTCATAACTTTAATTTTACACAAACGTTTGCATATTTCGACATGGCCACACATGTTGTTTCATAGATATATTGTTTCACAGTGTTCATAAATAGCCACACACATGTGGCTGGCCATGCACGTTATAAATAAAATAAAAATTTTTAAAAAGAAAACTTAAACTAGTAATATTTTTTTTAGTAAATAACTTATTATTATTTCAACATGGTAACGAGTGTAGATGTAAAATTATCGACAGTCAGAGAGGAAGAGAAATACATCTTTAATATCCACTAATAAACTCCAAATTTTCATGTATACTTATTTCAATGAATAATCAACACCAAATTAAAAAGAAATCAAAATAAACTTCCCCATCCATGTGTTGTGCATTATAACGATTTATGAAACACATCTTAGATCCTATTAATCAAAATATTAACCCCATACTTAGGCTCTACCATCATCGTCATCTCGGGTTTGTGCACGTATTTGGGAGACAGAGTGAAGGAGAAATTAGACATGATGAGAGCCATCAGAAACTTGAGCTCCACCATAGCCAGATGCTGCCCGACACACACCCGCTGCCCGAACCCGAACGGCATGTAACAGTTCGGGTTCTTGCACGCCCCAGAGATCCCATTCTGGAACCTCTCTGGCTTGAATTCAAGTGCATCTGGACCCCAAATATCGGGGTCCGTATGCAGTGTGGACACCATGGTCCACACGTTCACGCCCTTGGGCACGTGTACATCGCCTATCTTCATGTCTCTTGACACCTCCCTAGCTAGGGTTGGTGCCGGAGGGTACAACCTCATCGTCTCCTGAATCACCATGTGCAGCTGAAAATAAATAGGTTAGCGGATTGTCTATATATATACTACCCCTGTCCCACTTATTTAGACATGTTGACTTTTTCTGAATTTATTTTATCAGCAAAATGTGTAGTGAGGTCTAAATAAGTGAGGAATATGGAATATATACAAGACAGTCAATTTTGTATGAACATGATCATATATCTAACCTGCTTCATCTTACGAAGCATGTCGATGTCGGGGTCCCGACCCCGACACACTTGCTCAACCTCGTCCCGGACACGAGCTTGCCACTCCGGGTTGGAAGCCAACAACATCAGACTCCAGGAGGCTGAAACCGCGGACGTCTCGAACCCGGCTAAGTATATGTTCTTGCAGTTGTCGACGATGAACTGATCCATCGCGGACGAGGTTGAATAAGTCCCTTTTGCCCCTTCAACTAGAGTCTGCAGCAGATCCTTCTCGTACCCTTCCTTCTGCCTTTCCTTCACCAGCTTCAAAATCGAGCCTCGGATTTGCTTCTCTAGTCCCCAAATCTTCCTATTGCTCTGCGTCGGAAGATGCCTGCACGTTCATCCCAAGTGCCACCTTGTCTTAATACTTGTCGAATTGAACATATCTATGTTATATATAAATAAATAATTAATGTACCTTAAACCCGGTATTCCCACAGACATTGTTTTCTTGGACACAAGCTCTTGCAATGCCCCAAGCATGACGAAGATGTCTTGCCCTTTTGTGTAATTACTTCCAAAACAAGACCGAGATATAATATCTCCAGAGAATCTCTTCATGTAACCGTCGACGGGGATGTCGAGAGCTCCGCCGCCGTTGGCCGCGATCTCTTGCTTCCATGTATCCACCACCGCGTGAGCCGACTCAACCACTATGCTCATCATTCCCTGCATGATCACTCATCACACACATATATATATAGAAAGAGAGAGAGAGAAAGAGAGTCTAGTTAACGAACTCAGTGAGTCAACTCAGTAGGGTTTGTACTATACTTACCCTAACTTTGTCCATGAACAATTCGGGAGCCATGATCTTCCTCTGCCGAGCCCAGATGGCGCCGTTGGAGGTGAGGATCCCCTGACCGAGGAGTGGGCCCAGAGTCTTCTGCTGGTAAGAGGGCCTACCGAAGTCCTGCGATGTCGTCGACGTCATCTCCTTCACTATGTTGGGATCGCTCACGTACAATATTTGCAGAGTTCCCAGAGAGAAGGTGAACACTTGACCTATAGCATTCCCAAACACAATTTTTTTTTTAAAAAATAATAAAAAAATTCAAATAATCATATAAATAAATAAAAACATAAATCTAACGATTAATATTCTTAATACTACAAGATTAAAAACCAGTTTTTAGATAGTTGATAGAAATTATACATTAGGGGTAATAATGGCAAAAAAAAAAATAATGCCTAAAACACCCAAAATAAAATTTTCAAAATAAACAAAGAGTAATTAAATTTACACGTGCAATTTTAGAATTGCATGCACGTAGGCGGCAAAATATATTATATATATATAGACGCACCGTACTGCTTCTTCCACTGCTGCAAGAAGGGGAAGACAGAGGCGGTGTCGTGGACTGCCGGCGGTCCGGTGGGTTCAGCGGCGGCGTTGGAGGCGGCGCTACGTGATTTCTTGATCTCTAGTATGTTGCCCAGAAGGATTTTTGGTGTGGGGCCATGGATTCCTTGATGCTTGAAAGAATTTTGTATTTTCTTTGGCTTCAACACTAGAGAGATGAAGAGGTGGATGACGAATCCCACCACTACAGCAGAAACTATGGGGAAGAACATTATTAGTCTTTCTTTTTTTTTTTTCTAGAAAAATTCACACAAATAGTTTTTGTGGTAGTGTATATATATTTTTTTTCTTGGTGGTAGATAGATAGGTATATATATAGGCGTGATTGGGGTTTGAAAATAATGTAGTGAAATATTGATTTGAATATTGTAGCGTGCAATTAAGTGGATAGAATAGTTAATTTGTCCCCTAATTGACTTTGAGATTTTTAATAGGCACATATGATTGTATTCCCACCTTTCATGGATGTAATGATTCTAATGAATCTGTGGTTGCAGTACAGAAAACCCTTCCTAAAGCTATGCAGTTTTTAATTTACAAACCTAATGGCAAAATTCCAATGATTTTCTTGGAAAAAAAATCATTAATTCAAGCTCATTTGAGATCATCGATTTAAATGTTCTAGAGGATATTTGTTATGCATGCTAGCTTTATAGTTTAATTATTTAATTGATCGACTCAGTATTTGAGTTAGGTTTAATAAACTTACCTACTATATATTTTTATATATTTTAATTCAATTGAGTTTCTTGCTCGAAAGATACTCATTTGAAAAGTTCATTTGGTACCGAGATATGATTATATGAATATTACATTTCCTTTCTACACAAATCAGAGTTAGGATTTGGTGTTCAACATACTCTATACATATCTTGCATGTTTCACATATTTTATGTCTTGTAATCAAATTTATCATTTTATTTAATTTTTTTGAAAATAAAAAATATTGTTATAATGAATCATAATTAATACTCCCTCCGTCACACTTTAAATATCTCATTTTATATTTCATTGAGTGTATTAAAATAATAAAATAAGACATTTAAGGTGGGACAGAGGTAGTAGTAATTATTTGAAAACATTAAAAATTATATATCCTATTTTTAAATTTATCAATTCTAAAAATCAATCTAAATATTTTACTTCTACATATATATCTTAAATCTTGAACTATAATAATATAATTTGCCAATTTTGTACTGATGTAATAGAAGATGGATGTCACATGATTAGACAACAGAGATTCTGACTCGAAAAAATAAATAAAATAACAATGAAAATGAAAATGTTGATTTTAAAAATAAAAAAACGTCTGGTCAACTTAGGAGACGGACGTGTCTTGTAAAATATGTCAGGTATAAAATATGTTTACTTACCATTTTATTTAAATATTACTTAGAATCCTTAGCCATATCCAATTATATATTCTCTAAGTCGTCCAATAAGTTTTGGATTTGTCAGTCAATTTCGAAGTCGCGCCCACATACTATTACTAATTAAGAGTTCAATATTTAATTAGTGTTTATCTCCAAAGAATCATAATCGTTGAAATCGAATTATACTATGCAATTTTAAAAATTGTAACTATGTAGGAAAAGCTTCGGTTCCATTCAGAACCATGACCGAGCCAACGATTCCGCTCTCAGTTTTTCAATAATTTTGCAAAATGTTTTGTCATTCTTTAATTTAATTTTATCTCTTATATTTATAACTCATAAAATTATATTATAACTTGTAAGTTCATGTAACAATATATATTTTTAAGGTAGTTTTAAAAGAACAGACAATTCTACCAGAATCGAAACTGGCGCTTTGGAATTGGAAACCACCTTAAATGATTTTGCTTCTGAATCATGAACCATAGTATCCATGGTTCAGTTACTATTCTTAAATAATGAAGTCGTGGACCGACGATTCAATTACAGTTTGAACAACTGATGTAGATTTATTATAAAAATATATAATATTCATGCTAGAAATTGGTTACATAATTCAACTGAAATAAGAATTGATTATTCAATTTATACAATAATGTCTAAGTGGAGTATAAAATTATGATTTATACTAAAAATTTAAGACAGTGTTTGTTGCTTTATTTCAATTTATTTTGCTTATAAACTTTCAAATATATAATAAAAATTATGTGTGTGCCGATCTGAAAGATGTGATTGTTAATTTTGAGTCGTTGCATTGTCATGTTCAATTAGAAATTAATTAATCAAGATTCCTTCATTAATTTGCTACTAACCCCCAAATATTTATTTAATCACCATTGTCATCCCTACCAAAAGGTTGAAGGTTTTACTGGGGAAGTATTCATTTGCAAGATTATAGATCGAAAATAGAATATTGATTATTATTGTTGGGAAATATTTATTAAGTGTTTTGATTAAGATTTCAATACCTCCCCTGAAAAGATGTAATAAGACCAATACTGAATTTTAGTGTTTTTGTCTAAGAACTCACATGTTAGGGAGTTTTAATTTTTCAGGTACACTGAAGGACATCACCACTGAAGATTCAAGTTATCCCAAAACTGAAGGACCTTCTCTACTGAAGACTGTCCTGAAGTTTTGAAGTTGAAGTTAGAAGCCAAGTCTATGCCAAACTGAAGTCCAGTACTGAAAGCCCATACTGAAGTTCTCAACTGAAGATCAGTACTGAATATCCACACTGAAGTTCTGCACTGAATGTCCTTACTGAAGTTCTCTACTGAGTGACAGCCTAGTAAGTAGGCCTTTCCATTTATAGCAAAAATCTCGGTTAGGTGAACAAGATCTTTCTGCAGACACCTAAAATGGCAAAAAGGACGAAGACTCCAACGGGAAGAATTCAAATTAAAGCTCTATCTCACAACGGCTATATCTTTGAGAGAGCAGTATAAATACCCGATGCTTCAAACACTTCAAGACACCGGTTACTCCTGCTATCAACTCACTATTGCTATCATCGCTCTCAAGCTTTCAAGCTTTCAGTCCAGAACACCAAAACATTCAAATTCTATCTCTTAGTGTTCTTAGCAATCATTTGTAACCGAAGAACAATCTTAGTTTTAGAATTAGTTCTAAGCTAGTAGTGATCAGTATAACTGTACATCTAACATTCACGGTTGATCACTGTAAGATTGTTATCTCTCCATTAAGTTGGAAACCCTTGACTAACATCGAGTACTCGTGGACGTAGGAGTTTTTATCTCCGAACCACGCAAACCAAATCCCTGTCTCTCTGTCTCATTTAATTTCAGTATTGCTTATTCATTATAATATCAATTGAATACTGACTAAGTGAAAAGAGAAATATTGCATTAAGTTTTCTGAAGCAACGAGTAAAAATTTAAAACCACCACATTCCGCACACTTAAGTTATTAGTCCATCAGTCAAACATTAAGTGTAGACTGAAGGATTCCTAACTGAAAGTTCATCTCTCTTACTAAAGTTTCCTCCCTTCAGTTCAGGAGCACAAAAGTTTTTAACTTGCAAAAAAACTGACTGGTGTATTCCCCCCATACACTCAGTTCACTCGTTTCGGGACCAACAATTATAATAACAAATGGATCGAATTTGTATCTCATATTTTATATCTCATAATCAAATTTATAATTTAATTAAAATTTATTATAATATAATAAATTGTAGTAATATGTATTTATCTAAAAATTATAGTGATTACTGATTAGTAATGCTTAATGTCAGTAATAAAATTTTCCTGAAATACACATATATAGTGGACGATTTCAAACTTATGTTCTTAGCTCTATGTTTCCAGAGAAAATATTTATAAAATTTTAAACTCCCTAATTACCACTAGAGCACTTTGTTTAATTTTAATTTATCGTTTCTCATGGGGGTGGACTAATTAATTTGAACATTAATTAATGAGATTAACTTCGGTGTTTATCGATTTTGATATTCTTGATATTTTTTTATAAAGATTCTTCCATTCCATTATTGAATATTTAATTAACATAACTTCAATTTATTAATTAAGTTTATACTTTTTTGCAATTAATCGTGCGTACTTGCTATTTTAGTACTCTGGCTAAGCGACAATTAGCAAAAGTTAAGATTCTTTAATTTTATTATTATTGATAGAAATGTTAAGAGTTAATCCTCAGAATTTCAGATCAATCTGTTTGGATTATCACTTTATTTAATTCGATTGATTTTCGAACCAATCCTATTGAGTTTGAATTATCTTAACTCATTCAAACTAAAAATATGTTTCATTTTATAAATTTTTGCATCTATATATTCGGACTAACTGATCACAGTTTGGGACTAAATTGACATACCTGATTATTATTGAACTAATTTATTAACATAACTTCAATTTATATATATTTATATTTTCTGCGATTAATCGTGCAGATTTGTTATTATACGCTAGCTAAGCGACAATTAGCAAAAGTTAAGATTGATTCATTAAAAAAATTAAAGTTCGATATTTACAACCTCTACATCAGAATTAATATAAATTAATCAAGAAACATAATCAATTGATCAATAGCTACGAAATGGATCCACGTTCTACATTAAATTCATATAGAAATAAATTATAATGTGACAAAATATAATATATACAACCATGCTTATATATTTTTATAAATATACCTTTTAAAAAATTTACTTATTTTTGTAGTATAAGAAATGATTTTTTATGAAATAATAATTCAGTCAAAGACGAAAATATTGTGGAAGATTCTATTTCTCTTTCAAAGTGAGATGGAGTATAAGAATATTTATAGTTGATCTATTACAATCTAGTGTCCAATTAGTTTTTCATCATATTATAAATGAAAATTAATCAAACTAACGGTGTATCAAATAATGCATATATTCAGATATTACTTTAATTAGTTTGCTATCGTTAGACTTGTTTTTATTTTCTGACTGTCTTGCTAATATTGTTTTGTTTTTAAAAATAGCAATAACTATATAAAATTTATGAATTTCTTCACATTTTCATCTTTTACGCATGTAAAAGAATCAAATTATATTTAACAAAACAAATGGACTATAATACGTTAAACTATTGATATTTGACCGTATATATATTAATCACATAATATAAAAGAAAATAAAAATCGTGAAAAAGAAAAATTTTGACTATATACCTTAAACACTAAATGAGTAAATGAAAATGTGACATTTTCAACTTGACATTTTCAACTTCTTATAAACAATATACTTTTTCATGCTTATATAAAAAAAAAAAACCATGTACGATTATATAGGTATGTTTGGTACTTAAAATATAATACTTATTTATTTATTGTATAATTATAAAGTAATTATCATGAGATGGGTATCGTGTCTTACGCCCAACACAACATATGATATAAAATATATTTATTTATTGTAGATGGATTATGCCATGGGGTTGAAGATGCATGAAAGATAATCCCATGAATAAGCTGTGTGTTGAATTATGATGTGATTAGAATCACAAAATAATAAGATAATATTTAATTACAATAGAGAGATCCACTCCAGCCCATATATATTGACCAATTTATGATAATCATTACACACTAGGCCAAGTCGTGCTTCTTTTAATTTTGACAATGTAATTAGTAGATATATAGAGAGAAAATTATATATAAAAAATGAGAATGAATTTATACTTTCCATTATTAATTTTAACAATTAAGATTAATTTAAATTATTTGATGATTAAGATTTTTTTTTATCATTTTTCATATAAATTTTTTATATGATCCAAAATTATATATTCATAATATAATATAAAGGAATATTATAATATAATCAGGTCTCTGCTTCTTACCTTTTAAGTGTGTGTGTGTATATATATAAGTATGTGTTTGTTGAATTGTAATCTTATTAGAATCACACAAATTAATAAGATATATATGGAGTACTATTTACAGCATAGAGATCCACTCTAAGCCCACATATATTGACAAATATTGACTAAGAAACTACATACTAGTTAGGCCAAGTGGTGCTTCTTTTTAATTTTGATAAATAGAATTAGAATATATATATGATATATATGTTGAAATATTCTTACAAAGTGTAACAATGAAATTACAGATCCGTTAATATAGGCGTACACTAATAATATATGGGATGGCTGCTTAATTAATTATTATCAATAGTCAGAGACTCAGATGAAGCCTAAAGTACATGGTACACATCGAACATATTAATTATACTACTCTCATTTTATATTCAATTCATATTAATATAAATAAATAAATAATTTGAAATGACAAATAAAGTAGGGACGTCCCAGCTGAGATGTCTCATTTCGCCTTTTGAGTGGAGAATAAGGAAAAAGTAGGCTAGTTGGAGAGTAAGGAAAGTGGGTAGATATGAATTAAAGTGTTAATTAAAATTGTCTTAATTTGCAGTGCGAAAAATTATGAGACATTTAAGGTGTGACGGAGGGAGCTGTAATAAGAAAATGGATGCGCGAGAAATGAAAGGAAAGACATGGCTGATGGCTCTACTAATCTTGAGTCGCACTAATAATCCTTTATTTTTATCTTCTTAATAAATTTAAAATATATTAAGATGATGTAGAGTTGATCACAAGTAACATGCAGGACTAGTATTACTTTGATTGAAGTTTACAAAAACTATTTAGCCGAGTTGTTATCAATGGCCTAATGGTCAATAATTAACTATTAAAATAAAATTATACTCTCTCCGTCCCATTTAAGATAATCATTTATTTATTTATGCCTGTCCCATAAAGTTGGTCCATTTATTTTTATAGTAATTTTTTTGTGCTTTAAGTGTAATATTGGGTAAATAAAAATAAAAGAATTATCTTGATCTGCGTGCCGAAAAGAAATGGATCATCTTAAATGGGATAGAGAAAATATTTCAGAAAAAAAAATTTAATAAAGTTACAAACGCAATTTTTTTAGACGTACTTTTAGAACGAAGTATCAAGAAAATTGGAGATAATATAAAGGAGCCCAAAAACTAAGGTACTATAAACAAATGGGCTGCTAATTTTTTATTGAATGATAACAAATTGAGCATAATAGAATTTTTATTTTTGGGCCTACTCTAGCATTACACCCTATGTAATACAACATGGTAATCATATTTTGTTAATCAAAATATTAATTCCATGCTCAGGCTTTACCATAAGGGTCATGATTGGTTGGTGAACATATTTTGGAGACAAAGTGAAGGAAAAGTTGGTCACTATAAGAGCCATCAACAACTTAAGCTCCACCATGGCTAGATGCTGCCCCACGCACACGCGTTGCCCGAACCCGAACGGCATATAGCAGCTCGGGTTCTTGCACGCACCAGAGATCCCATTTTGGAACCTCTCGGGCTTGAATTGAAGCGCATCCGGACCCCATATGTCGGGATCCGTGTGCAGCGTGGCCACCATGGCCCACAAGTTTACGCCCTTGGGCACTCGCACGTGGCCTATCTCCATGTCTTTCAACGCCTCCCTAGCTAGGGTTGGGGTCGGAGGGTACAACCTCATGGTCTCTTGAATCACCGTGTGCAGCTGAAAATAATAGTCAAGAATATTTATTAAGTATTTTGCACGTCTTAACTTTTATGCTAATCATTTTCATATAATAAATCTAAAAAATACTAGTAAATATTAACCCTTTTATCCAAAAATGTCTCTTATTAATTCATTTCGTCAACTACCATCCCACTATCCTTAACGTTATTTATGATATTTAATTTAAAATATGATTAGTATTTTAATTTTATTGACTATTTTTAGTTTCACCTGCTTCATCTTGCGAAGCATGTCTATGTCAGGGATCTGCCCCTGACATACTTGCTCCACTTCATCCCGGATGCGGGTTTGCCACTCCGGGTTCGAAGCGAGCAACATTAGGCACCACGAAGCGGAAACGGCGGACGTGTCGAAACCGGCTAGGTATATGTTCCTGCAGTTGTCGACGATGAATTGATCCATGGCAGCTGATGATGAATAAGTCCCTTTTGCCCCTTCAACTAGGGTTTGCAGCAAATCCTTCTCATATCCAGCTTTCTGCCTTTCCTTCACTAGCTTCAAAATCGATGTCCGAATCTCCTTCTCCAGACCCCAAATCTTCCTATTACTACTCGTCGGTATGTGTCTGTATTTATATATACATATATATAGGTGAAGATCATGTAAAACAACCATAACAAATAAACAGATATATCATTATATATAGTTACAATAATCATACCTTACACCAGGTAGGCCCACAGACATGGATTTCTTGGACATAAGCCCCTGAAGAGCTTCAAGCATGACGAAGATGTCTTGTCCTTTTGTGTAATTACTACCAAAACAAGCTCGAGATATTATATCTCCAGAGAATCTCTTCATGTAACCGTCGACGGCGATGTCGAGAACCCCGCTGCCGTTGGCCTCGATCTCTTGCTTCCATTTACTCACCACGGACTGAGCCGACTCAGTGATTATGGTCATCATTCCCTGCAATATATACATATATCATGAACTCAGTGAGTGACAAACGATCCATGCTCGACTCTATGAGTTCCTGCATCACTGCTTACCCTAACTTTGTCCATGAACAGCTCGGGAGCAACGATCTTCCTCTGTCGTTCCCAAATGGCACCGTTGGAGGTGAGGATCCCCTGGCCTAGGAGTGGGCCCAGCGTCTTCTGCTGGTAAGAAGGCCTCCCGAAGCTCTGCGACGTCGTCGTCGTCATCTCCTTCGCCACATTAGGATCGCTCACGTATATTATTTTCACAGTGCCCAGAGAGAATGCAAACAGTTGACCTGCAGCATTAATTAGCCCACCAAAAAGAATATATAAAAAGAAAATTCAATAATAAGTAAAAGAAATCATAACACGCACGCACGTACCGTACATCTTTCTCCACTGCTCTAAAAAGGGAAATACAGAGGCGGTGTTGTGCACCGCCGGAGGTCCGGCAGCGACGGCAGTAGCGGCGGCGGCACGGGATTTCTTGATCTCGAGGATGTTGCCGAGAAGGATTTGTGGTGTGGGGCCGTGGATTTGTTGCTGCTTCAAGATTTTCTGTATTTTGTTGGGATTTAGCACTAGAGAGATGTAGAGGTGGGCGATGAATCCCAGCAGGAGAGCAGCAACTATGGGAAAGAACAACATTTTCTTACTTTGAAAATTCTAAGAGACTATGAGTCTATGTTTGATCAAGTGATGATGCTGTGTTCGTGAGGTGACCTTTTATTGAAGAATGAAGATGTATGGGTGGGTTATTATGTCGCAATTAATTAATCTTACTTAGTTTAGATAATTGCCTGCTCAATTTTGAATAATCCTAGGCCAATTTTATATTGAGTAATTAAATTCCCCATTAAGAGTGTTATTTGTTGGAAAAATGCATGATTTGAATAATATTCTACTATTTAATACTCTTCTACCAATTTGCTACAATCCAAATTATAAATATACTATTACGAATGACAATAAAATCGATAGTAATTTAAATATACAATAAAACGTAACAATTAATTAAAATAACACTATAATTCAAACCAATCACTGCAACAATTTAAAATAAATCATAAAAATAAAATTATAAAATAGTTATGCAAATATTGATGTGCACTTGCCAAGAAAAGTGGTGTCCAACTATTCATAATCAAAATCAATATTTAAAATAGATATAATATATATAAATAAAGGTGCGTTTGGCTGAATTATAATTAAAATAGTTTATAAGCTGAAAAAGTAAGCTCTTGGAGCTTATAAACTGTTCAAAAAATAAGTAATTTCACCCCAACTTATTTCTTTGTAAACTTATAAGCTGCAATAAAATTACATAAATAACCTTCTATATCATTTTAAAATAGTTTATAAGTTCGTTTATCCAAATATCTTGACAACTTATAAATTCAATCTTATAAACTATTGCAAGATCTTATAAGCTTTTAAAATAATCATAGCTAAACACCCTCTAAATAAACGGATTCACGAGTTAGATTTGAACTGGATATGAATCTTGGTTAGTGAACTCAAATATGATAATGTAAATATTTAATTGCTCCAAATTAGATCCGAATCTGGATTCGTCAGATCCAAAATTTAAAATACCTAAATCCTAAAAAACTGATATGAATATACGGATCTATATATTTATTTATCTATTTGTAGTCTAGTATACTTTTCGTTGATATTTTATATAATACATGCATGAATTCCCAGCTCCCCACTTTTGACTGGAATAAGTGTCGACAATGTTGAAATTAAATTAATTAATTACTATAAAATTAAATTATAGTGTACTTATTAAAATAGTGAAGACTATTCTTGAGACCAAACTCCTGGAAAGAAATCCAACACTAATCATTCCATTTTTCCAATCACTGTTTGATAAATAGAGCCGGCAAAATGAGTACGAATCAGTTTGGCCTGGACCACTAGCTCGAGTTTGGATGGATTTGGACCTAAATAATGAGACTCAATTATTGGATTGGTTCAACCCGTTCAAATTGATCAAAAATTCGTTAGACTCGGCTCGGCTTGATTTGTCTATGAATTTTTATGCTACAAATAATATTTCAGACTTAGTTGAGTAATATATTTTTCAGATCAATTGATTTTTAGATCCCTCTGACCCGGTTGGCTTGGACGTGGTTGACCCAATCCAGTCTTTTGCTAGCTCTAGTAATAATATAGTGGGACAATATGTAATGTCTATGTTTTATTAATTTAAACACATTTTAACTATAATTTTTTTTTTTACATTTTTTATGAATTCGATCCCCAAATTTTTCATTTATTAAATTTTATGGTTGAAGTGTTGAAGATATTAATATTTTAGCAGCCCCAATAAAATTAACTAGTATTGATTTTACTCGCTGCAATCAAAGTTTGAAATTCAACTAATCATTTGATTATATAACAACATTAATTAGTAGTAGATTCTCAATATAAAACGTTGTCCAGAAATGAGCTTGAATTAATAGTTTTCAATCAACTATATATTTATAAATAAGAAATTAGTTGATTCAATCATTAATTCATGATCTGCCATATTCTCGGGATACTATTAATTTAATTGTACTTTATTATGACACAAAGGTCTCATTCTCAACTGTATCAATTATTCTCTTCCACTTACTATATATATATATATATATATTGTGTATATTTATTATTTATATATAGATTTGGCATAAATATAAAGTGGTCCATAATAACTACATATAGAACCACTTTCATGTCGCCTTCCCACATGGTTTAATGACATGTTATATAAATAAATATTTATGCATTTGTTATTAGTTATATTCATTTTTTTATATTTTTTGGTAAACGACCTTTCTTTCTGTATATTACACACAGCTTAATTAAATAAAATAAATTAATTGAACACAAACTTTCCATCGTACACAAATAATATAATCATCAAATTCAACTCTTACCAGTCAATATCCAAACTGTGAAAAATCAGGGAGTGTCCCCTGCTGAAGCACAGTCGTTTCATTAGCTTCTTTTTTCTTTAGTTTTGATACTTTAGTTAAATTTTTCTTTCTTTTACATGTTTTTTCCTTATGTTTAATTATTTTGAAAGCTTATGCGTTTTTGCCATTTTGTTATGCTAGTTCAGTCTTCCTTCTTCATTTCATGTTTGTCCTTTTCACACTCTTTTTAATATATTATTGTATAATTCATAACCTAAGGTTATGATGTTTTAATTTTCTCTAATCATTTTTATTGGGGTTAATCTCTGAAGTTACTTCCTTGTTGCACCAATTTGTAACTCCGTATTATCTGTCACACGTCATAAGAAAATAATTTGACATAAAGTATATTCTGTATTGAGTGAAGTTCGAGTTTCATTTAATTTATTATATTAAATTGAGTAATTTATAATGTGGAGACATTTAATTACCAAAAAAAACTCCCTCTGTCCAATTAAATATGTCATATTTTGACTAAAATTGTGAGAATTTTTTAGTCAAAACATGACATGTTTAGTGAGATAAAATAAATCGAATAACAAGTTACTTTCTCGTTGCACCAATATATAGATAGAGATAATATCTGATATTTGAAGTCAACATTTGATTAGTAGTAGAAGAATTAAGCAGCCGCTAATAGAAGAAGAAAGCAGCCGCCAACACCTAGTCAAGCCTATAAATGTTGCAAGCAATGACAAATTTTGCCCCAAATCAATAATTCTACATATTTATTAAGAAGGTATATATATATATATATAGAAATCGGATCAAATAAGAACCGCACACGTTGTTAGGTATGAACAATGAATTGATCCAGACGGTTAATTTTTGTATAATCTATAATTAAGACTGATTGTATTTTAAATTTGTCTACAAAATGGATTGAAATAACGATGTTTAATTAGAGGTGTTTGATTGAGTTTATATGCTCCCTAAAAGTGTTTGGTAAATTAAGTTCTTTGATAGCTTATAAGTTGTAAAAGTAATCTGTTGGAGTTTACAGGCTGTTCAAAATATAAGTAGATTCACCCAAGCTTATTTCTACATGAACTTATAATTTGCAACAATTTACATAAATAACCCTAGAATTTTTTGTTATCACATATGAAGAGCTTAAGATGTCAAACAATTTATAATTTTATAAACTCTTTAAAAGAGTTTATAAGCTCATTTATCAAAACACCTTTGATATGACATTTTATAAACTTTTGTAAGAGCTTATAATTAAATCCCAAGAGCTTATAAACTCGTTAACATAAACTTAGTCAAACACCTTATAATATATATTTATTATACACTATATATATATATAGCGAATAATACATCATAATTAATTATTTATAAAATATATTGATTTTGATTCGTATCTAATCACATCTCTATATATGTGTGTGTGTGATAAGTCCAGATATTTTTAACATGAATATCCAACTTTTACACTAGTGTACTCTAACATTAACGTTAAAGTTTTCCTTACAACATATTTTGTTTAATTATATATTTAGTTTTTGAATTTTAACTAAATAGTTACTCGTTTCTTTACGGAAAATATATAGAAGAATAAATATTAAATTTCAGTCTGCATTTACTCATGTACTCCATCCCAATATTTATGTTAAAATAGTAAAAGAAGCAATGAAGGTTATATGTCAAAATAGTAATTTCTTTTAATATAAGACAACAATGGTCTTAAGATGAGCTTTTTTTATTTTATTGATTTGTTTTTCATGTTAATGGTGGACCTTAATCACGAAATTTAAAAATGTAGTAGTAGTAACAGTGTTCACTTTCTCTCCTTTAACCATTAATCATTAATCATTAATTTGAAAAAGCTGATAATTATATTTTTATTTATCAATCAATAATTATGTTTTGTCCTCCTCGTAAGATGAGTTTATATATATATATATATAGTAATAATCGAATTTCATTATATGGGCTTTTACTTTCTATAAAGTTGGTAGGTAGTGTGTGTAATCAATAACTTTATAAAGCAAATAATCAAATATGTATGGGATTAGATATTGTTTTGCTTTCTGTAAAGTTGCAAGGTATATAATGATTTCAAGATTCTGAAATCTTGAATCGATCAATAAAAGTCCCCACCTGTAAACTGCAAAGCACTTGTGACATGAAGTATAAACAGTAGTCCGCGTGTTACTTGTCGAGTGTTGGTAAATATTTGAAGTAATTTTATAGTATTGGTGTAAGTAAAACATTTTTACCCTTGAATTTCTATTATGATTGGTTTCATTTAATCTCTCATCAATACAAATCCTTTTCAACTAAGATATAATGCGCTCCCATAAATTTTCTCGAGAGTGATATACGGAAGACTCATCCTCCAATAATGTTGGATCCCACGTCCCAACACCAATTAAAAAAAAAGCATAAACAATGTCAAAAATTGAGAGTTATCTTTGTATATATTTTTTAATTTTGCATGGAACACTCAGTGCAATTACAAAAAATGAATCGTTAGTTATCTTACGTACTCCTTTCGTTCCATTTAGACTCATTTTGACCAAAAAATTCTCACAATTTTGGTCGTTTTGTTTCGTGTAATCAACATAAAACCCAATGTAATGGGTATTTTAATTATGCAATGCACTCTGTAATTTTGAGAATATTGTAGCATTACATGAAGAAACAGCCTTGCTTGACCTAATTTGATTTATAACATCGATAAACTTATTTAAAATTGAATAAGAAAAGAAGTTATGGGTATATATTCATTCATATTTAAACTTGAACAAACAAATTGAAAATCAAGTGGCTTAAACTATTGAAGCCCAGCCCAGCCCAGCTATAACTCTTTGGGCCTTAGTAAATTGACGTAATCAAAGTTTACTCTTATCTGTTAATTAATTGTTAATATACCTTTGTGGGCTACTATAATTTGATAATAATCCTCATCACCAATTCAAATATTGATTAAAACACTAATTTAGAGGTTAATATCCATTTTTAATTCGATCAGTTAATAATATTGTGATTCATTCTGTAGATAAAACTGTACTCTCTCTATCTAATTGAATTTTGTTTATTTGATATTTGATATTCATTTTCCCTGTTAAAACGACCATAAAGAATTGAACATGAAAAAAAAAGTGTTTTAGAAAAATAAGAGTTAATTACTAGTTTAAATATAAATTTTTTCTTTTGAAAAAGTAATCATTTTTAATGAGATTGTCTAATAAAAAAATGAGGTAAAATATAAAATAGCTAAAAAAGATTATAAAAGATAAATAATAGCCACCAACATAATAATAGTTAAATTCTAGCCATTTATAAATTTCTTGTACTAAAATACCCTTGTAATTATATTTTATATTTTTGAGTATGAATAGTATGAATTGTATCGAATTCTACCATTCATACGTAATATTTAATTTTATTAAACTGTATGTACGTATGAATCGTATGAATTGTATCGAATCGTACCACTCATACGTGATACTTAATTTTATTAAACTGTATGTACGTAAGAATCGTATGAATGAATATTATTCATACTATTCGTACCATTCATACAATTAAGTAGAAGGGTATTTATGATAATTCACATTCAAAATGGTTAGAATTTAAATAGTATTATGCTTGTGGCTATTATTTATTTTTTACTATCTTCTTTGGCTAGTTTGTATAATTAACTTTAAAAAAATGACATCACTTTTAATAGGACGAACAAAATATTATATTTTCATGGATTTATATTGCTGTATCTCTTATCTAATGCTAATATTGTTGAGATACAATTACCCGTCATAAAAAAATATATTATTTTAAAATGTATTAAAAGTAAAATATTATAATATAATGAATCATATTTAATATCTAGCTTTTATAATTTTAAAAATTATATACTTTTTTGAATTTATAATCAACACTAATACTTATTTATAATTGATATTAAATGCTGAAATATAATTATACACTCCGTTTAGATGAGAAAATCCTTAGAATAAAATATAAAATTAAAACTGAATACTAAAATCTTACATTTACACTATATTTGATAAAATAAATAAAGAGCTAAAATATATTTGTAAAGTCAACAAAAAGTTGAGTTTGTATTCTACCAAACTGCGTAAGGAATTATGAGTAAACTCAGTAGTTCCCACTTGCATACATGTAATAAATTAATGTAGACTGCAAAAGTTTTTTAATAGTTTGAAGAAAAGAACACACAAAAAGCTCCAAATTAAATTTCTTCAAGTTAGTTCATAGTTTGACTTGGCTCCAATTTCCACAAAACAGTGTTCCAAATAATCATCTTTAGACACTTTCTTCAACGCGCAATTCTTACACGCTCGATGTCTCTTCCAATATTTTAAAAGAACAATTTCTAATTATTTAACGTCACCCTCAAGAATTCGTTATTTCTACCACAAATTCTTGCAGTTCTTTCCCCATTCCCATTTCAAATCTAGCAACACATACTGTTAATATACACACACACACACACATATAATATATATATATACATTATATATATATATATACTCAGACACACGCACAAGAGTAGTATTAATGATGGAAAAGCAAAGAGGGGTGGGTTCGGCTTTCATACAAGCGGACGCCGCCACATTCAAAGAGCTGGTCCAGAAACTCACCGGTACAGGTGGTGGCGCGGCGCAGAAGCTCCGCCCGAAATCCGGAGTGAACTTCAAGCTTCAAGAACGGAGGAAGCAGAAGTTGGGGGATCTGGAGATCGTGAAGGTTGGGGCGAAGTCGGTCGGGAACTCGCCGGTGAAGGGCCCCATGACGCCGCTGGGGTGGGAGAGAGTCAGGTCTGAGTCGGTAGTGTCGGAGGAGGAGAGGTGCATTGCGGAGAAGGGGTTCTACTTGCATGCTTCGCCGGCGAAGGCGGAGCCGCCTCTTTTGTTGACTTTGTTTCCGTTGACTCCTCAGAAGACTTCCATACGTTAGTAGATTACGTTATTTATTAAATTCCAAAAATGCCCCTCCAAGAACTAAGCGCAATCCCAACTCCCAAGTCTTACTCGTTTTGCTGACGTGGAATTTATGAATTTGTAGATAAAAATTACTCCATATATAATCATATATATATATGATCACCTGAATTAAACATGTATTTTGTGAATCTAGTCCATGGAATATTATAGTGAATTGTTAATTATGCCTATTAACGTATATAATTTTTAAAACAAATATTTATATGATTCATTAATATAAACTCCTTCTATCTACAAAATATTTATATATTTACATTCATACGAATTTTAATAAATGAATTTGAGATTATATTTAGAATTATCCATAATCTATTTATGGAGAACTCAAAATTTGGGGAGTTTTCTTGTAATAAGCCCAATTTCTCTTTTTGGGCTCATCCGTCCTTTTAGGCCGAGCTAATTCATTCTTTTTCTTTCCTTTTAATTTTAGTAGTAATATTAAATCTTCCGATTACTCCTCTCTCCAAATATCTACGTTTCATTTTGATTCGACACGTATTTTAATATATACTTTGACTTTAAGTGAAATAGTATAGTTAGTGAAATTTGAATCCCACTTATTATTATTATTTTATTGAAGTGTGTGAGATATAAAACCAAAGTTTAAAATGCTACAAACATTGGTGGACGGAAGTAGTATTATTTTATTATCTTATTCTGAACAAGATATGTATATATCTAATCGGATAAAAATATCACTTTTAATTTCCTTCAGTCAATTCTGGTAAGCCACTGTGCACTTAAATTAATATAAATAAAGTTTTCATTTGAGGCATTTTTTGTGTAATTACAAATTAAAATACAAATTTGTATATAAAATATCTGTCTCTTTCTGTGTATCTCCCAACAACGGTTGAATATGTGCCAAACTCCACCTTATCCTTGTTTGGTTGAGCTTCTTTCGTAGTCTTCTCCTCCACGGCCATTAGAATCTAAACGGTGTATTCAATTCAGATTTTATTAGATTTTTTTGAATTTTAAAAAGTTTATGAATTTAAAAAATCTATAGATTTCGTGTAGAGTTTTACAAACATTTTTATTGATTTATATGAATTTTCATAAATTTAATAGGATTATAGAATATATTTTTTACATAAATTTTCATAGAATATGGGATAAGGATGATAATGGGTCGGGTTGGACCGGACTTCTCTATATGATAATGGGCAGTGGCGGACCTTAAAGAGGGACAAGGGGTCCAGCTGTACCCCCAGAATTTTTTTTTTTATATATATTAGATATTATAAAATTATTAATAATAATACATTGTACCCCATCTATATTGACCTCTACCCATATTTGACTCTCTTAATAATAAAATAATAAAGAAATACCTAAAGAAATTAAAAGCAAAGGGAAAGAAGCGGATAGCAAAGCAGAAGGAAAAAAAACGCAAAGAGCAGAAAGAAAAAAACGCAGGCACAACCGCACGCACAGGCACGCCGCGAGAGCTTCCGAAGCTCCGAGCGAGGGTGATTTCTTCTCGATTTTTCGTTGCGACGCTACCACTTTGAAGTTTCAATTTCACTTTCACCTTGTTCCAATTATAAGGTACTATTATACTTTATTTTTTAAATTAGGGTTAAAATGTCCAAATGACTTGTTGATTTTTTTTGTTTATTTGATAATTTATATGCGAATTTGTTTGTGTTAATTAGTGGATTTAGAATTCTACTAATATATGTGTGTTGGATATAGGAATGACAAGTGAATCACCTAAATTGAAAAAATCAAAAGGAATGTCAAAGCAACCCGATCTTCGACAATTTATGTTCAAGAAAAGGAAATCTCAAGAGAGTTCAAGTAATTCAAATGCTAGTGTGTCTCCAACAAATAATTTGCCTCAAGTTGAAGAAAATGCTATGAATTTGAGTGGTTCAAGTACTAGTAATGTGCCATTAGAAGATAAAGAATTGGTTTATGATGTTGAGCTTCTTCCTAATGATCCGGGAAAAAGAATAAGCATAATGGATTATCCTCCAAATTAACGAAATGAGGTTAGGAGAGCTTATATTCTTAAGAAACCTTGTCAACCAAAAACTCATGATTTCCCCCAAAAAGATTGTGGAGGATTCCGCCGCTTTAGTGTTTCTTGGTTTGAAAAATGGGATTGGCTTGAATATAGTATTGAGAAAGATGCCGCATTTTGCTTTGTTTGCTATTTGTTCAAGAATGAAGTTGAAATCAATACGGGGGGAGATGCATTTGTGAATGAAGGATTTAAGTCGTGGAATAAACCGGAAAGATTTTTGAAACATGTTGGTAGAGTTAAAAGTGCTCACAATCTTGCTTATGAGAAATATGTGAACTTGAGAGATGGCAAAAAAAAATCAATTCTTGTTTCTTTTGACAATGCCACCGATGTGATGAAAAGAGACTATGATGTTCGCTTGAAAGCTTCTATTTCTTGTTTGTGTTATCTATTGCGGCAAGGGATGGCATTCCGTGGGCATAGAGAAAGTGAAGAATCCCTTAATAGGGGTAATTTTCTTGAACTTTTGAAATGGTTAAAGACACATAATGAAGTTGTTTCAAAGGTCGCTTTGAAAAATGCTCCCGGTAATTGTCAATTGATATCTCCAAAAATTCAAAAAGATATTGTCAATTGTTGTGCTAAAGAAACAAGTAAGAGAATTGTGGAGGAGCTTGGTGATGACTATTTTTCTATATCAGCCGATGAGTATAGTGATGTGTCCCAAAAGGAACAACTAGCTCTTTGTTTGCGTTATGTTGAGAGGAAGATGGGAAAGGTAGTGGAGCGATTTCTTGGACTTGTTCATGTTGGTGATACCACGGCTTTGTCTCTTAGAAGTGCAATTATGTCTTTACTTGTTGAACATTCATTGAGTCCATCTAAGATACGAGGACAAGGATATGATGAGGCTAGTAACATGAAGGGTGAGATAAATGGCCTCAAGGCTTTGATTATGGAAGATGCTCCAAATGCTTATTATGTTCATTGCTTTGCTCATCAACTTCAACTAACTCTTGTAGCTATTGCCAAAAGGAACAATGAGTGTGCTTGGCTTTTTGATACGCTTGCAATGTTGTTGAATGTGATTGGAGTTTCTTGTAAGAGAAGAGAAATGATTCGAGAAATTCAAGCACAAAAGGTTGCTCAAGCTTTGCTCATCGGTGAACTTGAAACAGGATCGGGTCTAAATCAAGAGCTTGGTTTGAAGAGGCTTGGAGATACTCGTTGGAGTTCTCATTACAAAACACTTTTGAATGTCATCACCTTGTTTTCTACAATTGTTGAAGTTCTTACGATGATTGGGGGCAATGGCTTTAACTCGGATGATAGAGCTAAAGCTCAAGGCATTTTGTACTCACTAGAATCATTTGAATTTATTTTCATGGCACACCTAATGACTGCTATATTTGGGTACACTAATGTTTTGTGTCTTGCTTTGCAAAGAAGAGATCAAGATATTGTTAATGCTATGAGGCTTGTCACTCTAACCAAAGTCTTATTACAGAGAATGAGAGAGAGTGGATGAGAGACTCACTTGGAGAAGGTAATCTCATTTTGTAATGATAATGACATTATTGTTCCAGATATGGAGGCTCGTTATATCCCTCAAGGAAGATCAAAGCGTTTTGTCCAACAAGTTTCATATCTTCATCATTTTCGGGTTGATGTGTTTATACAAGTTATTGATTTACTACTTCAAGAGCTTGAGAATCGATTTGATGAGGTCAATATGGAGTTGCTCAAATGCATGGCTTGCTTAAATCCCAAAGATGGCTTCTCTTCTTTTGACAAGGAAAATGTACTCAAACTTGCCACTTTTTATCCCTTTGAATTTTCTGGAATTGATTTGATTACTCTTGAATGCCAACTTGATATATTTATGGAAGATATGACAAGAGATGAGGAGTTCCATGATTTGCATGATATTAGTTCTCTTTCGATGAAGCTTGTTGAAACAAAGAGGCATGTCACTTATCCTCTTGTGTATTTACTCATAAAGTTGGTATTGATTCTTCCGGTTGCTACTGCAAATGTAGAGAGGGTGTTTTCTGGGATGACTTATATCAAGAATAAGCTACAAAATAGCATTGGGGATCAATTTTTAAATGATTGTTTGGTCACTTTCATTGAGAAAGATTTGTTCCTACAAGTTCCCGATGACGAGGTCGTCAAACGCTTTCACGAGATGAAGACACGTCGAATAATAGATTAGTTTGTTATGTAATATTTTTTGTATTTTGAATTGTATGACTTTAATATTAATCAATATTATGGGATGTTTCGGTTTTACTATCATATTTTTTTTTTATATACGAGTATATAATATTTATCGTACCTCCGAATACAAAATTCTGGGTCCGCCACTGATAATGGGTTGAATTTTACCGGACTTATCTATGCTCAATTCCGGCATGCAGTTTTGTGGATGAGCACAAACCCGACCCATGACCCAACAGAATTTGTATTTAAGTTCTAGTCGTGATCCACTATCCATACGGTACAAATTTAACGTATGCTATATTTGTCTTCTATTATAATATGCACAAAACGCACCTCGCTCAGAATATGTATAGATGGTAGATAGCTATATGGTGCATTTATATATGTGGTTGCTACTTCCTCTCCAAATTCCCACCTTCTTTCCACTTGATACCTATGAAAGCCTCTCCCCTTTCTCCTTCGTCTTTGTCGCCATATATCTCTCAGCCTCAATCACAAACGCTTGGCGGGTAAAGATAAGTATATAAGTCTGCAAGCTCGAATTTTCTTGATGTTTAAACGTAAGAGGAATTGAAGTAAGCAGATTATCAGTATGCAGCCTTCCACTGTGAGCCAGGAATCTACAAACCCCTTGGGTTTTGTTTCTCAATTGGGCAATTTCTTGCTCGATCCTCCGAGGCTCAATCCTAATGGGCACTCCACGTGTTTGTCGAATTACTTGTACTTCGACGAGAGGAAGAAGCCCAAGACCGTGGCTTCATTGACTCTGAGCTGTAAAGGTGCTGCCTTTAGCATTAGAAGAGCGATGGATCAATTGAACGATGGTATTAGGTTCCACTGCGAGAGAATCCCACTCTCTTTCGCCTCCGTTGGGGACGTTCCCGGGGAGAGTAGTGGGTGCGGAGATGATGGCAGTGGAGTATTGGAGGAATCAGAGGGAGCCTCTGCGAATGCTGTTTCATCGGATTCTCCGAAGAAGGTCTTGATTTTGATGAGTGATACTGGAGGCGGCCATAGAGCTTCTGCAGAGGCTATTAAGGCAGCTTTTGCTGAAGAATTTGGTGACGAATACCAGGTATTTTAACTTGTGATTTTGTTAAATGAGGAATACCCTTTGATTGAATGTGGCTTGTGAGTATGCATAAGTTTGATTAATGATTGAATCGTTTGATAATTAGGCGAAGGAGATGGTATATCTATTGCTTGATGCCTCAAGTTAGAAAGAAAAAAAATTAATAGCAACTTAAAGAATTAAAGATTTGATTCATTATAGCATTGCAAAATGTGTTTGCTAGTTGAAAATATTCCCACCGTTGAGGAATTTCTTTTACAGGTTTTTGTCACTGATTTGTGGACAGATCACACACCATGGCCCTTTAATCAGTTGCCAAAGAGTTATAACTTCCTCGTAAAGCACGGGACGCTGTGGAAGATGACATACTATGCTTCTGCACCGCGTGTTATTCATCGAACCAATTTTGCTGCCACCTCCACATTCATAGCTCGGTAATTGAATTCTACTTCTTAAATGATATAAATCTTGCTATGATACTCTATTGGAAATGGTGCTTGTTTGTTCTGATAAGAAAGTGAAGTGTTAGTTCTTAGAAGCAGCATCATTTTGTATTACTCGTTAGCTAGTTCTTAGAAGCAGGGATGTGGTTTCTTTAACGGAATGGAAATGAAGATCGAAAGTGATTTATTGTGCTTAACTGTGTTTGTGCAATTTGCTAATACAGCCCATTTAAGCCCATGATTCTCACTGAAAACATGTCTGCATTTCCCTAGAGAGGTTGCTAAAGGATTGATGAAGTACCAGCCAGATATTATTATCAGTGTACATCCACTGATGCAACATGTTCCGCTTCGTATCTTGAGGTCTAAAGGTCTTCTGAAGAAGATTGTTTTTACCACAGTGATAACAGACCTCGCCACATGTCATCCCACATGGTAGGCCTAGACACCCTTTTATGGATTATACTGCTGTTGCTGAAAAATTCCGATTGATTTTATTTTTAAGTTGGCTGATGGCAGGTTCCACAAGCTTGTAACAAGATGTTATTGCCCTTCGGAGGAGATAGCAAAACGAGCAATGAGAGCTGGCCTTGAACGCTCACAAATTAAGGTTTATGGACTTCCTGTGAGGCCCTCGTTTGTGAAGCCTGTTTGTCCTAAGGTTGTTTATTTTCTGTTCTTGTTGCATTCTGTATAAAACTAAAATACTAGTACTAATGTGATATCTTCAAAAAGATTTTGGTGCCGACTGTGTTATAGACGAGGGAATATGACCGCATATATTAAGTCTGCGTTACTCGATGACTTGCATGAACTTTCCATGATAGGAAGTACTAATATGAGCATCTACCTGCAGTCTTGCTTATGGGTGGTGGTGAAGGCATGGGCCCCATTGAAGCTACTGCTCGATCACTTGGTGATGCATTATATGATGAAATGCACGGAGAACCTATTGGCCAGGTTCTCGTGATTTGTGGTCGAAACAAAAAGCTAGCTGCCAAATTGCAATCAATTCCTTGGAAGATCCCTGTTGAGGTATATGATGGTTCAACTTCATTTGATTCATCTCCTGCAAGACATCATCCCTTAAAAGAAGGGAAACAGTCGTGCGTGGAGAAGTTTATGCGCGTCTTTGGTAGCCTAAAACGTATTGATGTTTTGCAATTTAGGTGAAGGGTTTTGTCACCAAAATGGAGGACTGCATGGGTGCTTGTGATTGCATTATCACAAAGGTATATTCCTTAATCCCGCCCCCGTCTCGAACCATTCAAGTCAAGAATCCTAACAAGCTATAATACGTGTTCCTGCAGGCGGGTCCCGGAACTATTGCAGAGGCCACGATACGAGGACTTCCCATTATCCTTAACGATTATATTGCTGGGCAGGTAAACCCTTGCTCTGATGATCTCTCTTCCCAGAAACACAATCATACACTTTGCTAGCTTCGAATCAAACACTCGGGATTAAGATGTATGAATTATTCCGTCCATTGCAGGAAGCGGGAAATGTTCCATACGTCGTTGAAAACGGATGTGGGAAATTCTCAAAGTCCCCCAAGGAGATTGCTAAAATCGTCTACCAGTGGTTCGGCCCCAAGCAACACGAGCTCGTTACGATGTCACAGAACGCGCTGAGGCTTGCGAGGCCGGACGCAGTGGTGAAGATTGTGCACGATCTTCATGAATTAGTTAGGCAGAGACACTTTCAACGTCATTACTCTACAACTTGAATAAGAAAAACACCTTCTGCAACAATTTTTCCAGCTAGAATTATTAGGAGGAGATTTTCTTTTTGAGAAATTATCAAAAGTTACTCTCTCTCGATCTCTAATTTGTAATCCCTTGGGATAATTCTTTGACAGTTGGAGGAGTTTAACAATAACTATTTTACTTAGTACAGGAAAAGATTAACTCTCCTTCATTTCATTTATAAATTTGGAGGATGAAGGAACAACAATATATTGTACAGAAAAGGTTCCCAAGTAACTAGTTACAGACGCAAATCCAATAAGTCTCATGCTTTGAAATTTATTTCATCATGAGGGGTATAAGCAAACGTTCACGTCTTCTTTATTCTTTTTCACCAGCATATATATATATATATATAAATATATAACAATAATACGTATTTACTCACAATTGACTCATACCACAGGCGAAAAGAGCACCTTGAATATATGCACATCGGTAGTGTCATCATCGTGGTAGGCTTTGTAGTAATAATTCTTGAAAACTGACAAAAACGTTTGTTTAATGTTCTTGTCCATGCCATTTTCTTCAACCACCAACTTCACCAACGCCTGCATTTCCTGTTCCAGTTCTTTATCCTTTATGCCCCCATCAATAATTTCCAGAACCTGCATGAATGAATATATGATCCACCACAGATTAATTTCTTGTATCTAGTAATAACATTTGAGCAAATATATATATATGTAACCTTCTTATCCTTAATCTGGCTAAGGCGCTCGCAAATTTTACTAGTGAGGGTGGAGAGGGTGGTGTAGTCGTCGTTCGACAATACGTCCTCGTTGAAGGCAATAAGGCCGGCACAGATGTTCAAAGTGTTTGCTACGAGCTCCGCCTCTATCCCGCCCTTGGCCTCTCCTTGTTGCAGTTTCTTGAACCATTGGCTCCACTGCACACCAATCCCATCAAACATGATCGAGCCTTTCCCATCAAATATATATAGATTATGAAAAAGGGTTGTGTATAAAAGGATTGGGACTAACAGCATTGATCAGTTGATGGCGAGTGTATCTGTCGAAACTGTCTAGTAGTTGCTGGAACGTAGCCAGTAGAGCCTCAGCTGCTCCCTTCATTTCTTCCTTATCACTAACCCATATTCATTCTTCTTCAATATACTCATATACTTGTTGTATTGCATATGATTTTGCTATTGTGAAGAATTAGTTACCTATTAACTGTATGAAGGCCATTGAAACTGTGTCCGAGTTTTGTTAAAATGGCAGTCTTCTTCTCCAATGATAGTGTAGTTTCATTTTCAAGAAATGAAGTGATCATCCTTGAAACCATTAGGGTTTTTGCCCACATAATCCTCTCTTGGGATCTCTCTGGTTCAAATATGGTTGCTGCAGCCAAGAAGTAAGCATGAAGTAGCTCTTTCTTGCTTATCCATAATTCTTTAACATTGCTACTCTGATACCACCTGCAAGCACAGGTTAATTATTACAGCATCAAAATTAATATTTAATTATTTTTGCAGTGAATTAATAAGTACATACTCTTGCATATAAATCCATTCAAACTGATGTTGTGCTTGGCATCTGTTGAAATCCAATATAGCCATCTCCTTGTATGTATCATTGCTGATTTCAGGCATCCTATATAATATAATTAGGTACAAAATCATCACTTTTACTTAACAAGGGAAAAGGTTGGACTGGAGCAATTTCAATCAGTTTGTGATGGTGACTTTGTAACCTGTAGAAAACCTTGCCAATCCACACATCATCGGAACCGGCATAGTACTCGAGATAGTACGCTGCCTCGACTCGTGGCAGAGTGGCGTACCACGGCATCTTCAACCCAATCTTGATCTGTTCATGCATGTTGTATACATAAAGAGTACTTACTAATCACTAAAGATGTATTTAATGAAAAAAATGATATGATGATGATGTATGTAGCTAGCAAGATAACCTCATCAATCAAGTGCTCAGAGATGACCCATTTTTCTTGAATCTGATCATTGGCAAGCTTTTCTTGCAAGAAGTTGAAGGCAAATTTAGTGGCTTCTTCAAGGATTTCTTCACCTGGGAATCGGAGCTGAGCAGCTCTATACAGATTGTATATTGGAGATGCAGACTCTATCATTTGTCCTCCATAGCAAGAAAATTTCCCATCTTGCTGCTTGAAGTGTTTCAGAGCATCTGATTGACTCCATTGTTATGTCAGTGACTATTATTTTATTTTTTTTATAAACTTTGTTGATTATTTTGTATAATTAACACGAACTTACTTGGGTCGACGTTGTAGCCATGCATTTTTAGGAGTCTAATGCCCATAGAAGTGTCATCAATATCGACAAACTGGGAATCCCGTCCACTGAAAACTCCGTTCACGGTCCAAAAGCTGTGATCAAATAATTAATTACGCATGTTAATTAATTAATACCAATAATTAGGCAGAATTATTATTAATTGCCACACCTGTGTATGTGATCTAAGAAATACTTAATCTCATGGTGGAAGAAACGAGAAATTCCTAAACGTTGTAGTCTATCAATAGCCCAAAGTCTTGCGAACACATCCACTGGGTAAGTATGCGGCGCTGCATTTATATTAATTAATTAGTATAATCATAATTAATTAGGTACAGCCATAATTAAGCAGCCGTTAATGAATTGATCTTGTCTGAAATTTGAATAAATGATGTTAGAATTTGATATTAAGTTATATATATATAAAACTGTCTATGCTAACGGCTCTGATACTAAATTTGATATAATTAAGATGCACTTTTCTATAAAAAAGTCTTTTTAAAAGAATTGGACTCATTGTTTCAGAGAGAGATTCAAATTTAATGATGGACTGCGCTACATATATCGTTATCAACAAATAGCGTCAGTTAAGAATTATCGGATTAGGGCATGAATGTTAAAATAGGATATATGACAATTTCTCTTAAAAAAACATTATTTGTTAAAGGAAATTGACCTCATATCTTTCTAATACGGTATCAGAGTCAGAATCAGATCCAATGATAAACGCTACCAAATTAATATCGTTATCAACAGATAGTTGGTATTGTTCACGCTACTCGGAGAGACGTATTAAAAAGGCATTTTTAGGAAAAGAAAACTGATGCACCTCCTCCGTCACAATTGTTAACGGCGTTTTGGATGAATTTGAAGCAGTTTTCATCTTTGGTTTGCATGAACATGAAGGCGGTGGAAGACGGCGAAGTGAGGAAGGAGCCGTCGCCGGATTGCAGTTTCAGTAACCTTTCCCAATCCAAATCTTCCAACCCTTCTAAACTGAATAGTAAAGTCGTTGGCAATTGGTATATCATTTCTTTGGGTATCCTGCCATGGAAGTACATATAGATGCATGAAATAACTCAATGCAGCCCTTCTCCATTAATAAGGTTTAATAGTATTACTTTTTTAATCTCTTTTCTTTTGTATTTGCAATGTCCTTGATGATTGGATGATCATAGGGAAGACCTTCAATACCCAAGTCTTTGGCCCTTTGAATAATGGCTGGAACCACAATTTCAAAGCCTGACGTCATGTGCTCAAGATTTCCATCTTTGAGTTTGTGCACATTTTCCTTCACGTACAACACTCCTAATAATAACAAATAATGTGCACACAATTTACATTAACCCTAGAAAAAAAGATATATAGTGAAAAGAGTTTATATATTTGGTTAATTGATTAGGGTAGAGTTAGTTACGTACCTTTTTCGATCTTATTGGTATGAACGTTCCATGTTTTTAAGGCCACGATAGACGCTAATGTGTTTACGACCCGGTCGTAGATACAAAAGAAGTTGTCCCCCCATGAACCGTCGGGCTTTTGGTGCTGCATGATCCACTCGAGACATGATGGGAATTGTGGGACGTCGCGTCCTTCCGAGTCCTTAATTAAGGCGATTATGGACGTATCGTAAGGCGACACGCTTATCCGGCCGTCGCCCGATGTCATTAGTAAATGTTTTATGTACGTGATGGAGTCCTCGATCTTTTTATTTGCCTTATATAGGAAGGAAATCACAAAATTTTGTGTCGGATAATACTCATATTTTTATCTTAAAAATAAACTTGATATATAACATATTCATAGTTTTGTTGGTATTTTTATTTGATAGTAATTGTATCCATTTGATATATCTTGAACAATATTTCAGAATGTATATGAAACAAGAGTAATTAATATCCATTTAGTGACATGAATTTGTTCTTTTTAACTTTATTAAAAATGGAGATTAATGCATGGTTTAAATCGATCTCTATTTTATACTTGATGGTTTATTTATAAACGATCTTTAATTAATGAAAAAACTGCATGGGAAGTTGAAAACAAAAAGGTACAGAAAAAAGAGGAAAGAAAACCTAAAGACTTACCTCTTCAAGAGTTTGAACACGAGAACCCAATTTTTCAATCACTTGTGACGCATTAACGCTTGCTACTACAATAACATTAATATATTCGTATAAACATATATGCATCATTAAAAAAAGAAAGAAAAAAGTTTAATTAATTAATTCTGACGATCGAAATTAATAATAAGTTCCGAATTATTACGTACATACCTCTACATTTTGATATTCTCTTGCGACGTATTTGGCAACTGATCAAGGGCTCGTGCTTGATGCTACTATTCACCCATACACACACTATAAATCCAAAATTTAAATAAAAAATCACTGTTTTAATGATATATATATATATAATATAATTAAGAGTTGTTATATAATTAAGGCAGATAATCAATTGATAATATGTGGTTACCGGCGTAAAATTCCGGCCGGTGAACCCTTGCCGGTTGATGCAACCTGCGGCGGAGAGCTGCTGCATTGCTCAAACTGAGAGAGGATAAAGAGGTCATTTTGTTTTTGAGGGAAAAATCAAATAATATATACAGAGAGAGATGACAAATATATAGTATCTAGAGATAGGTATATATATAGAAATTGGGTGTTTTTAATTGGGTTTGGGTACTTAATTAACACCTTAATTAAGCCATTGCCTAACAGGATATTCAAGTTAAGCAGCAGCCAAATGATAACACCTATATAGTAAGTCTGGTAATTTTGTCCTTATCACATATCAAGGATGCTTACATATTAATTGCTATACAAAACTCTTATTATCAGATATTTATATTTAATTGTAAACGGGTATTGCTAGCCCGTAGTTGAATTAGGCCTATTAGGATTGACTGTTTAGTATATAT
>JAPKLX010000027.1:1917080-2089581 GCA_026898415.1 Leonotis leonurus
ATGTGTGATGGTATTGGTAAATGATGTTGATTAATGAAATGAATAAGAAGTTATTATAACTGTTATTGGGAGTCTCACTAATTGCTCGAAATGTGAATTGAAGTTAGTCTTTACTAGAAGAGGTCTTTCTATCGATACGATCTCGATCGGGTCGTATCAATTGGTGTTTTCACTGAGTGTTTCTTGCTATGACTGTCAAACAATAAATTCTTGATGCAATTTCATTTCTCATACACGTCTAGTATGGATTAAACTCTCAATGAAAGCACCCATTAATAATACGACCTCGATCGAGATCGTATTGATAAAACTCTTCGAGTGATTTGTACCCGGTTAATCCCAACCCGATTCTAAACCTAATTTTTAGTGTTAATTCCATCAAAATACATAATATTTTTTTTTCATTTATTGCATAATCCTTTATTTTTCAAAAAAATAAACAACGTTTTATTTTCATTCCAAATTCTCTCATAACTTTTAATTTTCCAAAAAATGCAAAACTTTTGGATCATCAAAATTTCTTCCATGTTTAAAAGGTATTTTCGAAGAGATTTAAGAATAAAATGACGTGCTTTTAATAAATGGAAAATTACTTCGTTTTATTTTATCATTTATCGAAAAAGTTAGCCATATTGGCATTTTTGTGATCTAAGTGCAGCTTCAATTTGGACCAAGACATAATCATGTAATAAATTAAAAAGAACTCAAAATTAGGTTTCATGTGCAAATTAAAAATTATGTACTAATTAATAAAAATTAAAGTATATTCAATAGAAATTACCTATCATTTAATCACATGTTGACAGGGTGAATCATACACTTAATTCATAACTATAGTATAGAGATGTCATTAATATTTTACAGGGTGAATCATGCACTTCTAGCTATTAACGCTAAGGCTAAAGCTAGAACTATTCTTCGGTTACAAATGATTGCTAAGAACACACTAAATAAATACAGTAACCTTGAATGTTCTAAGTTCAGAACTTGAGAGCGCTAGAAAGTTTTAGAATGTTGAGAGCTTGAATGCATAAGAAAGCTTGGTAATCGGTGTCTTGAAACGTTTGAAGTGGCGAGCTATTTATAGGACTCTCTTGAAAATATATCCGTTGTGAGAGTGCGTCGTCCGAAGCAAATTCTTTCCGTTTGAGTCATCATCATTTTTACTATTTTTGGTGTCTGCAATATGGATATGGTTCACCTGCTCTGAGATCTTTTTCAGAAATGGTAACCCCTATACGAAGTGGTTGACCAACTCATTAGTTTAAACTTCAGTGCAGAGCTTCAGTAGACGAGAATCTCACACTCCAACATTTCTTGTATCTTCATTACTTTAGGACAAGACTTCAGGAGGTTGTCCTTCAGTATTGACTTCTCATTGAGATAAGAAAATTTTAGTGCTTGTCTTCAAGTCTTCACTCTAGAAATCTGTACTTGTAATCTGAACTTCTTAACATATGAGTTCTAAAATAAGATTAAAACAAGATTAATTCAGTTTTGGACTTAATACATCTTTCAAAGGAGATTTTTGAATCTTAATCAAAACTTTTATAAATATTTCCAACAATTATGTATAAGTCAAAATTTTAATATGTAATATTCTACTTTATTTGGAGTGAAAATGACAAAAATTAAAAAGTGAAAATGAGAAGGAAAATTTAAAATTAAAAGTTTGAGGCTTTGAGCTTCTCTGTTACCTCTTTATACTTCATTTTATTTTAAAGATGTAAAAAACAAAAACAACTTATCAAAATTGTGATATGTGTCGCCTTTTATTAATCCAACACGAAATGTTACACGATTAACAATATCTAGATTGATAAATTTCGGTACATACATAAATTTATTTATTCCAATTTCACGAATATATAATGCAAAATTCTATTTTTAAAAACTTAGTAACAAAAAAGAACAAATCACAATTAAATTTTCCTCTAATATAAAGCATAGAACCATTCCCCTTCCCACAACATACAACTTAACGCATTTGCGATTGATATGGTATATATAAAAATAAATAATAATTTATGATAAAAATTTATTAATCTTTATGTTTTTATTAGAATTTGTTGATTTGAATATAATTTACAATTTATTTTATAGAAAATAATATAAAACAAAAATTATAGTAATTCATATATAAGAGATCATAGGTAGGGCCATAGGGGAACGATCCTCAAATAAAAAATTCGTGTTGCAAGTCAAGAATAAGAGAATTCTGAATGCCTATTGCAATTCACGTTTAAGTATAAGCCTATAAGCCATTTGTTCCGCTAAAAATGAAAAAAAGATGCACAAGTAATGAATTTTATATATTAAAAAACACGTTTTTATTATTTTTAAAAATAAATTAATACTAATAATACGAAAAAAATTAAACGCTTTTAACGGAACAAAGAGAATATTTTATCATCAGGATCTGATCCAACCTTTATGAAAAGTTACAGGTCTTATAAAAATAAAGGCCCGAAAACTACAGAAAAACTTTCCAATTGGGCCCATTATGTTGTAAGCCCAAAAGGGATTTAAACCGACGGTAAAAAAGAATTCGTTCTAATAATATAAATATTACTTTTATCGTTAAAATAAATACAAAATTTTAGATAAATAAATTGAAAATTTTGTATAATTCCAGATTTTATTCATTTTCAGAATTTCATATAACTAATAAAAATAAATTACTATTTTTATTCAGCTAAGTGTATTTAATAGTAAAATTAGTTAATATAAAGGAAATTGAGTATTATTTTGTTTAGTCGCTCACTTATAAATATATAAACATATATATTGATAATAAATAGTTGTGCCAAATTAAATAAACTATCATAACTTAATACTCCTACGGCTATTGGAGCTAGCTAGTTTAATTTCACAATCAAATATATTTCACTTTATCACAACATCTATTGCGAGCTAGCTAGTTTTAGAATTTATATTAATTATGTCAAAATTAAAAAAATAAATAAAGAGAAGATCTATAGTTTGGCTTACCTAATACCTGCATCAGTAATAGTTATTGGCTAATCAGCTAATGTATCTAGGGTGGATAAAGCTATAATTAATGGCTAGGGTGTCAATCCATTTGGTATTGATTACACGAAATTGTTAACCGGTTAATTAAAATCAGAAAATTGTATTTTTCGATACTTGGTATCGAGACTGTTTATTATACAGGTTAATTGGTTTTCGAGTGGTTGGGTACCGATTCATCTCGAGAACTGATTAGAATATATTTTTAAAAAATATTGTAATATTTTTTAATATTTCTAAAATATCAATGTTTAAATTAATAATAATTTACAAAAATATTTTCTAATAATAATTCGATGTAAATATATTTAAATTCAACTTCTTAAATAATTTTCAAAATCTAAAATATTTATTTTTAATAAATATAGAATATAAATGAAATATAAAATATTTTATTTTTAATATTTAATATAATAAACTGGTAACTAATCCGGTACCAGTTAGCCGAATATCAGATATTTTTTAAAAGTAAGAATCAATTACCGACTTATTTACCGAAAAATCGATTCTTGGTTTGGTACTGATTATTCTTTAGAATTGATTGCCGATTAAAACCCCAATAATGGCATAATAACTTTTTTAGTTAAATATTGCAGTTTTCTCATTTTGAGTTTTTAGAATTTTCTTTTTCTCTTAAATGGAATGATGTAATTTATTGCTCATGAATATGTGTCATACATCAAGTACTCTAATGTGCAGCTATAAGTTAGGACAAGTCATCTAATTAGTAATTACTAATTGGGTAAAATTACTATCTTCCATAAGAAAAAGATTAAAAATACTAGCATAAAAATAAATGATAAAAAAATACTAACTTAATTACATGATAATTTGAGAATTATTCTCATGTATTTATATTCTTCAAATTATTTTATAAAATTAAATATATGAACACATAATTAATTTTTTCATGTTGTTTTATGATCTAACATTAGTAAGACAACTGGAAAGTAAAACAAGCTAACAATATGCATCTCATTAATAAAAGTTCCTTAATTGACAGATGACATTTTGATCCCTCTTGTATTTGCAACGAATATTGTTAATATGTCTGTGTTATACCATGTTCACGAGTCACTTTCATTTTTATTATTTTATTTTTTACTTATTTATATTTATTAAATTTAAACTATACCTTAATTAATAATAGCTGAAAAATAGAAATAGATAAATCTAATTAAAAATTTATTACTCTTTCCGTCTCGTTATTTCTAACATAATTTGAATAAATATTTTTAATAGTTTTGATCAAAATAGATCAAAAATATATGACATGTTACATCACTCATAGATATAACTTTATTTTTGGAACAAATTAAGAACATGCTATTATTTTCTTATAATTATTTTGAATTATTATGAAGTTGGTATTACATGATAAACCTTCTATATAAGTCATCTTCATTTGTACACAATCCACGAGTGCAATGCATAAGTGAAATATTACAAGATAAGATAACTAAGAAATCCACTTGTAACACCAAAATGGTAATTACACTTCCTCTATCCTTTGCCATCCTTGCTTTGATAGCTTTGAAGCTTCTACAAAGAAACAATTCCCATTCATCCAAACGCGGCCTAGAGAATATCCCCGGCCCAAAGAAGCTTCCTCTCATCGGAAACCTCCACCTCTTCCTCAGCCGCTCTCCGCCGCACCACATCTTTCGAGACCTAGCGGCCAAGTACGGTGATCTAATGCTTCTCCAGCTAGGCGAGGTCCCTTTCCTCTTCGTCTCCTCCGTCGAAGTCGCCGATCAAGTCTTCAAAACCCACGACGTCATCTTCTCCAACCGCCCTCCGATCATGGCGGCGGAGATGTTCTCTTACAACCGCACCGACATCGGCGTCTCCCCCTACGGCGAGTACTGGCGGCAGCTGCGGAGGATCTGCACGCTCGAGCTGCTGAGCGTGCGGCGCGTGAGGTGCTTCCGCCCCATCCGGGAAGAGGAGAACGCCGGCGTGGCGACTTGGCTCTCTTCCAGGGAGGGATCTCCGGCGAATCTCTCCGATAGAATCTACCAGGCCTCGTTCGACATCACGAGCAGGGCTTCGATAGGGAAGCAAGCGGAGGAGAAGCAGACGTTAGCGACGTCGGTGAAGGAGATAATGAAGATGGGGTCTGGCTTCAGTTTGGCCGATCTCTACCCTTCTAACAAACTGATTCCCTTTATTACAGGATTGCATTTCAAGATACGATCGCTTTTTCAGAAGACTGATCGGATTCTCGATAGCATAATCAACCAGCATAGAGTTTCCGACCACATTAAACGGTCGGAAGATTTGGTGGATGTTCTGCTCAAATATGAAAGAGATGACGGCCAAGTGTGTCTCACTACTCATAATATCAAAGCAGTCATAATGGTTTGTCTGTACTTTCCTCCTATTTATCAATTATCTTTGTCCCTTAACTAACTAAAAACAGGATATGTTTCTGGCGGGAGGGGAAACATCTGCTACTGTTGTGGACTGGGCAATGTCGGAGATGATAAGAAACCCTAAAACGCTCAAAACGGCACAAGAAGAAGTGAGAGGGGTTTTTGACGACAAGGGATATGTCGACGAAGAAAAGTTTAAGGAGCTAAAATACCTGAAATTAGTGATAAAAGAGACACTGAGAATGCACCCTCCCCTGCCGCTGCTAGTCCCTCGACAGAGTAGCAAGAGATGCGAAATAAATGGATATGAAATACCGGCGAAGACGAGACTGATAGTGAACGCATGGGCATTGGGAAGAGACCCTAAGTACTGGAACGAACCAGAGAAGTTTAAACCGGAGAGATTCGAGGAGAGGCCGGCCATCGATTTCAAAGGGAACAATCTGGAGTACATACCGTTTGGTGCGGGAAGGAGGATGTGTCCCGGCATGTGGTTTGGGTTGTCGAATGTCGAGTTTTCGCTTGCTATGCTTCTGTACCATTTCGACTGGGAAATGCCGATTGGGGTGAAGAAGGAGGAGTTGGACATGACTGAGGCTTTTGGAGCTTCTGTTAGGAGGAAGCATGATTTAGTTTTGATTCCAACTGTGAAGAGGCCTTTGCGTCTGAATCAGAAATAGCTACTTCTCCAATCTAGCGATCGATCATGCTTGGACTTACTTCGAACATCATGCTATATATATATATATATATATGCTATATATTGTGCATTTGCACATGATATATAGGAAATAAGATGGTTCGAATTCGATATATTATGTACGTAGGTTTTGGTTTTTGTTTTTATTCTCAACTAGAGCTGTCAAATTTGTCGGGCCGGCCCGGTCCAACGTGCCAACGTTTCATTTTGGGCCGGGCCGGGCCAGCCCGAAAATTTGATGGGCCAGCAAAATCTTAGCCCAGCCCAACCCTTTACAGGCCTCCGGGCTAAAAAGGCCCATATAATATTTTATTTTTATATTAATAATTTTGGTGTCCAAATAAATTATTTAGAGTAATGAAACGACATCTATAAAGCTACAATATTAGTGATATTTGATTTATTAATAGTTATAAAATTAAATATTATGTAAAAATTATTACTATCAAAATAAAATAAAAGTAGAGAGTAATAAAAAAAAACACATGCTATTATTTTTCTAAAACAAAAGTTACAAAATAAATAGCATAAAATTTAGTTAATCCTAAAATTAACTTTCTAAATAAATAAAATATATATACTTAATTACCGGGCCTAATTGGCCCATAACTTATAGATTTTTTTTGCCCCATGGCTCGTTTGGCCCGTCGGGCCACCGGGCCGGGTAATTTAGGCCCGAGATTTTTTGGGCCATCAAATTTTGAGCCCAACCCAACCCTAAATGCGGGTAGGCCGGGTGTGAGAAGGTTTGGAATGAATTGAAAAGTCACCTTGAAAAGAGGTGAGCGGTTGTTCTACTATTAATAAGAATTATTACAAAGATACATCCTCCAAGACCAACAATTAATGCAACAAATAGAATCTACTAGAATACATAATTACAGTTAATTATTTATGCCTTATTACCCCCCGTCAAGCGTTGCGTGGGGTGAACACAAAAGCAAAGCTTGAAACGTAGAAACTCGAAGGCAGGACGCGATAAGCTTTTAGTGAAAATGTCGGCAAGCTGGAGATGAGATCGAACATAGCGTGTGGCTAGCTTGCCTAAGGTAACGAGCTCACGAACAAAGTGATAATCAAGATCAATATGCTTAGCCCTCTTGTGTGCAACCGGATTTTGACTCAAGAAGAGAGCACTTTTGTTATCGCTCAAGAGAACAGGTCTAGAAGTGGGAAGAGATCGAAGCTCATGAAGCAAATTGGTGACCCAAACTATTTCGCCAGCTGCATTAGCCGTAGCACGATACTCTGATTCGCAGCTGGAGCGAGCAACAGTCTGTTGTTTCTTAGCAGTCCAAGAAACAAGATTTCCGCCAATGAAGATGGCGTAGCCATAAGTGGAACGACGAGTTTCAATGCAACGAGCCCAGTCAGCATCGGAATAACCTAAAATGGAAAATTCGGGATTTCTTTTGAAGGACAACCCATAATGCATAGTGGCCTTGACATAGCGAAGAATCCTCTTGACTGCCAAAAAATGATCATCCGTAGGCGAGTGCATAAATTGACTGACCGAGCTAACTGCATAGGAAAGATCAGGACGAGTAACAGTCAAATATTGGAGAGCTCCAACAATAGACCTGTACAAAGTAGGATCGTGAAAGAGAGATCCTTCACTAAGGAGGGACTCCCCTGTTGCCAAAGGAGTGGAAACAGGCTTAGCGTCCAACAAATCAACACGTTTAAGGATATCATGAGCATATTTTGCCTGCCCAACAAAGAGACCATTGGAAGTGTAAGAGACTTCAAGCCCAAGAAAGGAATTTAGACGACCAAGATCTTTAATGGCAAATTCACAATGAGTCCGGGAAATGAAATTGCGCAACAAGGAAGGATCATTGCCCGTAATTATGATGTCATCCACATATAATAACAAATAGATGATGGAGGTGCCTTTGTTGAAATGAAAAAGGGAAGAGTCGCTACGACTCTGAAGAAAACCAAGGCTTGAGAGATACATGCTGAACCGTTGGTACCATGCGAGGGGAGCTTGGCGAAGATCATATAAAGCTTTCTTGAGCTTGCAAACATAATTAGGAAACTGTGGATCCACAAAACCGGGAGGTTGATCCATGAAGACAGGTTTATTAAGAATGCCATGAAGAAACGCATTTTTGACGTCAAGTTGATGTAAAGGCCAATTATTCTGGACGGAGAGAGCCAAGATGATCCGAACAGTAGCAGCCTTAACAACCGGGCTGAAGGTATGATGAAAGTCGGTGCCTCGAAGTTGTGTAAACCCTTGAGCGACAAGACGAGCTTTGTGACGCTTAATAGAGCCATCAACATGAAACTTTGTACGAAAAACCCACTTCGAGCCAACTATGTTCGTGCCAGGGGGACGAGGTACCAAATCCCACGTGTTGTTTAATCGGAGTGCATCAATTTCCTCTTGCATAGTAGCAAGCCACTCAGGATGTTTTGCAGCAGACTTGAAACCACGAGGTTCAGAAGTGGTAACGAGAGCAGAAAATAAGGCAGTGGATGCTAAGTCAACTGGGTAGCGAGGCTTGAAGATACCGTTGCGTGAACGGGTGCTCATAGGATGACGTCAAATGGGAGGGATCGCAGATGCTTGCTCGACAGTGGCGTCTTCAGGTGTTGAGCTAGGAATGATGGGTTGATTCTGGGCAGAATCGTGCAGTAAATCTGATTGAAGTTCATTGGAATCATCCGTCGGCGGAACAAAGCGCCCAGGTCCGGAAGTTGGAGATGCAGTACTTAGCGGCGCGGGAGCAAGCTGGTCGTGCTGAGCAGATAATGGACAAGCCGGAGCATCCAAGAAAGTGGAAATGTCCAGATCAGAAATTGAAGTTGTTGATGTATTTTGAGAGAATGGAAAACAATACTCATCGAACTGCGCATGACGAGCTGTGAAGACGCGCGATGAAGCCGGATCATAACAACGAAAACCTTTGTAGATACTACTATAACCCAAGAAAATGCAAGAGCGACTACGAGGTTCCAATTTGTGAGTAGCATAATCGCGAAGATAAGGAAACACACGACATCCAAATGGTTTAAAATTGGCATAATTTGGAGCTAATCCAAAGAGGAGCTGAAATGGAGAGATGTCATGCAAAAGTGGTGAAGGCAATCGATTAATCACAAAAACAGCAGTAGCAAATGCATCGAACCAGAAAGATGCAGGAGCAGAGGCATGAAATAACATAGATAATCCAGTTTCAGTGATGTGACGATGCTTGTGTTCAGCCCTTCCATTTTGTTGAGGTGTGTAAGGACAAGAAAGCCGATGATGAATACCATGCAAGTGCATAAAATCACGTACTTTTGAACCCGTAAATTCAGTCCCACCGTCACTCTGAAAGATCTTGATTTTTCGTGAAAATTGAGTGCATACAAAGGTATGAAAGCGAACCAATACGCTATAAAATTCAAATTTAGCACGTAATGGATAAATCCACAAAAAACGAGAAAAATCATCGACAAAAGCAACGTAATATCGAAAACCATCTGATGTAGTAACGGGGGCAGGTCCCCATAAGTCACAATGTATTAAATCAAGAACATGAGCAGCACGTTTTTCATTCAACTGAAAGGAAAGCTTCTTGCTCTTTGCTAGCTGACAAGAAGAGCAAACACTAGGATTCGGCAAAATGAAAGTAGCAGACAAATGACCAAGTTTTTGTAATAACAAAATAGTAGAAAATGAGACATGCCCCAGACGTAAATGCCATAAATGAAAGCTAGCCTTCAAGACTTTATTCTGAATTGCAGCCACCATGGCCGGAATCCCTTTGTCTAACAAGTATAGACCGTTGTCACACCTTCCCCGAGCCACAGTTTGCTTTGTCACCCGATTCTGGATTGTGAAGAACTTATCAGTAAATAAAACATCTACAGGAAAGTCAGAAGTTAATTTACTGATAGATAAGAGATTTTTAGTGATATGAGGCACCCCCAAAACATTCAACAACTGAACATCAGTAGACAATTTATGAGAGCCAATATGTGAGATAGGTAAGGCATTGCCATTTCCAACAATAATAGAACCGTTACCAGAATAAGGCTCGTGAAAATCCAATGCAGCAGGCTGATTTGTTATATGCGCAGAGGCACCGAAATCAAGATACCAATCTGGAGTAGAGTCGGAAACGTTGCAAGATGAGGTAAAAGCTTGGGCCAAATTAGCAGAAGAGATAGCTTGACGAGCATTGAGAAATTGAGGACATTTGTCAGCATAGTGTTCCCCGCGACAGATTTGACAACGAGGAGTATAGGGTCGGCGCCCCCCGTTGTTCGAGCTTGGAGTGTTAGTTTGAGTTCCAGGAGCAGAACCACGAGTGTTGGAACGTTGGCCACGGCCAGTAGGCTGCCCACGCCCACCAGAGAGACCCGAGAAGTGATAAGATCCGCTAGGCTGCCCACGACGATGAGGTGGATTTCGATGTTGCGACAACCCTTGATCAGCCATGAAAGCGACCGGTGGAGTGGAACCTTCCATAGAGCGAAGCATAAGATCATATTGTTTAGCCTGATTCAACAAGTCTCGGAAGGCGGGAAGAGGAGAGAAGGCCAGACGAGTGTTCGCAAAGCTAGCAAACTGAACACCTAAGACACGCAAGAACCAATGGCTCTTATCGGTTTCTTCCACCGGACGACCGATAGCGCTCAATTGATCACAAAGAAGCTTGAACTTCTTACCATACTCTTCCACAGAAGATGTACCTCGATGAAGAGAAAGAAGTTCTTCCCGAAGTTGGTGTTGGCGTGAAACCGAAGAGAAAACTCCCTCGAGGGTGAGCCACATGCCCCGCGAGGTGGATGAATCAATGACTTCAGAAGCAGCATCTTCAGAAAGAGAAGTATAGACCACACTTAGAAGTTTCTTATCCTTCATTTTCCAGGTTGTGTATGCTAGGTTAGCTGATGAAGCACCCTCAGAAGTAATAGTTGATGGTGGTGCAGGAGTGGAACCGTCTTAGAACCCCATCAAATCGAAACATTCAGCCATGTGAACGATTTGACGTCGCCAAGGCAGATAATTCGAAGCATTTAATTTAATAGCAGAAACCATGTTAATCATGGTTGTAACAGGCAAGGAATCAGTGGCAGCCATGGGAAGAGTAGAGGAGAAGGTAGAGATTTGAGCAAAAGATTAGCAAAGAGACGAGGCACAACACTAGAGAGTATAGTCTAGTATGGAACAAGGTACGACGGAGGAGACGAGTCCGACGTAAAGAGGAACGGCGGAAGACGACGGCGATGACTGTAAAAAAAAATGGTTTAGGATCGGAAGGTTGATACCATGTGAGAAGGTTTGGAATGAATTGAAAAGTCACCTTGAAAAGAGGTGAGCGGCTGTTCTACTATTAATAAGAATTATTACAAAGATACATCCTCCAAGACCAACAATTAATGCAACAAATAGAATCTACTAGAATACATAATTACAATTAATTATTTATGCCTTATTACCGGGCCATTTCGAACCGGTTTTGACAGCTCTATTCTCAACACATTGCAAAATGAGGTAAGACAATATATTTTCACTTTGTGTGTGGAAGTAATTGGAATTTGGTGTATGGAAATATGTATTAAGTGAAATTTGTGCGCACATGATTTTTAAGTGTAGTTGAAAAATTAAAAAATTTAAAAACTATAATCTTATTTTTGAATTTATTAATCTTAAAAATTATTTAAAATAATATTAAATATTAAAAAATAGAATATACAGTATTTGAATGTAATGAAACTATTATATTAAACAAAAAATTAAATCAAAATATATAAAATTAAAATTATAAAAAATAGATAAAATAGATAAACCCGAATATGTAAAATATATTTGATTATTTGGTGATATATAATATAGAGTGATAATATAAAATAGCCAAAAAAGATTGTAAAAGACAAATAATAGTCACCAACATAATAATAGTTAAATTCTGGCCATTTATAAATTTCTTGTACTAAAATACCCTTGTAATTATATTTCACATTTTTTAGTATGAATTGTATCGAATCGTACCATTCATACGTGATACTTAATTTTATTAAACTGTATGTACGTATGAATCGTATGAATTGTATCGAATCGTATAATTCATACGTGATACTTAATTTTATTAAACTATATGTACATATGAATCGTATGAATGAATATTATTCATACCTTTCATACCAGTCGTACCATTCATACAATTAAATTTAAGTAGAATGGTATTTATGATAATTCACATTCAAAATGGCTAGGATTTAAATAGTGTTATGTTTGTGGCTATTATTTGTCTTTTACTATCTTCTTTGGCTAGTTTGTATAATTAACTCTATAATACATTAATGTTATAAATTAATATTTTCTAATAATAATTGCGGTGTAGTGTCTAATTAGCTTTGATTGTGATTTGAAATTAATTTTAACTCGTTAATAGTTCAAATCCTCTTATCTACAATTTCTTACACATAAATGTTAAATCTCGTTTACATGCTCGATTAGAGGTTCGATTAAGAGTTTGCGAACCTGTTTGCGAACATGCTCGATTAATATACGAGCCGAACATGTTCGCAGGCAAAACGAGTCGAATACCATACTGCTCGAGTTCGGCTCGTTTGTTAATGAGTTCGAACTCGAACGAACTTTTACCGAATCGAGCACCGAGTAAATCCCGAGTAGCTCAGCTAGTTTGCAGCCCTAAGTGTGAGCTACGATTTAAGAGAGTCAATGCGATTAGGTAAAATATTACTCTATTGTTTCACAATTGATTCTTTCCAAACCACTCCATCCAATAATTTTTCCACACCAACCCAGATAACTAAAGTTGGTAAATACTAGTCAAACAATACATTATTCTTTCTGGTTTTGATCAAAAAACTTTTACACATTTAGTTATTTAAAATGAGACTAATGAAGTCCGGCCAAATCATTTAGCATCCAAACAAAATTAGCGTAAGAGGAAATTTCCAAAGGTTTTAATTGGGGTTAGGTGAGATTGGGAGTGGGTGTGAACTTCCCCATATATATATAAAGATGCGTATTGAAATTTACAGTACGACCTTTAAGAGTTTCCCCACTAAGAACTCCGATGGCGGCGGCGGGAACGAGCGAAGCAATCGCGTTGTGCCACGTGGTCGCTGTGACTTATCCCGGTAGAGGCCACGTCAACCCCATGATGAATCTCTGCAAGCTGCTGGCGATTTCCAAGCCGGAGCTACTCATAACTGTCGTGGTAACGGAGGAGTGGCTCGGCTTGATCGGCGCCGAGGAGAAGCCGGCGTCTATCCGCTTCGCCACTATCCCGAACGTGCTGCCGTCGGAGCGGGAGCGCGCTGCCGACATGCCCAGCTTCGTCGGAGCCACTCAGACTAAGATGGCGGAGCCGTTCGAGCGGCTCATGGATCGGCTCCACGAGCCGGTCAATTTCATTATTACAGACACGTTTCTGTTCTGGGCGGTTGACTTTGGGAACCGGAGGAATATTCCGGTGGCTTCAATGTGGGCCATGCCGGCGTCGGTGTTCTCGTTGTTTTACCATTTTAACCTCCTCGAACGCAATGGTCATCATCCCTTTGACTTATCAGGTAAGCCCCTTTTAGTAATTAACCCGTATTTAATGCAAACTTTTGTTAGATATTATTATTCCGTTTACTGTGTTGTAAATGAATTATTATGCAGAATATATATATAATTCTCAGTCCTCATGGTATAAATATTTTTGTTACTGAATATTAATTTTATTTTTATTTCTCTCATAATCCTCTAATGTTTAATGATATTATGTGTATATATAGAACCATTAATGTCATTGTCTCTTAAATTAAATATATATACACCTTCGTCTATTTTATTATTTGTTGTTGAATGTGATGTAGAAAGAGGCGATGAACGAATAGATTACGTTCCAGGAGTGGGGTCTATTCGCCTTGCTGACATTCCATCACTGGCCCACATGAAAGACCAACGCCTACTAACACTAGCTCGTCGAGTTCTATTGAACATATCCAAGGCTCAATACCTATTGATATCTTCAATCTACGAGCTAGAACCTCAAGTGATGGAAGCCCTAAAGCAAGAATTTTCATTTCCAATCTACACTTTTGGTCCAGCTATACCTTACCTCAATCTTGAAAAGGTTACATCTTGCTCGTCCAACCAAAGTGATCAACACGACTATTTCGAGTGGTTGGACTCTCAACCTCCGAGCTCGGTTTTGTATGTCTCGTTGGGGAGTTTTCTCTCTGTTTCTAATGCCCAGATGGACGAGATCGCTCACGGGCTACGAGAGAGTGGTGTGAAGTTCTTGTGGGTTGCTCGTGGGGAGGCAGTGAGGTTGCAAGAGATGTGTGGGGATTCCGGGAGAGTTGTGGCTTGGTCCGAGCAGCTTAAAGTGTTGTGTCACCCTTCTGTAGGAGGGTTCTGGACGCACTGTGGGTGGAACTCGACTATGGAATGTATCTTTGCTGGGGTGCCTATGATTTGCTTTCCTATAATCATGGATCAAACTACGGTTCGGAAGTATGTGGTTGAGGATTGGAAGATCGGAGTGGATGCCAAGAAAGGCTTAGCGCCCGGGGAATTACTTGGGAGTGGGAAAATTACTGAGCTCGTGAAGAAGTTTATGGATTCGGAGAGCGTTGAGAAGAGAGAGATGGTGAAAAGAGCTATATATCTTAGAGAGGCAACGAGAGAAGCGGTTTCGGATGGAGGTTCTTCGTTGGGGAATATCACTTCTTTGTTGAATGACATTCTGTCATTCAGCTAGGACGGAATGACATTGCCATCCATGATAGAATAAAATTGGACAAACTCAAATGGTTTATTTTGTGTATTGTGTGTGAATTGTTTCTTTTTTATATCAATAAGCACAATATATAATATTGTGGAGCAAAGTACTAGTTGTGTTATGTAATTAGTTGATTATATATAGGTGTGCAAAAAATATCTAGCTCGATCTAAAATGTATCATATAAATATATATGTACGCGCGTATTTCGATCTGAAATGATAGCCCTTATATAGGTCGAGAAAACTGAACACCTCGTGACCGACGAGGGCTTCCACTTTCTTGTCGATGTTGGGGAGAGGGTAACAGTCCTTAGGGCAGTGTTTATTGAGGTCGGTATAATCGACACACATGCGCCATCCCCCTCCTTGTTTCTTCACCATCACGGGGTTGGCCAACCACGTCGGATATTTTACCTCGAATAAAATATCGGCTTGTTGTAGTTGGCGTACCTCGTCGTGTATCACCTGATTTCTTTCGGCAGCAAAGGCCCGTTGCTTTTGCCGAACTGGTTTCACCTCGGGATCGATGTTGAGGTGATGGGTGATGACATTTGGTGATACTCCGGTCATATCTAGAGGTGACCAGGCAAAGATGTCTCTAAACTCCCGAAGTAGTTGAATAACTTGACTTCGGAGTTCGATACCCCCGACAAAACCGACTTTGACGACCTTGGACACGTCGTTTTCATACAGTACGACGTCTTCAAGAGGTTCTGCAGCGGGCGAGGTCGACGTCGTCACCTCGGGGTTCTGTAGTTGCTATGCTTGGGGGTGCTGCACACCAGAACCTCGGAGTGCGACCTGCATGCACTCCTTAGCCTGCGTTTGGTTTCCCCGAAGCGTGATAATCCCGTTTCTAGATGGGATCTTGATCGTCAGGTGGTAGGCCGAGCAGATTGCCCTCGTCGCTATTAGTCAGTCTCTTCCTAAGATGATATTGTAGGGAGAGTTGGCTTTGACGATGAAGAAGTGAATTATCTTTGTAGAAGATAATGGACTTCGTCCCACTGTTACGGGGAGTGAGATCGTACCATCCGTCGAGGTCTCCCCTTGTGTGAAATTTTTTAACGGGACGGGTGCTGGTTTTAGGTGTGCTTCTTCGATGTCAAGTTTATCGAAGCAGTTTTTGAAGAGCACGCTTACTATCACAGCCCAATTTCTTAACCCTATCTTAGCCAAGAGATTAGGCCATGACTTAACTAACTTGGAAGAAACTCAAGCAATTGATGTTTAAACACAAAGGAACTCAAAATGACTTTCGCGAAAAACAGGGCAGGACTGACACCTCAACTTCGGAAGCTCATAACTTTCTCATATGAACTCCGAATTAAGATCCGAAAGAACCGTTAGAAAGGTATCGAAAAGATCTTTCAAATGACACCAATATCAGAAAATTCGGACAAGTGAAACGTGCAGAAATGGGAAAAACAGAGGCTGCCCTGTTTCTAGAAATTTTCAAGTATTCACAATTGATGAACTTTGAGTTCCCAAACTACCAACGATCATCTCAAACAACCATGAAAGAGACGCAGAACACGTTAACTCACAAAGAAAAGTACCACAATGAGTAACAAAGGCTAACATAATATCATGGTACCAAACGACCAAGTGACGACAAACAAAGGTTCGTAACGGGAACATATCAATATGAATCTCACGGATTAATCAAACGTATCAACATACTAAGGACAATAAGGTGTCAAGTTTACTCATCAACAAGAGTGGATGATCATAAGTACAACAACACTACTTCAACCACTAAATACATATATGGTCAAAACAAAGGGACAACAAGCCCAAAGCCAGCATTCATCTCCATCTTCATCGCCGCTGCTCAACCTGCAAATGTGAATGAATATGCAAGGCATGAGTACGATGTGTACTCAGTGGGCACGTTGCCAAACTTTTCTTAAAAACATGTTCTTGTGACTTGCAATAACTTTCTTTAAAACTGAAACTTTTCATGCTCAACTGTAACATAAATAAAACATGCTGGTGTCTGCAGACAAAATCTTTCATATACACCATATCTACGCACTTCTTGTGTTGAGAGGTAGGCCTCCCTCTCAAACACTATGACCGGCCAATCCGCTCACCGGCTCACGGTCACATATGTGTACACAAACCCTTACCGGCAGCTCGTCCGGCATAGGGCCGATATCGTAATTCTCTCGTAGATAGGCAATGCAATCATGCTAAAAACATGCAAGTCACATCTTTTCAAAATAACATGCAATAGCAAGTTTCATAAATAACATGCATACTTTAAAAGAATGTGCCCACCTGATTGACTTATGTTATATAAGTCGAAGGCTCGTCTTCTTCTTTCTTGGGATTTGTATCTCTTCTTCTTACTCCACTTGTACCTTAATTATATAAATTTGGAGTAGATTAGAAAGACATTATCTCATATAATCTCTTATCTTAACTTAGATTGCTATCAGTTTACTCTCTTTCGGGTCATTGCATCCTTTATCTATTCCATTACGTATCATCTTATAATTACACATACTTATGTATTCTAAGCTTACTTGCATACTTAACTTCATATCTAAGATCTTACTCTTAAGAAGTATGTATTCTTCTTTACACTTAAAATTCTAACTTCCACATACATGTCTCTTTAATTCCAACAAACTCACATTATACTTCATATTATTTCCTCATCACAACTATGGTATTAAATTATCCAATTAACTCCTCTACATATGACTTTGGATCATCCCCTTCTCCAAGCATTTTATGATTCTTTATGAAATGATAATTCTTTCTTCAATCTCTTGATCTATCTATGCTTACTATCATCTAATTAACTCTAATTCAACATCACCTAAGCAAATTACCATCAACATATATATAAACCATGAACTTCATACATTCTTAGATTTTTAGAAATCAAATTCTAGTGTATGAAAAATTCCCAATAAATTATTCTAAGCTTTATTCATGCCATTGAACTCAATTATGATCTCAAATTACACAAATAAAATCAAAATCTTATTGAAAATTTCTTCCTAATTTTCGGTCACTATGAACATTTAAGATGTTTGAATTTTTTTGCTCTAATTTCTTTCTCTAATCATATTTATTAGTTCCTAATGACACTTATCCATGCTTAAATCAAACAATTCCATTCAATTTCCACCAATTCAAATTAGGGTTCTTATGGAAGATTTAGGAAAAATCTAATTATTCATCATTTCTAACAATTCTTTGCAAAATCATACTTAGAACATGATGTTCTATTTAATTACTACAACTTATATAAAAATCAACATCATATCTTATGAATTATGAACATAACCTATCATGGATAGATAGACAACCTCTCTTCAAATTCTACAAATTAAAGAGGTAAAGATGATGGAATAATACCTCAAAGGTGATTATCTCTTGAAATTGAGCCTCAAATTTAACTTAGAACTTGAATTATGGAGGAGAAAATTTCTTGTCTATGGAGGAAGTGTGGTGCACGAAAATGAGGGGAAGGAGGAGGTGGAAGATGATGAAATATGATAAGGATGGCTTTCTTATATATTAAGTATAAGATTTTTTTTATTAATTAAATAATTTGATAATTATCCACTTAGCTCTAGGGGCTTCTAGAAGGTCCCACCTCCTCGATTTTCGTGCATCGAGATCTTAATGCTGGATTACTCATCTCGACACAAGGAATCCACCGGTTCAGACCGTTCGCGATTCCGAGTTCAGATGAACGAATTATTCGAGTTTTACCTTACCGAATGAATTTAATTACATAAATTCCTTTCTAAAGCAATATTTTCTAACAAAATCCTCATAATAATCTCTTCTATGTATCTTAGAAAATTGGGCTTAATTTATAAATATTGCTACGGCTGTCGAATTCCCAAATTGAATTCCTGCCGAAAACTAATTAAATTATTATCGAAATTGCAATAATAAATTTTTATTATTTCTTTTATCTGTTTTCAAGCTTAATGGAATTTCTAATTCCATTTTTCTATGTTATCTAATAGATAAAAATTTTCTCTTCTGAGGGGCATGCGTCGTCTGAGTTTATTCTATCTCAGCCCCTTTCTTTTATCTCTAATATGGAATTAATAAATTCCATTTTCTTTCTTAACAAAATATTCATAATTCTTTCTTCTAAATCGTATAATAGATTCTTCAAACTCTTCTTAATCTCATAAAAATATTCTCTTAGGGATGCAATGCCCTAATTAAGCTTTAATTATCATTTAATTACAGCTACAATATTTCGGGGTACTACACTTACCGAGGCCCCGCTGTCGATGAACACTCGGTGAACCAATTTGTTGGCCACCACGGCTTCAATGATGGTGGCATCTTGATGAGGCAAAGCATGAGGGACGGGGTCGTCGCTAGAGAAGGTAATGACCTCGTCCGTTTTGAACCTCTTCTGAGAAGGTCCCTCCTTTGGTTGGCTTCGGACCTCGGCTTTTAGTGAAGACTTCGTCGCGCCTTGGGGAAGTCCGGTGATGGCGGTGATGATCCCGTCGTACTGAGGTTGATCTTCGTCCTCGTCTTCATCATCATGCCTCGGCTTCTTATCTTGATGGGGGTTGCAATTTCCCCCTCTATTTCTACTTCGCTTGCTTTTGCCCCGAGGTCGAGTGTCTTGTTGACTGTGACCTCGGTATTTCCCGAGTGCGCCATCTTGTACTAGATAGTCAATTTTCGAGGCGAGATTTCGGCAATCCTCGGTGTCATGGCCGTGGTCCTCATGAAACTGGCAGTATTTGTCCTTAGATCGTCGCTTCGATCCAGTTCGGGATAACGGTGGAGGCTTCTGAAATAAGCTAGCGTGAAGCTCGTATATTTCTGTTCGAGGTTTGGTCAGTGGAGTGAACTGACCTTGTTCTTGATTAGGCCGAGGTCCGAGGCGGGATGCTAGTGGACCTTGTTGTATCCTTTCAAGGGCACCTCGTCGGTTTTGCCACTGATCAGCTCGTTCATCCCTTCTTTTCTTATCTTGACCTTCAGGTCGGTCCACCGCTCTTTTTCTTCTATCTGCTTCATCCGCTTCGGCGAATGTATCCGCAATTCTCCACAGCTGTTTGGAGGTTTGGGGACGCTCTTTCACGAGCTCCCTGAAGAGAGTGCCAGAGTGGATGGTATTTTGGAATGCCGAAATAAGGACATCGTCGGATAAGCGGTCGACCTTGAGGCTTTCATTATAGAATCTGGCCAAAAAGTCGCTGATTGATTCTCCTCATCCTTGTCTCAAGGTTAGGAGTTGAGCCGAACTGATCTTAGCTTCGGCTTTCTGGAAGAAGCGTCGCTCAAAAGCGTCCAGAAGGTCGGCATACGACCCTATGCTGCAGCGCGGGAGGTTGTCGAACCATTTCCGTGCATTGTCTACCAACAGCTCGGGAAAGACCTTGCACATGTAGACGTCTTCGACTAACCCTTGGTTCAGCATATTGTACTGATACTGTGACAAGAAGTTGCTCGGATCGCAGGAACCGTTATAAGGTTTAATAGGTGGGACCATATATGTTGGCGGGAGTGGAGTGTAGAGGATCTTGTTAGTGAAGGGAGTAGCGATTCGGCTGTAAACGGTGAATCTTCCCTCTCTATGGTCGTCCTCGTCACGTCGGGAAGAGTCGACGTTTTGACGAAGTGACATCCTCTCTCTGCGGTACTCCTCGTCACGTCGAGAAGGGCCGACGTTTTGACGAGGTGAAGTTGAGCCTCGCCGAGGTGAGGCGATGTTTCCTCGGCGATCATGCTGTCTCCAAGGGACTTCGTCCTTTCTTCCCTCGACGATCTGGTTCGAGGGGCGAGGTTGTCGTGAGGGTCCCGCCCTATCCTCCTCGTTCTGACTGCGTTGCCGATGTTGTTCGGCAAACTTGAGGAAGTCTTGTTCGTGAAGGTCCAGGTACGCTTTGAGCGCATCTCCGAGCTGAGGTTGGAGCGCGGCGTTCCCTTGTTGACGTCCTTGATTTAGTCCCCCGCTGCTAATGGAGTCACTAGCTCGGTTAGAGTGGACGTCTTCCACATGACCATCAGGAGTTCGGCGGTTCGCAGGCTGCCTGTCAGATCGGGCTTGGCGTTCATCCTCTTCATTGATGAATGTACGAGGTGGATCACCAGGTAGCTCGGCCTAGGTTTGCTTTCCCTTAGCAGCAGTGGCTATAGCAGTAGAGCGGGTAACCATCGTGTTTTCACTTCGGAAATCTGGATCGAACTCACAAAATTTTTTTTTTCGTTCCCACAGACGGCGCCAGTGATCGATCTTAAATTTTTAGAGTGAATTTGCGATGATAAAATAAGGGATAAGAACACGGGATTTACGTGGTTCGATCGTTAATTAGATCTACGTCCACGGAGAGAAAAGAGAGCCTTTATTTTTAGTTCTTGAGAGTAAAAAGTACAGAATGCGTAACCCCTAATCTAGCTTTAGAGATTGTATTTATAGGCAACTAGTAACAGTTTGGCCGAGATCATGGGGTGGATCAAGTCCATGGGCTTTCAGGACTCTTGGGCCGAGGTACTACTGGGCTTGGGCCGAGGTACTCTTGGGCCGAGGTACTACTGGGCTTGGGCCGAGGTACCTTTGGGCCGGGGTGCTATTGGGCCTACATCCTATCAGTATTGAATATTACATTTTTGTGTCCCACATTTTAATTATATTCTATTATAAAATTTTAATATATTAATTTTTTTTCATTTTCAATTTTATATATATTAATAATTTTTGCTTAGTACTAGACTTCATTCTACACAAATATAAGTATATAATTATTTTTAAATAACTTTTAAATGAAACTTACCTAACATAATCAAACAATTACTATAAGATAGGAGAAATCAAACATCAACTTACATCGGAAATACAAATATTGTTTACTCGAAATTAAGTAGAAAGAATACTGATAATGTTAAGTATCACTGTTTCCCATATGAAGACAATTTATTCCAGTGCATGTTGACAGTATTATTATGCCGCCGGCTTACTCGGAACGATTCGGAGAGGATTTGCCCTTCGCACAGCCAACCCAAACAGCTCACCATTGTGATCAGCATCAACGGTCCCTTCTTCCAATTTCCAGTCAAAATTATGAACCAGAGTGGCCGTCGCCATATGCAGAATCCGATTCGCCAACGGCATGCCCGGGCAGACTCTCCGTCCCGACCCGAATGGAATAAGCTCGTAATCTTGGCCTTTGAAGTCTATACTTTGGTTCAAGAAACGCTCTGGCTCGAACGAATCCGGATTCTTCCAGATACTCGAGTCTCTGCCCATAGCCCATGCGTTGATGAGTATTTGAGTCCCCTTTGGGATCAAATAGCCATTCACGACTTGATCGCTCTCTGCTTTGCGAGGGAGGAGAAGAGGCCCAGGTGGGTGGATTCTCATCACTTCTTTGATCACTGCCTGCAAGTATGGCAGCCTTGGCATGTCCGATTCATCCACAAGCTTACTCTCTCCCACCACGCTCTTGAGCTCGTCTTTCACCTTCGCCATTTTGTCCGGGTGCAGTACCAGCTCCGACATGATCCACTCGATCGAGGTCGTGTTCGTCTCCGAGCCCCCAACAAACAGGTCCTGGTCATAGCACACGAGTTTGTAAGAAAATAGTAAGTTGATGAATTGTAACCACTATATCACTGGTTCGAAACATATCAACTTACCAGCATGAGGTGAGTGAGGTGATCGGTCGTCAACTTGTACTCGTTCGATTCGATAATATCGACTATCGTTTCCAAGAAGTCATCCTTCTTGGTAGCATTAGGGTTACTCTTTCTTTCTTTCAACCTTTGTTGCAGATAACCGTCGATTTTCGCAAGTAATTTACCGAAATACCCATCAGCCCTGCGCTTGACGCCCTGCAAATCGAAAGGCTTGAGGATAGGGAAGTAATCTCCGAAGTTAGCCACGCCGACGATAGTGGCCACGCCCTCGATGATCTCCTTGAACTCCATAGTCGCTTTGGAATCAAACTCAGTAGCTTGAAGCGAGAAAAGAGTGGCAGACATGAGGTTGAGAGTGGTAATAAAAGCGGCCTCACGAATATCAACTGCTCGACTTTCCTCAGAGCATTTCTGGGCGTAGTCGAGCAGTTGCTGCAGCTTCTGCTTGCGAAGGCCTTGGCTGGCTTCCATGCTGGTGTTGGAGAACATCTGCTCTTTGCAAATCTTGCGCATATCGCGCCACACTCCTCCGACGGGAAGAAAGCCCATGGAGATCTTGTCGTGGTCGCAGGCATGGACCGCCTGAGCTATGGTGCGGCCGGAGAAGACTTGACCGTGCTTGTGAAGTATTTCTTTGGCCATTTCTGGGGAGGAGACGATGACTGTGTATAGGCTTCCGAGGTGGATGGACATCAAAGGGCCGTACTTCTTGGAGAGCTTGGCGAAGGATTGGTGAGGTTTTGTGCCTAACTGCAGCATGTTTCCGATTATCGGATAAGGGAAGGGCCCCGGAGGGAGGTTCCTCCGCCGCCTAACGGAGAGGAAGTAGGTGAGAACGATGAAGAAGGCCGCAACGAGAAGAGGGAAGAAATTCATTTTTATTGTTTTTGTTTTTCTTCTTCTTCTGGTTGTGTTGCTGTGTTGAGTGAGTTTGTGTTTGCTTTTATAGGTGATGATTTTCTTCTGATATTCATGTACCTTCACTCCTGTTGATGGTCTCACGAGCCTACTAATTTGACTATAGAGCTTGTTTAGTTCTGTTAAATAATTCAGAGTACATATAATTTTATATTTAAATTATTAATTATATCAAATACCATAATTTTATCAATTAGAGATGTTACATCTTATATTTTATCTGAATTGTCATTAATTAATATAGTGGGGTTTGCATTATTCATTTATGCATATATATATATATAGCTTGCATTAGTACTTATGCTAGGATCTTTTGTGGATGAAATTCAATATTTCACTTTTGTATCTCATATTTTATATACATAATTGAATTTATAATTTTAATTAATATTTTATGAAAAATAAAAAAATTATAATAGTGAAACATAATTAATAATTATTTATTTAAAAACTTAAATTTTTTAAAAATTACGGTATAATCTAATTTTGAATTAATTTATTAACTCTATTCAAATAAAAGTGTGATTAAATAATATAAAATTTAACATATAACTTTTAGGATGAGATGATCCTGCAGTACTAAGCACGAAATTCATTTGCATCTTCAGTTTTGAAATTGCAAGATTTTATTTATTTAGTTTGAATAGAGATTCATTATTAAAATTCTCATAGATGAAGATCTCCTTTTCTTTTTGTTTAGTTCTGCACATGCATGATTAGATTTTCTCATTTGGTCATATTTTTCAACCCAGTGCAAGAAAATTGATTATTTCTTTGACATTTTAATTATGTTAGTTCAATAAGAGTCATTTTATATGTTATAATTAATAGTTTGAGATTTAATATTTATTTTATATATTATAAATCTTGAGTTTTAGATTTATCACGATTATTCTTGTATTAATGTAATAAAACGTTAATGTTATACTTTCAAAATTAATTTCATATTTTGTCTCTTCTCCTACTATATTTGAACTTTGGCCCAGAAATTATAATATAGAATACTTTTATTAGATCAAAATTTGACTGGAATGTTGATAATTAAATGTCTCTGTTGGTAACAATTTTGGCGTCTTTCATTTAGACAAATTTGCAGCCAAATCTGACGTGTATTGAAATGTTGAAATTTATTTATATGGAGCATTTGTTTATATCAATGGATCAACGGGTCCAACTAGCTTCTCTAATTTAGTCTAATTTTTTAGAATTATTTATTATAAAATCACTTGAGAGTCAAACCGATTTAGGGGTGTTTGATTGAGCTTATAAACCCATAAAAACAGTTTACTATAAGTTATTTGAAAGTGCTTGGTAAAAAAAAAATTGGTGAGAGAAAATAATTTATTCATAAAAGCTTTAGAAAGAAAATATAAAGTAGCAGAAGTACCTCAGAACTCAGAAATAGCACAATATTACAGATAAAAAGAAAAAATTAAAAACAACAAATTGATTGTTCATCCTGATATTGCTTCTGATCTTGATCTACTAGCATGGATCTAGCAGCGGCTCCGAGTTAAACTAGCTATTGAAATTAGATATAAATAGATGAGAGTTGTATGTCATTTTCCAACCCTACATCCTCGATTTAATCTCCGCTAGAACTATGTCCCAATTCCAAACATCGTTATCACATCTTACAATAACTTATAAACTCTCTTCAAAAAATAAGCTTAGTCATGACCTTACATAATTTATACCTAGATTATATACATATATTACTAATTAACTCTTTTTAACGTAAGTGATGGAAAAAACTTATCAAGAAAATTGTTTATTATAGTCCAAATGGAAAAAGGTTGAAAGATATTTATTGATATTGATGTAGCTCTTTGTCACTTGCACGTAGGTATTATAAATTTCTTAATAAAACTGTAATAGACTCTATAAGGAAAATTACGATTCAACTGTTCAAATGTTCCATATTTCTTGTCCAGAATTTTATCACGTAAAAGGTTTGTAGTCAAAAAAGGCTATCGTTAGATTCATTGTGTCTCATGTTTTATATTTCATAATAGAATTTTAATTATTTTATTTTATTTTTCAATTTCAATTGATATAGTTTTATTTAATTTTATACTTAATACTAAGTTTCATCCATTGCAGTCAAAATAATGTATGTTAATAATTATAAATTATTAGTCTTTTAAAGATACCGATTTTGAATTTTATTGCCGCAGACAAAATAATCAAATACTAGTCTGATAAGTCTGTATATGACCAGTAATGTATAGTCAACAACTAAATTTTTCTTTAGTTTTTTCCAGTTTTTTATTTCCACACACTTTTTAAGCCCAAAACCCCGTAAGCCCATAGTATTTTTTGGACGGACTTTTTAGACTCGATTTTTTTCAAATCTCAATTTTTAAAACTCAATCCGACTCAAACCCCAAGTACCTTAGGCAGCCTGACCGGACTGGACTCATTTTGACAGCTCTTGCATCCATATTCAATTATAGATTGGGACGCTACCCTATTAGAAACAAAATAACAATAAAAAATAACTTCAAAACATTAATACTCCTAAAGAAGGGTGAAAATTAAAAATCGAAATAGTAATGTGCATGTAAATTGCTCAAAACTTTTTAAATAATGTTTAAAATGTTTAAATAACATACTCGATCCGTCCCGACAAAGATGGGGCATTGCTTTTGGATACGATAATTAAGAAGTATATGTTTAGAGTTAAAATAATATAAAGTGATGATATAAATATATACTATTTAAACTTGTGAGTGTAATAAATATATCTTTAAAAGGAAACGATTCAACTCAGAACGACCTAAAATGGTAAACGACTCGTCTTAGTTGGAACATAGAGAGTAATATTTTTTATATCAACTTGAGGATTGTGCTTGGGGACATTGTACGCTCTTGTGCACAAGTATGAAATAGTTAATTTCTTCCCAGAACAGGTGGATAAAAAAGGGGAATGAGGAGAGAAGCGTAAAAGTCGCTGCGTTTTTATGAAATGCGCGCAGAGTTTCTACTTATAGCCTTTCAATTTAACGGACTGATTCTAAGTTCAAATAATTTAAACTGTATTTGTTTATACTTCCTATAATCTATATAAATATAAAAGCCAAGATAATACTATGAAAATAAAAAATGAAAAATAAATTAAATTAGGAGAGAGTTCTAAGGATGTAGACTCTTCTATTGATAATTGATGTTTACTATTGACGTTCAAATTTTTAGAAGAAAAAAAGTAGAAAGTTTGCTTGATTGGCCTTGCACGCGGCTCGAGGTAAGTGATATCCCTATTTAAGTTGATTCAATTCTCTATTTAGTTAACTCGATTTTTCTTTTTGATTATGATTGTTATTTTTATATATCTTTTTATTTTTCATAAATAAATTTTCACTCTTTCATACCGGGCATCACACGAGATATTAATTCACTTCAAAATGGAATAAGCACTTTTGGTCAAGGTTTCAAATTAAAATGATATTAATAACACATTAATTAATATTTTCAACCAATTTTTTACTAAAAATTGATCTGAACCAGAAAATAATTTAAATTAAAAACTGAACCATATCCAAATATATTAGAACCAATTCAAGCTTACCCATGCATCCTCAACAATTGGGTTCGGTTAATCGATTTAGTCCGGTCCTTCAGCAGTACCCTTAGCCATATAGAGTTAGAATATGTATAAATTAAACTTCTCTATCCAGGGTTCAACATTATTAAACAATAAACAGCTTTAATGTAGGCAAATGTACTTGTGTGATATATGAGATAGCAAATAGTGTTCATGAGTAGATAAAATGATGCCACAAAGTAGCCTGATCATGAGTTGTATATTTATGGAATATGTTATTAATTGCCACGCGTGTTTCTATTTTATTAATATAATAAAACATTGCAAAATAAAAATAAACAAAAACAATAAGAAAAGAAAAGAAAATGACGATAAAATCGATCAGTGGTTTATAGGAAAAGCCTTGAGGGGAACAGCCCTGCGCACTGCAATACCAAACATCTCCCCTTTGTGCACATCTTCTGCATTGGCCTCAACCTCCAGTTTCCAGTCGAAGTTGTGTATCAACGTCGCCACCGTCATCGGCAGCATCCGGTTCGCAAATGACAATCCCGGGCACATTCTTCGCCCCGATCCGAACGGGATGAGCTCGAAATCTTGGCCCTTGTAGTCCATCTTCTTCATGGCTAGGAACCTCTCGGGCTCAAAAGCCTCCGGGTCGGGCCAGATGCTCGGATCTCTCCCGATGGCCCAGGCGTTCACAAGTATCTGAGTATCCTTAGGGATTGTGTAGCCACCAACTTGTACTTGGCGTTCCGACTTGCGAGGGAGTAAGAGAGGACCAGGAGGATGAAGACGAAACACTTCTTTCAGCACCGCCTCCAAGTACGGCAGCCGTGGGATGTCGGATTCTTCAACTTCCTTCTTCTCCCCCACCACTCTTCTCAGCTCTTCTTTTGTGTTTTTCTGCTTTTCTGGGTTGATTAGTAGCTCCGACATTATCCATTCCACCGAGGTAGTGGTCGTCTCCGAGCCCCCAACGAACAAATCCTACAAATATATGAAAATTAATGACACCGGCCATCCAATTTTTGGGACTAATAGACTTTGAGATTAGGGTTTTGTTGCTATCTATAAATAGTGGTTTACTCCTTGCAAAATCCTGGCTTGACATTGCTCCAAACATAGTTGCCAGACGAATTGAATTCGTCTGTTCCTTTTTGTTTCGTGATTGTGTGCGTGTGTTTTTCTCATCAAACACAACATTAAATTTTTGTTACTATTCAATGAAGTGCAACATAACATGCATGCATGAAAATGGAACAACTTAAGTAGGGTTAAATGAATTAATGAATAGTGACAGAAAGTGCATGATTACTCACGAGAAGCAAATGGGTAATGTGTTTGGTCGTCAACTTGTACTCACTGCCCTCTTCGCTCAATACGTCGACCAATTTCTCCAACAAATCATTCTTCTTGACGTAGTCGGAAGCCCTCCGCCGCTCATCCTGCCGTTTCTGGAGGAGGTCTTCCACCAGCACGAGCATCTTCCCGAAGTAAAGCTCGGCCTTGCGCTTGACACCTTGAGGATCGAAGCGTTTGAGGATGGGGAAATAGTCGGCGAAGTTAGGGTCTCCGACGATGCTAGCTACGCCCTCCATGATCTCCCTGAACTCCATAGTCGAGCTGGAGTCGAACTCGGTGGCCTGAATGGAGAAGAGAGTGGCCGACATTAAGTTCAAGGTGGTGACGAAGGAAGCTTCTCGAATGTCGACCACTCTCCCGGCGTCGCAGCAGCGCTGCACGTAGTGGCGCAGCTGCAGCAGCTTCTCCTGGCGCAGGCCTTGGCTGGCCTCGAGGCTGTGCGTGGAGAAGATCTGTTCCTTGCATATCTTGCGCAGCGCGCGCCACTCGCTCCCGACGTCCATGAAAGCCATGGAGATCTTGTCGTGGTCGTGGGCGTGCACCGCCTCCACCACCGTGCGGTTGAGGAAGTGTTGGCCGTTGTTGACGAAGATCTCCTTCGCCATCTCCGGCGAGGTGACGATGACGGTGTAGACGCTGCCGAAGTGGAGGGACATGAGGGGGCCGTGTGTCTTGGCAAGTTGGGCGAGTGACTGGTGGGGTTTCGTCCCGAGTTGGAAGATGTTTCCGACGATCGGAAGAGGGTACGGCCCCGGAGGAAGCTTCGTTCCGCTCCGGGGCTTGAAGAAGAGGAAGTAAATGAGGGTGAGGGAGCATAGGGTAATCACAAGGGTTAACATCTCCATTTTTAAGTGCTAGTTCTAGCTCTGTATGTGTTTGTGTTCTTAATTATTTCTTAGTTACGTTGTGTAGTTTTGCTTTGATCTTATAGTTGTGGGTTAAGTCTTTATTTTATGACTTTAGCTCAATAGAATATTTTTTTTCACTTCTTTTCCTCTAAATTTAGAATCTTATCAGTCTTGAAATATTGAAAAACTTAAAGTTGGTTCAATTTGGATTGGAATGACTGCTATTGATGCCAAAAAGAACAAAATCAATATATATATAAAATCCCTAACATTCAATTGCAATTTAATTGCAAATCAATTTCAATAGTAATTTTATAAATATTTTTAATTCTAATGGCAATTTTGTAAATATTTTATATTTCAATTGTATTAGTAATTACATAATTAAATATATTAATTATTAATTAAAATTTATATATCTATATAAAACACCAAGTATTAAATTTCAAATCAATTGTAAATTATTTTTTAAAATCAATTTCAACGGCAATTTTGTAATTAACTTAGTAGCAATCATAATTCAAATAACAAAATTTCTAAAAATTGCAACGTATTTCAACGTTAAATTACTTATTATTTCATTTGCAATCAACATTAAAATATTACTATATATTAATCAACTATTAAACTGATTTGCAAAAAAAAAAAAAATCTAAATATTTTAAAGTATTTGATATTATTTATAAATACATAAAAATATTTACAAATTATAATAAATAAATATTCTAATAAAATGACGTTGGAACACTTAAAAATTATCCAAGTATAAACTATACACATATTTAGGAAATCATAGATAATTACATTTATCAATTAAAAATGCATTAAATGAAGAAGATCTAAAAAATGTAAAAAAATGTAATTTGTAGTATCATTTGTATAAATAGTTTTAATTTCACTAGCATTCATAATTTAAATATTACTACTAAGCCTCTAATTTTTAAGAGTTTTTAAAAATAAAATTAAAATTGTAATGAATTGTAGTTTCAATTAAGGAAACAATAATAATTTCATCAGCAACAATAATTTAAATATTATATATTAGTTAATAATTTAATTATATTTACAAAAATTGAAAATAAAAATTCTAATAACGGTAAATTATTTTGTGACATTTAAAAATAAAAAAATATATTTTATAATTAAATTAGATGAATATATGATCTTATAAAGTTATGATGAAAAACTAATTAATTATGTAAATTCAAACTATACAATTATTTATTAATTTACAAACTTTGCAATTATTTACTTTTATATAATAAATTACATTTACCAATAAAAACATAATTAACATTTTTTTATATTTAAAAACTAAATCAGATAACTAACTAATCAAGTCCACTACTTTGGTGACACATTTAATTCAAATTTATCAAATTAGTAATTATTTTAAAATCACTATTAATGTTCACAACTCAGATTTTGTCCACCACTTTTCAATCTTTATTAGCCACTAAAATAATCCGTTATTACCACTACACGACACACTGACAAAAAACGATGAAACTCAATCCATTATAAATTGAGACCATACATGGAAGTTCATTATAAAGTTTTTTTTTTTAATGGATATCTTAATATTTTTAGAGAAAATATTTAAAATTATATTTTTTTATTATTTATATGACATTTTTCTTTACGACTATGATTCATTAATTGGAGTATAGTTTATATTTATTAAATATAAAATAATAAAAAATAATATAATATAAAAATATGAATCATTCATATTTATTTTTAGTTAACACAATGAGAGATATTTTTAGTATAATCAACTCTTTGTGAGATAAATTATATGTAGATCAATATTAATAAAAATTGTTCAAACAATTAAAAATTATAACACTTATAAATATGACTATGTCAATTTTATTATATGATCAATTAATTATTATTAGTATTTAAACCAATTAAAATTTATAAAATTACAGAAGTAGAAGTGCTCACGATTGTAGTTTGGAAGCTAACTCATTCGAATATTTAAAATCAGAAACAAATCATTTTTATGATAGTTCACGATTTGGAATCGAACCGTATAGAACGACTAGAATTATATTTATGAACTATCCAAAAATTTAATACTAATATATTTGAAAATCTAAAAATTCTTATTATTATGATTACGTAATAATGTATATTATCATTTAACTTTTTAGATTTTTAATGTCATTTTATTTGTTAATTTTAAAACTAGAATGACTATAAAAATAAAATTTAAATATTATTATATTATTATATAAAATCACAAAGTGTTATTAATTTTCAAATTCAAAATTAAAATTTGATTTTTAATTTATTTTATTATTAGTATATTTATAAGTTTTAATTTGTTGTTATGAATTATTTAAAAGTACCTTTTACAAATAAGAAATAAATTGAATTGGGTAAAATAAATTGAAGTTACTATGTCGGATCGCTGATCATGGTTTCAAAGTTTTGAAACTGTAACTGAACCGTCCTCTGCACAGTCATGATTTGAAATCGAACTGTCGAATATGATTAAGGTTCTAAAACCACCGATTATGATCTGATTACATCATTTTCGATTATTTTAAATATCTCTATGCATAAATTATTGATGAATAACATATTCCCGTGCATAATAGCACGGGTGCACAAACTAGTATAATTAATTTATCTATATATCAAAGGTTTAATTACTAATTTTTAGATTGTTAGACCGTGATGTACTTCTATAATAACAAAATGCATGTGAGCATGTTTTACATATTTTACTATATAGGGTGTAAAAGAAACGACAAGTTAATATTCAAATCGCTTAATTAGAAGATGAGCATTTGGAAATATTGTGACACAAATTATTCAAAATTCAAAATGAGCATGCTTCAACATTACTGCAGGTCAAGGATTTCGGTAATAATTAATATAATGCATATACATATTGATTGGATAAAGATGAACTTTTAAATAACTTGAATGTGTTTGACATAATTCAAAGTTATACGCAGTACTGAGTAGAATCAAAACCCTTGTAGGGCTTTACGTGATTAAATATTCATTAAATTGATCTGTCATTAATTACTTAAATGATCGATCAAATTGTTTAAGATAGCAGCATAATAAATATATAAAATAATTATTCGATGTAATTTGTAAAGTTGGAAATATTGAAATTTACTGTATATTATAATTTTCTAAATAAAAAAGGGATGAGCTGAGTAAGTATCATTAGAAGAAAATAATAAATGAAATAATTGATGGGTTCCTAAATTTCCTAGTCCACGTGACTAGCTAGCTCTATACTAGTCATGTGTCAAAGTGTAATTATGTTTCCAAAATAGTCGATTCCAGAGATTGTCTGTATTCAAAAGTAGACTACTCATCATACCATATATAGTAAAGAAGAAAAAATATCACCCAAATATTGACTAAACGTACATCCTTGACCCATAGATAATGCATGCATGTCCCTTTACGTTATTTAATATTATAAAAATATAGAACTTCTAGATTTATTATGTCCCCTTATATGATAATATTAGTGATAATATTGCGGCTGGGACAAGCATTTAATTACATTTTCTTATATGATGATAGTATTCTACATCTTTTATTGTCTATTTGTACCATCTCATATTGATGTAATACGAGATATTACACGATTAAAAAATATAAGGTGCCATCGAGCGCATATAGATTACATGTGTAGTTCATATTTATGTCCACTCCATGATGTCATTGGTTCCGACTTGAAATGACCTATAACTTAGAAGATCTAAAAATTGACCAATATCCATTAATCATCAAACTTTTGTTATAGGGAGGCCATATTATGATCTCTAAGTTGTTATTATTGGAATAATTGATCGATGGCTGCCAAAGATATCCTAGGTACTCAGGTACTTCCACATGCTTAGTAATTGGGTCAATGCGACAAGGACACAATATTAGCTCAATTATATTTTCAAAAATAGTCGACTCCAAATATTATATTTATTCAAAATTCGATCACCACTCAGACTATATATATATTGTAATTAGGAATAAAACATTAGGTATGTCAATTTTCAACACGACACGATGACCCGATACGATATTAATGGATTTAAGTTGATTTTTATTGGGATCGAATTCTTAATTATCAGGTTGATCCAATAAGAACCTGTAATTTTTGGATTGGGTTCGGGTTACTTGAAATATATAAATATATTATGGGTAAATTCTAAAATACCCATTTTGTTAAGTAAAAAATAAAAAAAATACCCACTTAAAAATAAAAGATAAAAAATACTCATTTTTTATAATAGCATGATGAAATTGATGAAATTCATCATGTTATTGTAAAAAATGAGTATTTTTTATTTTTTATTTTTAAGTGGGTATTTTTTATCTTTATTTTATGAAAGTGGGTAATTTTACCTTTTACACCAATATATTATTTAAAATTATTATTTTTAATAATATATATATATATATTTATACAATCGTGTTGTATTGGGTCATTATCGGGTTGTTACTAGGTTGGATTGTTGTTAATTGGGTCAACCTAAATAAATAACATATCAGTTTGAGTTCAGGTTGGGTTCGAGTTTGAACTATTCAGGTTGAGTTCGGGTTTGAACTATTCAGGTTGGGTTTGAATTTAGTATATCCTCAATAGATCGGGTTCGAATTTGACCTTAACAGATTGGATCGTATCATATTAACCTGATAACGACCCAATCCGACCTGATACCACCCCTAATTAACATTGAGTTTACTCACCTCCTCTATAGTGGTGCATGTATTGCATATCTTATTTTTATCGATCGATGTAATACTCAATAAGTCAAAATAAATGGGTATGTACGCAGCTTTCTTATATACTATTGTAATTAATATATAATAGTATTTAATGTGAATAATATGATAGGTTGGAGCTTATTACCTCATTACTTAATATAATATCATCATGTCGATGATAATATATAATACTATATATAGGGGTGAGTTCAAATACAAAGACGTCATACACGGTTCGAATTCGCTTGAACTTACGGTGTTTAATTTCTCTGTTTTTTCCGAGTTATGGTGAAAATTGAACTCGAGAATAAAAAAAAATCTTATAATAACTCTCTTAACTTGATAATAGTGAATTTGAACCATATCATACTTTTAATTTCATGATAGTAAGATTTGAGCTCGAGACACTTATTTTCTTCTGAATACGATATCTCACATTGAATAAGCTTTTTTTTTCTTTTTTTATTTAATAAGTTAATAGCTTCATTCATCAATATTCAAAGGGCATGCTTGTAATTTTATGGTGGCCCCTCAAACAAGTAGTCTTCAAAGTCCGTTTAAAATTATTTTAATGTGTTGGAGATGTATATTTTCATCCTACCTAATAATTATTTTATAACACAGTAATGTATATAAAATTTGTAATAATATAAATTATCGTTTCTAAAAATGAATATCTCACATTCGTATTTGCTGATTTTCTTATACATTAAGCTGGGCTATATTTGATTGACAATTACTCCCTCACTGGTTAAAATATTTTAAGTAATTCAGATCTTGGTGCTTAAGTACTCTTCTAGATACATAGTTATATGCTTGGTTGATTATGGGTTTTTGTTCGTATATAGATGATTATTCTTGTTGTAGACATTTCTTATATGCATGTATGAATAAATTTTTTCTTCTTTTTAAAAAAATAAATAAAATTAGTGTTAAAGTTGTAAAAATTATGGAGTCTACAAATTTGGATGAATTATTTTATACTATTTTTAGAAATAAACAAAACATTAGTGGAATAGTTCGAATAAGAACAAGAAGTCAACATTAACGGATCGGAAGATTACTTGATTAGATTGCTCAGAATAATTACTAAGTTCATCGAAATTCCTTTTGAACGTAAGAAAGAATCAAAGTTATTTAATAGACACCACTGTTGACCAACAGTCTTAAATTCCACAAAATAGATTAATTTGAATGTGGAAATAGATTGGAATCTGAATTAATATGCAAGAGTAGCGCTCCACCGCCCGCGGTGGGCACATCTTAATGCGCCCGCGGTTGATGTGGCAATGCCACATCATTGACACATCATCATACGAGTCACTATATTTTTCGTTTTTTTATTAATTTTATTTTTATTATTATTATTTATTAAATAATATTAAACTATACCCTAACCAATAAACCCTAGTCGGAAAGTGATAATTAATAAAAAATATTTAAGTTTTAATATTTATCTACGTGGCATGCCACATCAACCGCGGGCGCATTAAGAAATGCCCACCGCGGGCGGGTGAGCATTTTCGTAATATGCAATAGTCCAATATCAGACAATAGAAAGAAAGAAAAAAAGGAAACGTGGGTAATATTTTCCACTATCCCCAGAAAAGTCACAATATATAGTCCTCCACTTTAAATCATGAATATATAGATTTAATAATATAACTTCACCAAAACTCACAAGTGATCACCGATGACATTAGGTCGGATCTGGAATAGATTTAATTATGTAAATTTTGATTTATGTTAAAATTCGATTCAAATTTATTAAATTATAAAAATTGAGATCCATATCAAAATTTATGAGAATCGTTGTGTTTGCAAATCTGACTCAGATATATTTTATTTTATAAAATAAATTCTAAACATATTAAAATTGATAATAAAATTAATTATGATAATAATTTAAATAAATATTATAATAACAATTAATCAAAATAACACTATAATTTATATAAAACACTACGACAATCAATTTTTTTAAGTTATACCATCTGAGAAGAGTTCTTACGAAATCAAGAAGAATCAAAATCAAAGCAAATTTTCAATATTGCACTTAATTTCAACATTGTTTGCATCCTAAAAAAGAGATAAGTTTAAGAAGTAAACGAGATATAGGGTGGGAACAGAATTATATTTGAAAGAATATAAATATTACTCCCTCGTATCCAACAATCTTGGCCTGAAATTATGAGTGTTTTTTAGTTAAATGGAGCAAGAATAATAATGGGATAGATAAAATTATATATATATATATATATATGAGATGATTATAATGAAAATATATCTGCTTGTATTAACTAAAAAATAAATCTGAACCATTTATATTTTTCATCTAATGGATATAATTAAACTCTACCATAATGAATAAACTTTAGTCAGAAAGAATAACAAATTTCATATTTTTAGGGATAAAATATTTTAAATAAGATATATACCAAAATTATCTTTTAATCTGTACTATTGATCTAAATAATTTAACAGTCAAAATTTAATTTTAGTTAACTCATACATAACCATTTTTATTTGATCTATTTCCTTTATATATATATAATAAAATTAATTGATGGGTCTACGAGCTGTCTATGTGATAAATTTGAATCTCAAAATGTAATTTTCAAATTCGATATTAAAAAAACTTCAAGTACATCCTGAATTCATTAAGTTCAAAATTTTAGGCATATACTCCATCGGTCGTCAATTAAGTGTCCCACATCCTCAAATCTCACATATCAATATAATAATTCATTGGATGATAAGCATAATTCAATAACGAGAGAAGTAAAATTGAAACTTAGATATTATTTTTATATTAATTTTTAAAATATGACACTCTGTAATGGACAATTTTTTTTTTGATAAGGGATAACTTAGTGACGAGTACATGCTAATTCAACACCAGGTGCCAACCCAAGTGCAGTCAACAAAGACTAACTATAGAAAATAGAAAATAAGTGGACTTCCTTGCACGCACTCACAGGTGCGGTCCCCCTTTTCATTTTATTTATTAATAAACACAAATTAATAATAAAAAACAAAAAGACAAGAAAACGTTTATCTAAATAGAACTATTGAAACCAATTAAGATTATAACTTAAAACACAATTTAAAGTTGCTTTCTGTTAAGATTTCATAATTCCATAACTAAAATCTACAGAAAGAGATATAAGAAGAAGAAGAAAGAGATATTAGAAGAGAGAATTTTCATATATTGAGATAGTGATGGTATATAAAACCATAGTCATACAACTACTCAATGATCAACTATTTATAGAGTCATTCACATCATGTATGGAATGCTCTCACTTATTCTAGAGTAATCTAGCTATCATCTAGAGTATAACCAACTAACAACCACATAACAACCTTCTAACTACTCTCCAAAGGCTATATGGTAACATCAATATTCATATTCTAACACTTTCATTTCAATTGTAGCTTTAATATATTAACAAATTTTGCAAAATAAAGCAGCCAAACTTGAAGATATGCCAAAAAAAAGGTCCTCACCTTTTAACATTTTTCTTAATTTCAACAGAAAAGAATTGTTATGTGATTTTGACTTAATTAGCATATCGAAGTGCCGCATATAAGCATTAAAAGAATTGTTATATAGTTTAATACAAAATTACTCACAAATTAGGTCAAATTAAGTTGTGAATAATGTTGGGAAATATTTATAAGTGTTTTAATTTAGATCCCAATATCTCTCCTGAAAGATGTAATAAGTCCAAAACTGAAATCTCTAGTGTTTTGTCTAAAGAACTCAAATGTTAGGGAGTTCTATTTTTCAGGTATACTGAAGCACAAACCCCACTGAAGATTCAAGACTATGTCAAAACTGAAGTACCACTCTATTGAAATCTGTCCTGAAGTTTTGAAATTGAAGTTTGAAGCTAAAGTCTCGTTGCCACTGAAGTTCTGCACTGAAGTCCAATTCTGAAGTTTCCACTGAGTGATAGTCTATTTTATAGGACTTACCATTTATAGCAAAAATCTCAGGAGGTGAAACACAATCTTGTTGCAGACACCAAAAATGGCAAAAGGCAACGGGAAGAATTCAAATGATGGTCTATCTCACAACGGATACATCCTATGAGAGACATATAAATACCCTGCTGCTTCAAATGCTTCAACCACCGGTTACCCATTATTTACAACTCGCTATCGCTATTTTTACTCTCAAGATTCAAGCTTTCAGGCTATCTGTTTAGAACACTCAAGCTTTCAGATTTCATTCTCTAGTGTTCATAGCGATCCTTTTGTAACCGAAGAATAGTCTTAGCATTAGATTAAGTTCTAAGCTAGAAGTGATCAGATTTACTGTCTATCTAACCCTTTGTGGTTGATCACTGTAAGATTATTATTTCTCTATTAACTTGGAAACGCTCGACTAACATCGAGTACTCGTGGACGTAGGAGTTTTTATCTCCGAACCACGCAAACCAAATCCTGTCTCTCTCTCTCATTTACTTTCAGTATTTATTATTCATTGTTTATCATACTTTGAATACTGATTAATTGAAAAAGGAAAGATTGCATTAAAGTTTTCTGAACAAACGAGTAAGATTTAAAACCACCACATTCCGCACAACACTTAAGATATTAGTCCATCAGTCAAACACTAAGTGTAGACTGGAAGATTGATATCTAAAGTATTCAACTCTTACTGAAGTCCTTCCCTTTAGTACAAGAGCTCACTCAAAAGTTTTTAACTTGTAAAATTCAAAACTGGTGTATTCCCCCCATACACTCAATATACTCGTTTCAGGACCAACAAATAATATGACTGAGTGAAGTATAAATATTTTGAAAATGGATATATAATGCGATTCTCACACCACTAAACATTTAAAAATAGCCGTGTGTTGGTTTAATGATAAAAGGTTAACTTACAATATGATATATAAGTTTAATTTTCTCTTTTAATTAAAATTTAATATATATAATACTTATAAATTTAAAAGAAATTTTTTTTGAAATATAGAAAAGTCATGGTCCTTTGTTAGCTTTTTTCTCGGAGATCCTATTATTTTCTAAATATGTCAATAAGTTAAGGCTCTAATTAAGTTGATAATAACTCTGCCAGAAAAAAGATTGAAGTATAGAAACGTCATGGTTTTCTTATTTTAGCATTTTTTTTTAAATATCCTATATTATTTTTCTAAATATGTCAATAAGGTTAAAAGGCATTGTTTTGTGAGATATTTTAGCTTAAATTATTGAAATCAACATATAAATGCTTTTGTTCATTTTCATTTTTTTCAGATTTAGGAAATTCAAAAACTTGATATAGGAAGTTTCAAAAGAGAAAAAAAAAATATAACAACCATGACTTGTAGTAGGAGAAAAGTGTTACCTTTTTATTTTTTTAAATACTTTTTAGTAATATGGAAGTGGTAAATTTTTCATAACGTTGATTAAGTCAAAGTTAATAGTATAAGATATAATATTTCAATATTTGAAATAATTTTGTTTTATATTGACATATATATAAAAATATTGATATATTATATCATGCATTAATTTAAACTTGATCGAAATTGGTCATCACGAGAGAATAATAAAAATTATAAATTAATATATTAACTTAAAATTATGGAAAAGAAATATAAAAAAGGTTAATTTTGAGTATATAATCATAAATTTAAAATTTTGAAACCAAAATGATGTACACAAGTCTAACTTAATTGATAAACACAAAATTAAAATTATAAAGTGTATATAGTAAAAAAAAATGGAGTTAATAATAAACGGTAAGATATATAAATTGATCAAACCACTTAGCTTGACTCAGATGAAGCAAATTCAGATTTGAATTTTAATAATACATAGAGTACTCTTAATAGAATAGATATTTAGTCCAAATTAATACCAAATAAAGAAAAAAAAACATTGTTCATTGACCAATGTATTGAATAATAGCATAAAGAACAACAATAATTCACTGATGGAAGGTTATAATTTGGTCAATGAATAAGAGAATTAAATAATAGAAAAGAATTAAGTAATTGTTCATGCATGAACTAGAACGAATATAGTATAATATTAATATTCTACAAGAAAATTAAGCTTTAGCGCATTAATATATTCCTATGAAATTTCTTATGTTGAAGCTTATTTTGACTTCTCCTGCGAAGTTATTTATTTTTTATTTTTTTAGTTTGTTCTTAATAAATATTTAGACTTTAAAAATTTGTATTTAGAAGTGGGTAAACTCACTTCACTCAATATACATATTTCAATTAAAAATAATTAATTAATCGTAATCTAAAATTCAGTCAATACACATAATTATTTTAAAATAATAAATTAAGCATGTTTCAAATTGTACTTACTATACACTCTTACATAAATTATTAAAACACGTGTTGAGTCGGTACTTGTTTTGATGGACGGACTGATATATATAGTAAAACTTGTACTTATTTCATGAATAAGTTAACATATGAAAATATAGAGATTCCGTAATTTGTATTCCATTGCATATAATATGTTTTTAATAATTAGTCCATTCATTATCATACACATCTCATTTTAATGCATTAATTTATTCATAAAATTAATGTATTGTTTTACATATAATTAAATTATATATTTAAATACCATTCCAATCCAATTACGTCTGCCCTAGCTAGTTGCATGCACACAAACGTGGACAGTCAAATACTTTGTGTATAAATATAGACCATTCCATTAGCTATACCAACAGCAAACATATTAAATTCTCTTCTTTTTAACTATTCTTTCAATTCCTTCATCCAAATTTATTACTCAAGCAAAACTCAAATGGCCTCTCTATCTACTCCGATCATCAGCCGCTCTCCGGCGACCCACCGCAGAATTCTTCCGTCGTCGTCGGCTAAGCTTAACCTGCCTCAACTTTTCACCATAAGTAAGATATTTTCCTTTTCTTTACAACGTGATCGTATATATATAAATGGATGATTAATTGCTACAAAATAGAAATGTGAAAAGTAAGAAAGTATATGATTTTTGCAGGTGCATGGATGAGCAGCAGTAAGAACCTCTCTCTGAGCTACCAAATGAATGAGAAGAAAACATCAAAAGCAACCGCTCTTCGAGGTGATTAATTATATTAAATACTCCATCCGTCGATGAAACATGTTCCTAATTTGACCCGGTACGGATTTTAACGTAGTGCTTTTGACTTTAATGATAATATATAGTGAGTGGAACGAGGGACTTGATATATTGTTTTAAATTGTATTGTGTGTAGTTAGTGGATTTTGGGTCTCACTTAATGTACTATATTAAATTGAGTTGTGTGTAGAGAGGGTGGTGGGTCCACTTACTATAAATGAAAAGTTTAAAGTAGGAAGTAGTTTTCTGAACGGATGAAAATGACAAATTAGGAAGAAATTTCGTGAACGGAGGGAGTACATAATATCCAAAAAAAAAAATTTTATAAATGAAATGATAATAATATTTATTTATAATTATATATGATTTACTAATTAATTGGAAGTACAAATTACAGTTGCCACCGTAGATACACCGCAAGTGCATGATCAAGACGACTCCACCATTGATCGTCAAGGCCATGATGCGGTAACTTTAATTATTTAACACAAACTACTATATTTTCACTTTATATAAAAAAAGTAATTACTCAAATTGATTAGCTAATATTATGAGGATCATATGTTTTCTTGAAGGTGAACAATATTGAGGATCCGATCGAGTACATTAGGACGCTGTTGAGGACGACGGGGGACGGACGAATCAGCGTGTCGCCCTACGACACCGCGTGGGTCGCCCTTATCAAGGACTTGGAAGGCCGTGACGGCCCCCAGTTCCCCTCCAGCCTCGAGTGGATCGTGCAGAATCAACTCGAGGATGGATCGTGGGGCGATGAGAAGTTCTTCTGTGTCTACGATCGCCTCGTAAATACCATTGCATGTGTGGTTGCTCTAAGGTCATGGAATGTCCATGCTGAAAAGGTCCAAAAAGGTATAGATATTTTATTTGTTTACAAAAAATGTATTCTTTAATTTTTCAAACATGATGACACAAAATAATCAATAATTTATAATTTCACACTATTCTTTTTAGTTGGTTATTTTCTCAATAAAAATACGCTTTTTCTTAGTATAATGTTAATTTGCTTATTAAAATATAAAGTATTAATATAGTGTATTACTATAGGAGTAACATACATCAAAGAAAATGTGGATAAACTGAAAGAAGGAAATGTAGAGCACATGACTTGCGGATTCGAGGTGGTGTTTCCGGCGCTTCTCCAAAGAGCGAGAAGCCTCGGAATCGAAGATCTCCCGTACGACGCTGCAGTCATACAGGAGATCTATCACACTAGGGAACAAAAGTTGAAGAGGTAAACTTTTTTCTTAGTCAAGATATTCGCCTTCAAATATTAACCATATTATATATTAATTATTTTGACTGCAATTTATAAATATATTGCTTTGAACATGTAAATAGGATTCCATTGGAGATCATGCACAAAGTGCCTACATCTTTGTTGTTTAGTTTGGAAGGCTTAGAAAATTTGGAGTGGGATAAACTTCTGAAACTACAATCAAGCGACGGCTCCTTCCTTACATCTCCTTCTTCAACAGCCTTCGCTTTCATGCAAACTAAAGATGAGAAATGCTATCAATTCATCAAGAACACTGTTGATACTTTCAATGGAGGAGGTAAATCTTTATTTAAAACCAATTACTCCTGTTGTCTCATTATTTTTTGTACCAAAAAGTTAATAAAACACTCACATATTTAGTCAAATATGCCCAACAATACTGAGACGGAGGGAATATTATTTTACGCATGCTATCATCATTTTGTTATTGTTACTAATTTTAAGGATTGGTTTGTCTGCAGCACCACACACTTATCCGGTCGACGTGTTCGGAAGGCTTTGGGCGATCGACAGGCTGCAGCGCCTCGGAATTTCTCGATTCTTCGAGTCGGAGATTGCTGATTGCATAGGCCACATTCACAAGTATGTGAACACCTCTTTATCCATAATTTATTTTTAATTTTTTTTTTATAAAATTGAATTAATTGGTAATTATGTTTTAATTAATGCAGATTTTGGACCGATAAGGGAGTTTTCAGTGGAAGAGACTCACAATTTTGTGACATCGATGATACATCGATGGGAGTTAGGCTTATGAGAATGCACGGTTATGAAGTTGATCCAAGTATGTTAATTAATAACATATAATTTATCTAATTCACCTTTGGATTAATTTAATTTACTTATTTATATGAAAATTTAATTAAACTTACAGTTCTTGACCTAACTATATATGTAGATGTGCTAAGGAATTTCCAGCAGAAAGACGGAAAATTTTCGTGCTACGGTGGTCAAATGATCGAGTCCGCATCTCCGATATACAATCTTTACCGGGCATCCCAGCTCCGGTACCCCGGTGAAGAAATTCTTGAAGAAGCCAACAAATTCGCCTACGAATTTTTACAAGAGAAGCTTGCCAATAATCAAATTCTTGATAAATGGGTTATCTCCAAGCACTTGCCTGATGAGGTAACATATTATATACCTTACTAACTTACATACAAATATTATTTTTATTAAAATTCATGAGTTTATGTAACTCTTTTTTTTTATAAATGTGTGTAGATAAAGTTAGGGTTAGAGATGCCATGGTATGCCACCCTACCTCGTGTTGAGGCCAAGCACTATTTACAATATTACGCTGGCTCGGGCGATGTTTGGATCGGAAAGACACTATACAGGTTAATTAATTACTATTACTCGTTTCGTCTCATTATTTTTAGGCTGTTTTGATCAAAACTGTGAATGTTTTTTGTCAAAACATTATTTACTAATTGAATTTATACGATGTGATGATAATAGGATGCCCGAGATCAGTAACGATACGTATCACGAGCTAGCAAAAACCGACTTCAAACGATGCCAATCGCAGCATCAGTTCGAGTGGATTTACATGCAAGAGTATGCAATGATTCCAATCCCTAATTACATATAAATGTGACATGTTTCTACTATAGGGTTTTTCTTTTACTAACTCAAAATATTTAATAAATTGGTTAGATGGTACGAGAGTTGCAACATTGAAGAATTTGGAATAAGCAGAAAGGATCTTCTTCTTGCTTACTTCTTGGCGACATCAAGCATATTCGAGCTCGAGAGGACAAACGAGAGAATCGCTTGGGCGAAATCGCAAATCATTTCTAAGATGTTCACTTCTTTCTTCAACAAGAAATCCACATCTCTTGAGGCCAAACGCTCACTTTTGAATGCACTCAAAAATATCAATGGCCTAAACAACACAAGCAGGTTTGATTTGCCTTTATCTTCAATTCCCTTGCATCATATTCTTTTACTTACTAATTTGTTTCAAGAAAAGAAAATTAAATATATTTAATGTTTGCTTTTGGAACAGTGCTATGAGAGAAGATGGAGGTGCTAACATGGTGTTAGAAACCCTAAGTCAATTCCTCGAGGGGTTTGATAAATACACTAGGCATCAATTGAAGAATGCTGTGAGTTTTCACATATATATCTTAATCTTAATCTTAATCTTAACTATACATTTTTACAAAATATGCATTGCTTAATATATACATTCAATTTATGGGCAATAATGTAATATCATGTAAAAATCGATGTAATACGTACAACACACGTTATTTCTGCTAATTAATATTGATACTAATCTTGGGTTTGTTCCGATGGACTCGCAGTGGAGCCAATGGCTAGCGAAGCTGCTGCAGCAAGGCGAAGGCGATGGAGGCGCAGACGCGGAGCTCCTAACTAACACACTAAACATATGTGCTGGTCACATTGAATTTAGGGAAGAAATACTCTCACACAATGAGTACAAGACTCTCTCAACCCTAACTAGCAAAATCTGCCAACACCTTTCCCTAATTCAGTATCAAAAGGTTAGACACATTGAGTACATCTATGTAACTATTATTTAATTTCCATCTTATAATTTTGGTAATTTGAATTATATAAATTGATATGTGGTACTTTATGACATTATAGGAGATGGAAGTAGAGGCACCCAAATACAGCATAAAGGACAAGGAATTGGAACAAGACATGCAGGCGTTGGCGAAATTAGTGATGGAGAAATCTGTGGGAATCAACAGAAATATCAAGAAAACATTTTTGGCAGTTGTGAAAACATATTATTACAGAGCATATTACGATGCAGACACCATAGATTCCCATATGTTCAAAGTACTCTTTGAACCAGTACCTTGAATATAGTTTTGTTCCATCTGTGAAAAATAAGTGTAATTATGTTATGTATGTTGTCCTCATAAAGGAGATGTAACAATCTTTTATTATTTTTTATGAATAAAAGAAATGAAGCAGAAATATATATATATATAATTAATATTTTCTATGTACAATTCTAGTCTCAGTATCCATTTAATTTCCACTTGTGTTTTGATCATTATAAACTTAAAAAAGACATTTAGCAAAACCCAATTATAAATTAATCCATAGCCAAAAATTGTCATTGAAACAATTTTGATACAAGAAAAACTAGGGGTGAGAATCGGACTCCCGGTCACGATCCCGAAATCCCGATCCTGAAAATTATCGAATTTTTGGTCCTGGTTCTGATTGGGATATCGGGGTTCCAACATTGGAAAAATGTAAGTTCTGATCCTGAAAAAAGTTGTCCCGATTAGTCCTGAAATTCCGAACGGGACCAAAATTTCCCGATCGGGACCAAATGTCCCGAATTTTAAAATGAATTTCGGAAAATCGGGATTCGGAACTTCCGAATCCCGAAAATTTTGATTTCTTCAATCTCGATCCCGGTCCCAGTTACGAAAAATTCGGGACTCGGTGTCCCGAATGCCACCGGGACTTGAAACGAGACCGGGAAAGTCCTAAATCCCGATTCCAAATTCTCATCCCTAAGAAAAACAATAGTTACATAGCACGCTCGATTTGAAAAAAAATAATATTATATATATGTAGTAGAATAAATGTTTAATTTATCGAATATTGATTAAGAGAAAAGTTATTATTAATTTCAAAATTTATCGATTATACATAAAATTTAATATAAATAAAATATCGTATACATGTATATTTTGGGGAGAAATACTAGTTAATGAAAAAGAAAATAGTACATAGAGTTAGTGAGTGAATATACATATTTTAACTAATTTTTATATGATTATACCTTGGTACCAAAAAAACAACTAAAATTCTTGTATATATAACTAAGTTTGTAGTGACTAAAAAAATTTCACTAATTTTTTTTACTAGTATTGAATAATATCACTGCATCTAAATTAAAAGCTTCAAAGAAAAAAAAATCTAGAAAAATTACGTGATCAACAAATTAGAAGATAAACAGCATTTCCCTTCAAAGAGTAAAAAATATAAAAAGATTATTTTACAATGACTTACGGCGTTCGAAATCGTGGACAAATTGGAATTATTAATTCTAAGTGACACTGTATTAATTAGGACTAATTAATCAGTCAAGATTTGGACTAACTAGTATTAAACTATAGTCAAATTTGGAAATATAAAATAATGCCTATATGATATACATATAGAAGTATTACAGTCAACAAAAGGAATTATTATTTATCGACATTCCTTGATGAACGGTTTGTTATAGACAACTATAGGATATATTTAATACTATTACAAAATATTAACCATATTTATAAAAATATTAACCAGGTATTAATTCCTTAATTATTATTTTTACAACTATCATAAAACAATTATTGTGCATTATTTGAAAATATTTATAAGGGTTTGATTCAGATTCCAAAACTTCCACTGAAAGATATAATAAGACCAAAACTAAAATCTGGTTCTTAGTCTTGTTTTAGAACTCATTTGTTAAGGAGTTTACAGGTACACAATCTGAATGACTCAAAACTGAAGATCAAGATCAGTACTGAAGTTCCCTAAAACTCAATGTACATGTCAAAACTAATGGACTATACCACTAAAAATATGGCCTGAAGTTTTAAAGTTGAAGATAATTGAAGTAAGGAAAGTTCGCTCACTGAAGTCATGCACTGAACTTATCAACTGAAGTCAAGCTTGCTACTGAATCACACGCTACAACTATAGACTTTACCACTTCTGGAAAAGATCTCGGTAACTGAAGCAAGATCTTGTTGCAGAGACCAAAAATGGTAAAAAAACGGCTACTTCAACGGGAAGAATTTCAAATGCTACGGACAAAGTTTTCTCTCACAACGGATATATTCTTGAGAGTGTACTATAAATACCCACCAAGCTCTCATACGCTCAAATTTTCTATCGCTTTCAATCTTTTTCTCTCACGCAAGCTTTCAAATTTAGAACACCTTAGCACTCACAACATACGTTCTAGTGTTTTCTTAGCGATACTACTCTGTAACCGAATAATAGATCTAACTTAGATTTAGTTCATAGCTAGAAGTGATCAGACATCATAATTTATCTAATTTTCAAAGTTGTAACACTTCTCCAATTATTTGTAAACCATCGACTCACATCAAGACACGTGGATATAGGAGTTTTTATCTCCGATCCACGCAAACCAACTCTTGTGTCTTCTCTATTTACTTTCAGTATTTATTATCTAACTCTATTGCATAAATTGAACACTAATTAAGTGTAAACTGAAATTATAACATTAAGTTTTCTGATAAACGAGTAAGCTTTTAAACCACCACTTCCGCACGTATACTTAAGATATTAGTCCATCAGTCAAACACTAAGTGTAGACTGAAGGATTACTATCTAAAATTAACTACTCTACTGAAGCTACCTCCCTTCAGATTCGAGACTTCACTAGAAAACTTGTCTTAATCTGAAAAGTTTTAAACTGGTGTATCCCTCATACACTCAGTATACTCGTTACGGGACCAACATGCATTGATTTCATAAAATATTGGCCAATTTTTATTCTATATTTTTTTTTCTCAATTATTATTTTATTTACTATATATATTAAAATGGTTAGTTTAGTTTATTTACTATGTACTAATCCCATGATAATATATTATATTCAATGCAGCAATTTAGACTTTAGAGTTAGAAAATTTCGGAGAGATTAACCAACTAATGAAATTTTTTAATGAGGAAGAAGACTGAGAACAATTTAAAATTTGTTAACACTTATAACAATGACTTCTATCGTGGTCTGAAACGTAACAGTGACGTCGACACAGCAATAATACTTAATGGACCTAATACAATAATTAAATGACTCGATAATATAAACCAACTATATATAACTATGTATTAGATAGTACGATATCTCACGTAAATAAATAATAAATTTTTGATAAAATGTATTACTCCATTTTTTATTTTTTAATTAGAATTTATTGATTAAAGAATTATTTAATATTTAAAAAATAAACATTATAATGATATATATGCTTATATAGTATTATGTGACATTGTCACAACAGCATGTTAAAGTTATTTCTGTCAAGAACAGAGAAACTATCTTACACTAATTAGATGTATAAATTGTGTAATTACATTCAAATCAAATACGTTTTAAAATAATGTAATATTTTCTTCAAAGTAACCGTCAATGAAAGACAAATATATACTGTGATGTTTTTTGGATTGCAGTCAACATTAATTAATAACAGTGGGGCCAAGGTTTAAATAATGCATCATGCACGTTTAGGTTCATGAATTTGTTCATAAGTTTTATATAGACTTAAATTTTTTTGTAATGCAAAAGAAATAAACAATTAATCGAAACTAAAAGAATACTTATTATCCCTTATATAAATTTGTTTGGTTAATATATTTTTATTCTATTACTTTTTGTGTTAGATTTCATTATGTATATAATCAACAATTACAATATATGTAACGTATTCATATAATAATAACAAATTATGGGCTTTGTGCAAGTTGTAATAAAGCAAGTTGCTTAGTCCATGTCTGCGCATCAGCATATATTTAATATATATTAGGGTAAAATAGGAGTAGAATTTTCAAATAAAGGCATTCTAAGGAAAATTCTTAATATCGTTTGTTTCAAATCTCTATGAAAAAAATGGAACCCATATATATTACAAAAAAAAAATCAATGAAACTTCCTTAAACTTTTTTATTTATAACTAATAAAAAATTAAAATTAAAATCAAATAAACTTTTTTATTATGCTAGCAATATATTGTAATTAGATCTAATGGGAGTTCCATGTCTCACCCTTTATATTTCACAACAAATTTTCATATTAATCAATATTTTAAAAAATTGTTATAATATAATGTACTAATTATCTGAAATAATTAAATATTAAAAATATATATAATTAAACTTAACTATATAAAATTGAAATAAATAATGTGGGACATAAAGTTATGGAGCGAAACCCATTTAGTCAATTGAATCGTAGATAATTACAGTTGATAGTTAACTTATTAACACATTAAAAAAGTCATTTCTTCTCTTACTGAACCTCATACAGTCATATGTCGCTGTCTTCATGTTTACGTGGCACTTACATTGTTCCAAATACATCACCATCTTACAAGGTCGTGTTGGCTATAACAATTCTAAATTGGATGGCGAAAAATGCCTTTCTTTGTAAATTAATATTCAAATTTGACTGAATAGCATGACTGCTTATTTGTCTAAATAAAATCCTTTGAAAATTCAAAATTCAGCCTTCAATTTCAATATTTCTTTTATTTTTAATTCTCCAACGAAAAGTTCCTATCTATAAAGGTTGGCTTCTGCATACATTCACTCCAACACAAGTCACTGAGAGTAAGAAAAAACAGAAGGAAGAAAAAAAAATGGATTCCTTCTCTATTTTAGTTGGTGTTGTATCATTAATCATCTGCACAGCCGGCTATGTTTTCCTCCGGTCCGGTTCACGGTCGTGGAAGGGCAAACCGCTCCCACCCGGGCCGAAGCCTCTTCCGATCATCGGAAACTTCCTCCAACTCGGGAAGAGGCCGTACGAGTCACTCGCCCAACTCGCTAAAATCCACGGCCCTCTCATGTCGGTCCACCTCGGCAGCCTCTACACCGTGATCGTCTCCTCGCCGGAGATGGCGAAGGAGCTCCTCCAGCACCACGGCCAGGTCTTCTCCGGCCGGAACATCGCGCAGGTGATGCATGCGCGCGATCTCAACAAGCTGTCCATGGCCTTCATCCCCACCGGCAAGGAGTGGCGCGACAAGCGCAAGATCTGCAAGGAGCAGGTCTTCTCCGAGCGCAGCCTCGAGGCCAGCGAGGGCCTCCGTTTCGAGAAGCTGCAGCAGCTGCTCGACTATGTTCGGGAACACTGCGAAGCTGGCAAAGTGGTCGACATTCACGAGGCCCTCCTCATCACCAACCTCAACCTCATGCTCACCACCCTCTTCTCCACGCGCTCGCCGGAGTTCGAGTCCAAAGTCACGCGCGAGTTCAAGGAGATCGTGGAGGTCATCGCCATCGCCGTCGCTGTCCCGAATTTCGCAGACTACTTCCCCATCCTGAAGCCGTTCGACCCACAAGGGATCAAGCGCAAGGCCGAGCTCTACTTCGGTAAGCTCTTCGAGAAATTCGAGGGTTTCTTGAACGAGAGGTTGGAGTCGAGGAAGAACAACCCCGACGCTCCCAGGATGCATGACTTGCTCGAAACCCTCGTCGATATCACCCTTGGGAATGAGTACAACTTGACCAACGAGGACATTCCTTATTTACTATTCGTGAGTACATTCGATCGCTAAATGCTTTATAGTTATATAAAGATGAACGGTTTAGATTAATTTATGTCTGATACTGATACGTATGTATGTCTCTGATGTTATAATAGGACTTATTTGTGGGAGGATCGGAAACGAACTCCACATCGATCGAGTGGATCATGACGGAGCTCCTCTTCCACCCGGACAAGCTTCAGAAGCTAAAAGAAGAGCTTAACAATGTAGTTGGAAAGAACGAGCAGATCAAAGAATCCGACATCCCACGTCTCCCGTATCTGCAGGCGGTAGTAAAAGAAGGGCTCCGGTACCACCCACCGGGGCCCCTCTTGCTCCCGAGGAGATCGGAAGCCGATCAAGAAGTGAACGGTTACATGATCCCAAAAGGGGCGCAGATACTCTTCAACGTGTGGGCGATGGGGAAAGATCCGAGCATTTGGGAGGATCCGGAATCTTTCGTACCCGAAAGATTCCTAGACAAGAAGATAGACCTCAAAGGGCAGCATTTCGAGCTGATTCCGTTCGGGGCGGGGCGGAGGATCTGCCCCGGGATGCCGTTGGCGGCTCGGATTCTGCAGATGACGGTGGCGGTTCTGGTTCATAATTTTGAGTGGAAACTTGAGCAAGAGAAAGAGCATGCAGATCATCAAGGAGAGGTTCTTGGAGTGGCGCTAAGGAGGGAAACTCCACTTAGGGCCATTCCTTTCAAGACTTCTTGATTAGTACAATGGTGCTACATTTCAGAGTGGCCTGGCTTCAATGATTCAATTTTTATGTGTTTTGTTTGCTTCTTTTGTAATTTCTATAACTATCAACTTTTGTTCCAATAAGTTTAAGAATTAATCAAGATACTTGCTACACCAAAGAGATACTTCGCTAGTATATAAATTAAATATCTATTTCAAGCTTTAAAATATATTAAAATTAGTTGTGTTTTTTAATTAATATTATCAATCAGAGACATGTCACAAAACTCAAAAGTCTACCTATAAATTGTTTGTATATTCCATGCATAACTGCAATATGATTAAATTTGCGTACACTATATATTTTTTTCCTTGAAAGTTTTTACGGCTATCTTAAAAGCTAAATAATAATTAGTGTATGTATATGTAATTCAATTCAATCAAATATAATGAATATGTTGACCGTTGAGAAAAGAGGCCCTCAAAAGCCGCCAAAGACCCAAATATATTTATTGATATTGTTTAAAATATTTGTCCAATTATAATAGCATTAGAAATGGACCAATGAGAAAGTTACAGCGATACATACTGTCTGACTGTATTAAAATTCTCGTTGTTGAACTGGAAGAAAACATTATTATGTGATTTACGTCATTGTTTTTTTATATGGAAAGTTCGATACAGATTAAATTTGGTATCCGATTTTTGTGTCTATATTTTATATTTCATAATTATATTTATCATTTTAATTAAAAAAATTAATTAATTTTATTATGATATAATAAATCATAATTAATAATTATTTAAGAAATAATTTTTTTTATAAATTATATACCCTATGATCTATGAACTCAAAAAATTAATTAAAAGTAATATTAAATGTTAAAGAAATAATTATATATCTTATTTGAGTGGAGTGAATTGATCAACTAGTATAAAATTAAAAACTAAAATTTAATTTTAGGACATAAAGTGTATAACTAAAAAATAGACACTAAATTCTTTTTATTTAAAAACATTACACAAATTTCTGATTTTAATTTACTTTAATTTAAATTATGTTGATTATATTTTTAAAGCGTCAGGTTTCATATAGATGATGGGGCACAGAGTAATAATATATAATGGGCTTGGGCTTTTCAGGGTTGGGTTTAGGAAGGTCCCGGTAAAAAACAAGTATTACTCTGTATTTGGGCCTTAAAAAATAGTGTGATTAATACTTTTGGGTCTAGCTACAAGACTATATACCATGGGAAAATTCAATTTAAAAGAATGTGCACGTGGGAAATATTTGGCATTCCATTCATAGTATTAATATCCAAAATCAGCTAAAAGAAATAGTAAAAAATCTAGTTGTAAATATAGGGTTGTCAATGTCATGAGGCCAGACCGATCCGGCCCGAACCTATCGGGCAAATACTTGAAAACGGATCAGGTCAACCCAAAGCATCTCTTTTATAGTCCATACTTCAATATATATTACGAGATGATTATAATGAAATACATCTGATTTAACGGTCAAGATTTATTTTTAATTAAAAATTATTCTTATTTAATCTTTTTTCTATATATGATGTAAAATTTAATTTGACCTCCATATTCACAGCTCATACCTCTTTTTCGGACTGACCGGCAGGACCGGAGGGCGGAGCTATATTTTTTACAACTCTACATTAGAAAAAAATTTAACGACATCTAAATATGAATATTATGAATTCCCCAATTTCAAATGAATCATCTAAATGTGAGTATTATGACTAATTTACCCTCTTACTCATATCCAAATTCCAAATTTCCTGAACACTCCTATATAATGGTTTATGCATCTCTTACATGCTTTAGCACATTTCGTCTTTTATTTCTGCAACAAAGACAAAGAGGATGGTGCTTGACAATAGAGTTAAAATTTAGAAACCAACTTATAAGTGCATCCAATCAGTTAGGCTGCATGAGAGGTCTCCTCACAGTGGGAATGAGATGCAAATCGAGTTTCTTCCTAGCAGTGGCGCCGAAGTCCTCTCTCATATCCAACTCTTCATTTCTTACCCCAAATGGCATTTCCCAGTCGAAATGATAGAGAAGCATAGCAAGAGTATACTCCACATTCACTAATCCCATGAACATGCCCGGGCAATTCCTCCTTCCCGAACCAAAGGGCAAGTATTCAAAATCATTCCCATTATAATCTGCTGCAGCAGCATCTGCAAATCTTTCTGGTTTGAATATCTCTGCTTCACTCCAGATTTTGGGATCTCTTGCAAGTGCCCAGGCGTTGATCATCACTCTCGTTTTGGCAGCTACTTTGTACCCGTTGATTTCACACTCTTGGCTGCTCATTCTGGGGATGAGAAGTGGCAGTGGAGGATGCAGCCTCAGCGTCTCCTTTATCACTAATTTGAGGTATTTGAGGTTGTGAAACTCTCCTTCATCGACGAACCTCTTTCTGTCATCAAACACCTGCCTCACTTGGTCTTGTGCAAGTTTTAGAGTCGTAGGGTTTCTCATCATCTCCGACATTGCCCAGCTCACAACGGTTGAAGATGTCTCAGTTCCGGCAAAGAACATATCCTAATTCAATTAGAAAATCAACGCTGCTGCCTATATATACTTCTTTGTCCTCTCCCCTCCATTATTTTTTTTTTTGAACATATAAAATAAGAATGAGTAAAAGATTATAGGGTTAATTCGCTAAACTAGCCATTTTCTTATTACAAACACAAATAATAACCAATAGATTAGAAAAACAAAATACTAGCCATATATTATGATAAATGTCATATATAATTACCCCATTAATAAATAAAAAAAGAAACTACCCTTAATCCATAAACGAGGCCACTATCTTACTTACTCTCGGTTCTCTCTTTCCCCTCTCCCCCACCCATCTTATTTCATCTTTCCTTAATTCTTGCAAATCCTTTTCTCTTTTTATTAAAAATAAAAAATCATTACTAATTTATCATCTCATTTCTCTCACAATCAGTGTTGCAAATGTATTTCCTCTCTACAGCATAATTCGCAGATGCTATCTAGTATGAACTTTATTTGGTCGGAGTTGTTAAGTAAATTAGATAGAAGGATGTTTAGGGTTTATTGGGTAAGGAATAGTATATGATTGAAAATTAATTTATAGTTAATTTTGTTTTTGTAATATTTAAAAGTTAATTACTTAAAGAGAGGGCAATTTAGGCATGAGTGGTTAGATTTATCAAATTTTATACGTGTGGGTATTATTTTGGTTTGTTATAGCAATATGGCAATTATAAAAATTATAACTTGATAGGATAAAAAAATTTAATGGAGGGGGTGAAATAATTTATAATTAGAAATACAAGATAGGATCTTTCTCCTTCCTTTTTTCTGAAAAGAATGCGAAAATGAACAAAATAGACGAAACGGAATAAATCCAAATAAATGAAAATGCTTTACTTTCTTAATTTTGGTGGTAACTCGATAATTTTCGTTTATAAATCTGTGGATACCATACACATTTAATTAATTGTGGATAAAGAAGGAACTGACCATTATGACTGCTTTGATAGCATCATTAGTGATAGGCAACTCAGCCTCATTGCGTTGGTTTTCCAAGAGAACATGCACCAGATCCGCTGCTCTGCTTCCTTCCTCACCATCACCTCTGTGTCGATCTACAATACTTTGAAGAACCCTATCCATTCGCCGGAAAAGCCTCGCCACCTTGAAACTAACGCCGGTGACAATCGGCAGCAAGCGGATGGAAGGGTAAAGGTCAACTATGCTGAGGCCGGAGCCGAGCTTTAGGATCTGATCAATAACCGACGTGATCTCTCTGCGTTCCTCGATGTTGTTCCCAACCGAGGACCTCGTCACGATATCGAAAGAGTTCAAGTAAAGGATCTCCGACAAGTTCACCGGAGATCCTTCTTTGGAAGCGATGCACTTGGCCAGACTGTAATTCTCCTCCTCTCTGATGTGGCGGAACGACTTGACGCGCCTAGGGCTGAGCAGCTCGAGCGTGCAGATCTTCCTGAGGTGGCGCCAGTGCTCGCCGTAGGGGGCGGCGACGATGTCTTTGAGGTTGTAGGAGAAGATGGGGGCGGTGGTTAGAGGGATTCTGTTGGCGAAGGTGACGTCATGGGTTCTCAGCACTTGCTTGGCGGTGTCGGCGGAGGAGACGATGAGGAAAGGAACTTCGCCTAACTGCAGCCGCATTAGAGGACCGTGTTGTCCGGCCAAGTCGCGGAAGACGTGGTGGGGAGGGGACTTTCCGGCGAGGAGGTGGAGGTTTCCGATGAGGGGAAGCTTCTTCGGACCGGGGATTTCTTTCTCCGACAATGAGTCATTATTGCCTCTTACTAGTTTGAGAAGGAAATAGATAAAGAAAAGGAGGGAAAGGAATGAAGCTACTTCTGTGAATTCCATTGCAAGAGTGGTTAGAAACTGAGGATGAGATGTGTATATAATCAGGTGATAAATATCTTCCCATTGTATGGAAAATCAAAACCCTTTATCTTAATTGAAATTAATGGTTAACATTCATTCAATCCAGTATAACATATTTTTATTTATTATAAAGATATAAAAATTAATTTGTAAATAAAATTTAATTTGAAGAGAAGAGAAGATCAAAAACCTTATATATATATTAGAACTAGAAAAAATTTCATATATCATATGATGATATATAAAATTTATGATTATATTTGTATGTATTAATAAATTAATGTAATGTACATAATTTATTTATTTAAATATATATAACTAATTATACACTCTTTTCCCACTTTAAAATACAAAATTTATATATTTTCATTAAAATAACACTAAAATAAAAAAAAAATGTTTTCTTTATCCTATCTCCATCATTGCTTATTTAACTTATATAGTTTATTTAATTATGTCAAAACATAATTAAATAAACTATATAAGTTAAATTTGACATAATTAAATAAACTATATAAGTTAAATAAGCAATGATGGAGATAGGATAAAGAAATAAGATAAACAATTGATTTTGCCACAAAGTGGCAGTGGTCCTCTGCGTGAATAAGCAAGAAAACAAGAAAAGTGGCCTCCCCCTTCTCTAAAGTGGACGGCTGCTATGAAAAATATGAGAGAGATTCAATTGTGTCTAAGCACACAATTATATAGTTCTTAATTTAACCCAGACTAATTGCCAAAATAAGGGCAATAATTACTAAGTCTCAAAACAAAACTAATAAGGAAATTCTTCAACAAATAAGACATCTTCTTGATCTTCATTCCTTCCTTCCAATTGATATTGCAATTTTCTCCAAAAATCTTCAAAATCGATCAACCGCTTCCACGAGTCGAGAAAATCTACAATTTAACAATTAAGCACAGGTAAGTGAAAATTAATATCCAAAATCACATAAAAATATCCCAAAATAGGAGTATAAAATACGCCTAATCAATGATATATAAAATTTATGATTATATTTGTATGTATTAATAAATTAATGTAATGTACATAATTTATTTATTTAAATATATATAACTAATTATACACTCTTTTCCCACTTTAAAATACAAAATTTATATATTTTCATTAAAATAACACTAAAATAAAAAAAAATGTTTCTCCCTACCTTCTACTTTAAATTATTCTGTTTTATATTCAGAACACAACTAAAGTTTTACGGAAGGAATACATTATAATCTCTAGTCGCTTCATCTGCCAATTGATATTTTTTTTCCCTAAAACTTGGAGGCAAAAAAGTCAAAGAACATTGATAATTGTTAGGTAGGCAGCAATTTTTCCGACTTTTAACTAATGTTATAATGATAATTAATTAGAAAAAAGTTACAAAATTCAATTCAATAGGGTTTGATTTTCTTTATCGGAATACGGTGTTCATTTCTCTTCCACGAATTGATATAAATATAGTTCACTAGATAAATTAATATGTTGATCAAAGAGTCTATTTTGACCAACTTATACAATACTTGATCTATCCTTCCATTAATTTCTTATCCGGTGTGATTGGGTACACATTTTTAAAATTTCGTTATTCATACCAATATATTTTTTAAAAAATAGTTGTGATTTTAAATATATTATATATAATGAAATTTAATTCTTATTTAATTTAATATATATATTTAATTAGCTTTTGTATGCAAATAAAGAATTTATTATGAAAAAAATAATAAATTCGTAGACGAATAAAAAGAACAAAAATGAGATGCTCTTATGTTGGGATATTTATGATATTTTGATTTTGTTCCAAAACTTGATTTTTGTGTAGGGCAAGTCTGAAGAACCAAGCTTGAAAAACCAAGTTTAAAGGGCAAGCCTGAAAAACCAAGTCTGAAGTCAACCCTAACGTCTGGTTGATGTCCAGCCTGAAGGTTCTGTAGCCAGAAGGTCCAAACCGGAAGGTCAATACTTAAGTTATGGAAAGCTGCATATTACATAATTTGTCTAAAAGGACAGATACCAAAAATAGAAAAAATGACGACTTCAACGAGAAGAATTTAACGGTTAGATAAGATTCAAAATTCAAATGGCTACACTCAACGGCTAGTTTGGATCTACATCAACTATAAATATAGAGCGTCTCTCATTTGAAAAACTTACGAGAATATTCAAGAATTACAAGAAATCAGCTTATACTCAAGCTCAAAGTTTTATTCACTGAAACATTCATTTCTCAAGGGTTTTAAAGTTAGAGTTGTTATATTTTCCCCATGTATTCAGCTAAACTATTTCCATATCTAGAGCTTAGAAATCGAGCAAATTGTCATATATTTTGTACTCATTGTAAAAACTTGTTTGATAAAAAGAGCACTTAGTTTTCAAACTAAAAGTTTGATTTTGATTGATTTTTTATAAAAACGAGTTTACTACCAAATTTCGCATTTCAAATTTTTATTTACTCATTTCGGAAGCATCTTATTGTTGGGCCAAAAAGTTGGCATGTCTAAGCCGCATTAGAGCTATCACGATGGGAAGGAAGCTTCTTTGGAGTTGGGATTTCATTAAATGTGGATGACTCATTAAATTGCCTCTTCATAATCTAATAACCACATAAATAAACACAAGGAATTAATTGAATTCTTTAATCATTATTAGCATGCATAATTGTTGAGTTGTGTAATCACATGAGCTGAAGTTTAAAAGCTAGCTTGCCGAGTGTTTTTGGGAAAGCATCACTTGGTGGAAGCAGATCACCTGATGGAAGCATATCACCTATTATAAGGAGAACACTTGGACAAGATGGGTTCGAGAAGTGTAAAGCAGATCACTTGTGGTGGAAGTAAGCCTGATGATGCAGAACTCTTAGGAGCACATAAGTCTCACTGCGGGAAGTGTTCTGACCTGGGCAGATGACTCTCATTGTATGAAGTGATCTGGTCTGAGCAGATGACTTTTATATTATTAAAATTTGTTTCAAATTAAAGTGTCAAAATTTTTAGTAGATAGATGAAGTATAAAATTAATAAATTATCATTATTGCCTCTTCATAATCTCATAACCACATAAATAAATAAATAACTAAATAGAAGGATTTAAGTGAATTCTTTAATCATTATTAGCATGCAGAATTAAAGACATTTAACTCGCACTTTCAATTACTCAATTTGGATTGATAAAAGAAAATACTCCTCATCACCCAAACACTCTTGCAAATTAATGTTTCAATTTATTTCATTACTACTATTATTATAATTAAAATATTTTAATTAATATAATTAAATATATATAAAAAACCAATTATTCGAAATTGAAAAAGTGATGTTTCGTGATATGAGACATCGATTCTACAGGTTAATCAGTTTCAGTACCGATTAAGGAACTGTTTTCTTACAATATTGTGTTTTTTTTTTATATATATTCTAAAATATCAATTTAAGACAGAATTGACGCTTCTTGTGTACTAATTTATTTAGAGCAATTGCCTGGCTTCTTGTCGCCACTGTATAATGATACAAAAATTGAAATAAAAAACAAGACGAATAAGGACATGTAGAAAATTGATAATAGGGTGACATAGTAGTTTATTACTAATTGTAAAGGAACATAAAACGTAATGCAAGAGATCACATGAAAGCGAAAACCCAGTGGAACAAAACACCAATTAAAAAAAGACATGTCATCACACTAATCAGTTAATTTGCAAATCAAATTTCCAATTTATGGGTGCAATGTATTGCATTTATGGAGAATGATATTTAATATAATCAGGATTAATATATATAAATAAATCACATATATGAAATTTTAAATTAATATTCTGTGTCCGTCTTTTGTATTTTACATTTTATAATTCATAAAGTCAAAATATATTATTACTAGTCAAATGACTAGTATAAAATTTAAATTTAAAAATAAAATAAAATAAAAAATTTAATTATGGAACACGAAGAATAAGACACGAACAGTGAATCCCATCTGCATTTTATTATCTTATTAAAGTAATAAAAGATGTCACACGAGTAGGCAATAAAAAGTCGGAACCGGTTAGTTTTGGGCAGCTAGCGGTCTCCTGACGATGGGAACAAGAAGCAAGTCATTCTTCCTTTTAAGAGTGGCGCCAAAAGCTTCCGCCATATCCAGTTCTTCATTTCCCAGCTCACATGGCATTTCCCAGTCGAAATAATACAGAAGCGTAGCAAGCATGAAATCCATATTGACCAGCCCCATCGACATCCCAGGGCAAATCCTCCTTCCCGAACCGAAAGGAATGTATTCGAAATCGTTCCCTTTGAAATCGATGGAGCTTTCCTCAAATCTTTCTGGTTTAAACTTGTCTGCGTCGCTCCAGTGCATGGGGTCTCTCCCCATTGCCCAGGCGTTGATTATGACCCTTGTTTTCTCCGGCACTTGATAGCCGTTGAGTTCACATCTTTCGCTGCTCATTCTGGGAATCAGAAACGGCAGCGGAGGGTGCAGTCTCATTGTTTCTTTGATTACTGATTTGAAGTACTTCATTTGATCGAACATGTCTTCATCTACACGTCCCTTTCCGTCCAACACCTCTCTTACCTCCTCCTGTGCTCTCTTCAGCGTGCTAGGGTTTGTTATCATCTCCGACATCGCCCACGCTACTATAGTTGCAGATGTGTCGGTCCCACCAAAAAACATATCCTGAAGAGGAGAGGAGAGGAGATCATGAGTATCATTAAATCAAACTACAATATACGCAACAAGAAAATCAAATAACTAACTATAACTAGGACAGTAATTTAGGATTGGGCTTAAAAAAGTTGTTCAAATCTCGACTCAATACTAAACGAGTTGAGCTTAATTCTAATTTCGAGCTTATACTTTTATCGAGCTCATCAGCTCAAACCTGATTATGTTCACCTCGATGAGTTCGCGAACATGTTCAAATTTGTTTGTTCACACGAGCATTTAAGCGAATCTGTTCACAAACATTCCATCGATTCTTTAATTAATAAAACATTTAGTGGAGTATCTAAAATAAAAAATCTATACGAGTTTGAACTCGAGCCAGAGTTGGGGTCAAACTCGAGTTCTGAGCTCGAAAACCATTAATATATATGAATAGTTCAAGCTCTAAATCAAAAACAATATTATCAAGTTTGCCACGAGACGAATTTGAACTCGATAATTATATTTCGAGATAAAGTCAAACACCCTAATATTCTAATTAACTAACCAGAATGACCGCTTTGATACTGTCAGTAGTGAGGTGGAAGTGATGAGACTCGTTTTCTTGATACTTCAAGAGATCATCCACCAAATCTCGATTATCATGATCATGATGGGCTGCTCTTGCTCTGTGTTGGTCGATTATACCTTGCAGAGTCTCATCTATCACTCGGAACATCTTCGCTACTTTGTAATTAAATCCGGTGACGATCGGAAGCAAGCGGATGGAAGGGAAGAGATCGATGAGGCTGAGGCCGGAACCCAACCGGATAGTTTCTTCGGTCGCCCAAGCGAAGCTTGCAGATCGATCCGCAGCTTTCTGGCCGACCGAGGACCTCGTAATAATATCAAAGGAAGATGAGTACAGCTTTTCCGACAGATTTGTCAATGCTCCGGCGTCGGAAGCGATCGCTTTTGCCAGATTGAGATTCTCCTCTTCTCTGATGAGGCGGAAGGATCTCACGCGCTTCGAGCTAAGCAGTTCGAGCGTGCAGATCTTTCTGAGCTGCCTCCAATGCTCGCCGTGAGGAGCAAGGGCGATGTCCTTGAAGTTGTAAGTGATGGTTTTTCCGACGAGCATCTGTATCCTGTTGGCGAAGGTGATGTCGTGTGTTCTCACCACTTGTTTGGCGACCTCGGTGGAGGAGACGATGAGGTAAGGGACTTCGCCTAACTGCAGCCGCATTAGAGGACCGTGTTTCACGGCGAGGTCTCGGAAAGCGCGGTGGGGCAGGGACTTTCCGGCGAGGAGGTGGAGGTTTCCGATGAGGGGAAGCTTCTTTGGGCCTGGGATTTGGTTCAGTGTTAATGAATCATTATTGGGTCTTAGTAATCTCATAACAACATAAATAAGCACAAGGAAGGAAACGACTAGTATCAATATTTCCATAGCACTAGCTTGCAAGTAAAGCAAAAATGTAGGATGTGTGCTACATTCTATTTATAGAAGGCATTTACTTATATAACGCTCTCTTGTACATGTCGATCTGCCATAAAACTTAACATCCCTGCAATTGATATGAGATTCCACATAAACAAATAATACTCTCCTTGTCTTGTTATGAACGGTCCCAAAAGTCAATAAAACTTACATTTTTTGTCAAATGAGACCAACAATACTGAAACGGAGAGAGTAAAAATTTATTAAAAATTTGTTAGTATTCAATTTCCAACTAGAGTTAATTGAGTTTAATATTTATTTAAAATATTAAAAATTTAAAATAGTAAAAAATTTGTATGTTTATATACTGTTATAACATCAATTGCATACACGTTAAAGTGTGTGCCTAACCATAATCATTATGTTTTCAGCGGTGGGCATAATTTAACATACTCACAGTTCATATGACAATGTCATGTAATGCTAGCTATATCAATATATGAGTCATTATAATTTTTACATTCTATTAATTTATATTTAATAATATTAAATTATAAATTAATTAATAAATTTTAGTCAAAAAGTAGAATTAAAAATTATTTATTTATAATTTAATATTTATTCATGAAACCTATCACATCGTTGCGGTACGTATTAACCTCACTTGTCTTATTACTTATGTTGTAACTTGAAGTGAAAAAAAAAATTACCCAAATAGTAAATTTGAAATAAGAAACATTTTTGGATGGATGAAAATAATAAAGTGAAAAATATTATTATGGACAGTTTTTAATTAATCTATATAAGCTATTTTTACTTTCCAAATATACAATTAATTAGAAAAAGAGAAAAAAAATACAGAAAAATCTAAAGAAAGAAAATTGTTGGCTAATCGCTATTATATAGTTGGTGTTATTGGAGGTGTTGTTCACTCTATCAATATCATCGCTGTTCTAAGAAAAGACATGTATATAGTAAATAATGCAGTTTCTTCATTATATATATAGTTCAAGAATGGAAGAATATAGAGAAGGTGAATTTTGATATATTCAATTGTTAAAAATAGATAGTAGCAATTCAGTCTTGAACTGAATATTAAATAATAAGAGATGTGGACAAAAAAAGTATCAAATAAAATTTAAATCCATCCCCAAAGGAATATTCTTTTAGCATTAATTTATTTATTTATTTACTCAACGATTTTGGATGTCAAAAACTGATAGTAATCAATTAATACTTCATCATGCCCCGCCCGATCAAAATCGAGGCTCCGTGCTAATTATAAAATTAGGTTCTTAAATTTTATTAAAATATAATTTAAAAATAATAATATATTACGATAATGTCTTACAAAATATCAAATCAAATACGTAAATAGTTTTGTGGAGTTGTTGCAAAGATAGACGTAGAGGATTGCAAAATGTTCTAAAAAAATTGTCTCAAACGTTCTGATACAAAAAAAAGTATAGTTTTAACATGGTGAAATTTTCTCTTTTTAAATCACGTGACAAATTAATAAAAGAGACGTTGTCTTCAATATTGTATTGATCTTTAAATTTCATATATCATATGATGATATCTAAAATTTATGATTATATTTGTATGTATTAATAAATTAATTTAATGTACATAATTTATTTATTTAAATATATATAACTAAATCTACACTCTTTTCCCACTTTAAAATACAAAATTTATATATTTTCATTAAAACAACACTAAAATAAAAAAAAAATGTTTCTCCCTACCTTCTACTTTAATTATTCTGTTTCATATTCAGAACACAACTAAAGTTTTACGGAAGGAATACATTATAATCTCTAGTCGCTTCATCTGCCAATTGATAATTTTTTTCCCTAAAACTTGGAGGCAAAAAAGTCAAAGAACCTTGATAATTATTAGGTAGGCAGCAATTTTTCCGATTTTTAACTATTGTCATAATGATAATTAATTAGAAAAAGGTTGCAAAATTAAATTCAATAGGGTTTGATTTTCTTTATCGGAATACGGTGTTCATTTCTCTTCCACGAATTGATATAAATATAGTTCACTAGATAAATTAATATGTTGATCAATTAGAGTCTATTTTGACCAACTTATACAATGCTTGATCTATCCTTCCATTAATTTCTTATCCGGTGTGATTGGGTACACATTTTTAAAATTTTGTTATTCATACCAATATATTTTTTAAAAAATAGTTGTGATTTTAAATATATTATATATAATGAAATTTAATTCTTATTTAATTTAATATATATATTTAATTAACTTTTGTATGCAAATAAAGAATTTATTATGAAAAAAATAATAAATTTGTAGACGAATAAAAAGAACAAAAATGAGATGCTCTTATATTGGGATATTTATGATATTTTGATTTGGTTTGAAAACTTGATTTTTGTGTAGGGCAAGTCTGAAAAACCAAGCGAAAAATCAAGTCTAAAGGACAAGTCTGAAAATCAAGTCTGAAGTTTGGCTGAAAATATAAGTATTGATTATATAAAATATTTAGTAGCTAGCTAGTTTTTCAAAATATTTGTGGTTTCTATAAAAAGAAATGATTTGGTTATCTCCCACGGAATTAATTGGCAATCAAGATTCGAATATACCGCAAGTAGCTCACATTTAATTTTATATATGTTGAGAAATTAATATTTTTCTATTGTACATGACGACTCGATTAAATTTAAGCCAGATAGAGTGTGATGCTGCTGCTTGTTTAGATGATTAATCTATATATATATTTAGAGATGCTGGCCTCTTGGGGTGATATTACAAAATTAAAATAATGTAAGAAACAAAACCAATAATAACACTATATATTGAATGAAAATTGCTCAGAAAAATATTGCACTATATGGAAAAAAACAAAAGAAGAAAAAGAAAAAGAAATGCAAAACAAAAGGTTTCATAGTATTTAAGTAGTATTAATGTTAGAGAACAACTCTTCAAGTCCTAAAGTGTCGTATTTAGATTAGAAGTATTTTGACAATCAAAGCATCACATAAAATGTGAATCCAACCCCACGGGGATCTTTTGACTTTCACTAATATATAAAACAAGTTTATACTTTATGGACATATTTGATAGAATCGACATTAATATTTGATTAAAAAAGGGATGTTAGCATTCAACTACAATATCTAAATGTAGTAAATGGTTTCTCCCCACGTGCTTTCGTCTTGAAGGCCCCAATATAAGTTTGTACATATATTTTGTTGTCAGTTCACCCTCACTACGCTTTAGCATTTAAGCTACTTTTAGATAATAAATGATTTTTTGGGTTGATAAAATATTATAATAATAAATATTCTTCATTTTATCATAATTAAGCATTCGTCGCAATGAATTAGTCACGTAGATTAGGGAAGTAATTTTATAATTTAAAAGTGTGGTCTATTTAGTGGTAACAGAGTCTTTGTTTTTTGATATGTCGTACTGAACACTTTTAATGAGAATAACAAGATGGAAATGTATACATTTTTAATAAAGTATTAATTAAAATTATGAATTTGATTGTCAAACATAGAAAATATGAATTCTGATGTCAAGTACCTACTCGTTATTTTAATTAACCTGCAAGCATGTCTTAAGTAATCAAAGTAAGCCAATGATTACAATAAACAACTCAAGACAAGCAAGTAGTTGATAAAATAATATTCTTGTTTACATGTCGTAGCTGTTTCAAATTAAAGCTCAACCATTTGAAATTAAGATAAGAGTTAATAAAAACCATATATAATTTCCAAGATATCCTTTTAATTTCACCCCATCCGCTTCTTCTTCTTTATTCTTCTTCTTCTTCATCTTCTTGGAGCTAAAGATGCTACTCACGTTCAACACCGGAGTTGTCCGTTTCTCCGAGCCGGCCAACGGAGTTCGGAGCAGGAGACAAAATTTTCCACGTCAGCATTGTATGATCAGTTTTCAGCATATGAATATGTCATTTTTTGGTGATGATTATTTTGCGTAAATCATTTTGTTCTTTGCACAGTCCATGGATTTCCGGCCGACAAGACAGATAAGTCATCTATCAACCTTAAATGCACGGTTAAAACAACAGTAAGTATAAATTTATGATGTAATAATAGTATTGATATATAACTACGCTTGCAATTATTTGCATGCAACTCAGATGCCTTAAATATCTTTCAGGGTATGATGTGGGAAATAGAGGAGAAGTTAGAGGGTAAAGATGGTAATTCATTGGCAGCGGTTACAGTTGTAGCTGAGGATCTTGCCTCCAATCTGTGTATAATCAACACCCTCCAAAGGTTGGGAATCGACCGCCACTTACGTTCCGAAATCGACACCATTCTACACCACACGTATAGGTATCGTAATATTTCAAATCGTATTCACGAGTAAAGTTTGTTAGGATTGTAAACGGATCAAATTATTTACGAACCTAAAAAAGTGCTCGAGCCTACTTATTTATAAAGCAAATGGAATTCATTGTCCACTTTTGTATCTCACTCCCACTTTTCAATTTTATTTTTGTATATGGTTTAATTTAATTTTGATATTTGTAGTATAAGTTCGGTTTCATTCAAATAGGAAATATAATTATCTTTTAACATTTAATATGGCTTTTAAATTAATTATTTTTAATAATCATTAATTAGAATCCCATCCGTTTCTAATGGACAGAGTTTGTTTCAGAAGCCGATGATTTAATATATATATCTGATTCATTGATGATCAACAAACACAGGTTATGGCAACGGAAAGAGAGAGACATAATTTCGGACATGGCTACTCATGCAATGGCATTCAGACTTTTGCGAGTCCATGGCTATGATGTTTCATCTGGTACGTACTTGCATGGATTTTACTTTCAAAATGCAATCATTTAAGAAATTAAACAAACTTCTTTGGTCAATGTTTAGAGGAACTTGCTCCCTACGCTGATGAAGAGAATATCGATCTGCAAGAGGTTGGTGTGCAGACAGTTATAGAGCTTTACAGAGCAGCAGAGGAAAGAATATATGAAGAAGAAGAGAGTCTTGAGAAGATAAAAGCATGGACCACCACCTTTCTCAAACACCAATTGCATACCAACTCCATTCCTAACAGCAAATTGCACAAACTGGTAACTACACGTACTGCTTTAACAAGTCTTGCATGAAAAATCAATTATACATGTATCTGCTCCTTTTCTTCACCAGTGGCAGTTTATTTGGAGTACTAATGGTTTAATGTATATAATGACATGAATTGAAGGTGGAATTGTACTTGAAGAACTACCACGGCATAATTCACGGAATTGGGGTTAGGAAAAACCTCGACCTATATGACGTAAGCCAATATCAAACACTACAAGCACCACATAGGTAATGATCAAATCTACCATATATCATCAATAAGCAATTTGGCCTTGTGCTAATTAGTATGCATAAACAGAATGAGATCATCTATTGTCTAAACCTGTTCTGCTTCTCCTTTCTGTCAGGTTTTCCGACTTCATGCCATTTGCTAGAGAAGATTTCAATAATGGCCAAGCCCAAAACCAGAAAGAACTTGAGCAACTGCAGAAGTGGTACGCAGATTGCAGGCTGGACACCATGGCGTTTGGAAGAGACGTAGTGCGCACATCTAATTTCATGGCTTCAGCGATAATTAGCGATCCCAAATTCTCTGATGCTCGTCTCGCGTTAGCCAAACACGTCGTGCTTGTGACGCGTGCTGATGATTTCTTCGATCATGGGGGCTCCAGAGAGGAGTCCTACAAGCTCATTGAATTAGTACAAGAGTATGCATTCGCTTTTATGGATCAATTTATAAGGATAGCTTGAAATTTCTATTAGGTTAAAACTGTTTACATATTCCCTTTTATCAACAAACAGGTGGAAGGAGAGGCCAGCAGAAGAGTACAGCTCTGAGAAAGTTGAAATCCTTTACGCAGCAATATACAGCACTGTAAATGAGTTGGCGGAGAAGGCTCACGTCGAACAAGGACGTAGCGTAAAGGAATTTCTAATTGGATTGGTACTAACTCACTCTAGTCTCTAGCTAGTAATGAAAAGAAAAAGATATATGCATTGATCATAACATTAATAATGTGTCTATATGTATAGTGCAGTGGGTTGAGACATTTTTAAGTTTCAAGATTGAGTTAGACACGTGGTGCGACGGGACGGAGGTGAGCTTGAACGAGTACATGGAATCGTCATGGGTGTCGATTGGTTGCAGACTGTGCATTATGATGGCGACGCAGTTCGTTGGTACAAAATTATCTGATGAAATGCTTATGAGTGAAGAGTGCAATGATTTGTGCATGCATGCTTCAATGGTTAACCGCCTCCTCAATGATGTGCAAACGTTTCAGGTAAATAATTAGGGTTTCTTTAAGAATACAGAACTAACACACTGCACAATTAAGATTTCTTCTTCTCTTTTTTCTGTATTGGCCATTAAAATTAATAATTGTGTTAATTTGGACAGAAGGAACGCATGGAAAAGACAGGAAGCAGTGTGACTATTCTGGTAGCAGCAGCTAAGAAAGAGGGAAGAGATGTTAGTGAAGAGGAAGCTATTAAAAAGATAAAAGAAATGGCTGAATATAGCAGGAGGAAACTGATGCAGATTGTCTATGAAAAAGGAACAAAATTTCCAAGAATATCAAAGGATATATTTTTGAACTTCAGCAAGGCTGGTTTTTATTCTTACCAAAGCAGCGATGAATTTTCGTCTCCTCAAGAAAAGGTGATGGAAGATATCAAATCTTTGATTTATGAACCACTATCTCTTCCACCTTCTACTTATTTACAATGATCTATCTTGAATTGGGTTTTCAAGGTTACATTTCACATGTGTGTCAAGTATGTTTTACTCTGTAATCTGCATACATTATTAATTATTGTTGTAGTCACTTATTAATACTTGTGTTAAATTGGAATATTTATGAAAAATCTCGTGGGAAGCTCGATAATTTCGAAAGTATAAGCGAGCCGATCATACGATGTTCAGCTAGTTCGCTTGTCCACAATCATGTTGTCAGCGCGGCAGCAGCGCCTGTTCATGAATTAAGACACTAGCATTGAGAAAATGGCTAATTTGTTAAAATAGAGGATTTAGATCGCAGTGTTACGATTTTATTAATGCAATAGGAAACTTTACGCCATTAGACGATCTCATTTGCAAATTAGAAGAAACGCAGGGAATGGAACATGGTTCTTCCCTAACCCAAATTATATACGCTATACGAGTGGTGGAGCCTGCAAAGGTCGCTTAAGAATGGGAATCAACTGCAGATGGTGTTTCCTTTTAACAGAGGCACCAAAGGCCTCCTTCATATCCAGTTGCTGATTCCGATCAGGCAATTTCCAGTCGAAATGGTAGAGAAGCGTAGCGAGCGTAGACTCCACACTAGCCATCCCGAACGAAATCCCGGCACATATCCTCCTTCCTGCACCGAACGGTATGAACTCCAGATTATTCCCTTTGAAATCAACGGAGCTATCCTCGAATCTTTCCGGCTTAAACTCCTCCGCATCCTTCCACAGCTTGGGGTCTCTTCCTAGTGCCCACACGTTCACTATCACTCTCGTCTTCGCCGGGATTTCATATCCATTTATTTCGCATCTCTCGCTGCTTAATCTGGGGATTAGAAACGGTGCTGGCGGGTGCAGTCTCATCGTCTCTTTTATCACTGAGTTGAGGTATTTTAGGTCATTCAGCTTTTCTTCGTCCACGTATCCCTTGTCGTCGAAAACCCTCCTTACTTCCTCTTGTGCCTTTATCAGTGTGCTGGGGTTTGTCATCATCTCCGACATTGCCCATTCCATGACAGTGGACGATGTCTCAGTTGCAGCTGAGAATATATCCTGAATTAAACAGAAAATTTAATCTCTTTGTCCTATAACAAAAGCATATAAATGAAGGGATGGGAAGCACAAACGAGCAACAATGCTTTGATAGTGTGTGTAGTAAGAGGCACTTCACCCCCGTCCTTTTGAATCCTGAGCAGAACATCAACGAGATCTTCAAAGACACCAACTTCTGCTGCTCTGTGTTGGTCGATGATGCCATCGAACAAACTGTCTATCCTGCGACGCATGCGTCTTATCTTGAACTCGACTCCGGTGATCAGCGGAAGTAGTTTGATAGAAGGGTAGAGATCGGCCAATATGAACCCCGACGCCAGCATCACGGATTCTTCAATGACGGAGATCACCGCTTCACGATCCTCGGTTTTTGCCCCCACCGTCGCCCTCGTGATCACATCGTACGACGAGAGGTACAGCCTCTCCGAAAGATCCGCCGCCGTCCCCTGCCGTGAAGCGAGCCACTTGGCCATGTTCATGTTCTCCTCCTCCCGGATCGGGCGAAAGGACTGCACGCGCCGCGCGCTGAGGAGCTCCAGCGTGCAGAGCTTCCGCAGGTGGCGCCAGTGCTCGCCGTAGGGGGCGAATATAAGGTCGGACTTGTTTTTTAGTAGAGTCTCCGGCACCAGCCCCCCCGCCCTGTTCGCGAAGTTGAGGTCGTGGGTTTTCAAGACTTGTTTCGCGAATTCGACGGAAGAAACGATAAGGAAGTGGACCTCCCCGAGCTGGAGGTGCATCAACGGGCCGTATTTGGCGGCGAGATCTCGGAACAAGCGGTGGGGGGCGGCGGCGCCGGCGAGCATGAGGTGGAGATTTCCGATGAGAGGGAGTGGGGTGGGGCCCGGAATGTGGGAGTAGCTCTTTGCAAATCTTGAGATGGTTTGTGATTTTAGGAACATGCATAGAAAGAGTAGAAAGGAGAGTAGAGTTACGAGTACTGTTGATGGAATGTTAAACTCCATAGTTTGTGTTAACGGCGAAACTCTCTTGTTCAAGATCTCTTCTAAAAATCAACTTATATCTTTGATCTCAACGGATTTAATTTCGTCCCTTCATCTATTTAAATTCATTTTAAACATTAATTAATTTTATTGTAAATTAATATTAAACCTTAAAAATAAATAATTCTCAACATTTATTGTCTCCAATAATTTATTTACTCATTTTATAATTTTAAATATGTTCACGAATTTATTACTCAATTAAGTACGCAAGTCAAACTTCATTCAATACAAAATATACAAATTCGACCTATGCATATAAATCCAAATCCATACCCAATGGAATCTTTGGACTTTCAATAATGATATACTCCATAACACAACATATATAAAACAAAAATGAATTAAATAGCAACCACCAGCTTGATAATTTATTTATGACAATTACCTGTTCGTTATTTTAACCAAGACAAGACTACAAGAAAGCCAAGATTACAATAATAACATATTAAAGGTGAAGAATTGATTATTCGATTTAATTTGCAACCAAACAAACCAACCCTGCATCATCTCTAGATATTAAAATAAAAGTGAAAGACTTTGATTGTGGAAATAATATTATAAATTGAATGAGATATTTTACTATCTAATCTAATCGTATCTCGTGTTATATATATTAGTATAGCATGTTCAGAGTTAATTTTCACGATACGGTGTATTACAATTCAAATCAAACTATATTTATATATAAAGTATATGTATTTTTCTTATATAACTCTTAAATTTTGAACCATAATCGTATCATGTGTTGCTATCGTATTAAATTACTGATAATATATTTAAATTCATATTATATAAACTAATCTCAAGTTGCGATTGTTCTATCCCTCTAGAAGTGGGATAATACAAGAAAATATAAATTTAACCTAAATTCGTATCATCATCCTCATGTGAAAAAACTAAGAATCAGATAATTATTGCATAAAATATGATGATTAATTAATAATGTATATGAAAAAATGGTTAAAGACAACTTTTCAGTAATAACATGCCATGCCATGGCCATCATCGAAGAGTCGAATCATTTTATCTCTATCACTGGCGCCAATGGCCCAAATGAGACATTTTATTGGGCTTGGCCCAAACAATATTTTGTTGAATTGTTGTAAATACTTCATTCGTTCAGCATTTTAACAAATTTTATTATTATAATATATTTAATTAAATATAAAATGTGTCATGATTAGTAAAAACGAGAGAAGAGAATAATCTAGCACATAAATTTTTAATTGTTCATGTACATAATGCAACATGAACATGAGTTATTACGATTGTTATTTTTTTTTTTCATTTCATATTAAATAAATATTAAATTCAATTTTAATCAATAAATGTTATTCAAATATGGAGAATTAATATTTTATATTAAAAATATAATTAAAAAATATATTGTATATTCATATAATAATTTTATTTTATTCTTATTTATTATTCTAAACTTTTTTTTCATAAACATTAAAGAATGTTAATTTAATAAAAAAAATAACTTTTAATATTATTCATACTGAAATATTAGACTATAATTTGAAACGTCCCAAAAATAAAATATGAACTAGATAGTACGATGGGAATAATCATACAACATACACTAACTTGGTTAATTTATTGATATCAAGAACCTACTTGTTATTTTAAGTAACCTTGTACTCTCCACGTCCCGCTAATAATGATCCATTTTTCATTTTGAAACGTCTCATTAATAATGACTCATTTCCTTATTAGGTAAGCATTTGCACATGGGGTATTTTTTGGGTTTTGTGCTATAGGTAAATATTATGTGTTTTTTAATCTTTGTGTATAAAGTAAATGGATCGTTTGGGACAGAGGGAGTAATTAATAAAAATAAGAGAAAAGAACAAAGATTACAACTTACAAGAAACAACTCAAGACAAGCAACTAGTTGACTCAATAATATTAATGTTTTCATGTACTGCTGCCTGCTGCAAGGCTGTAAGACAATTACATTTTAAAATTATTACACAAATTAACAAACTGAGTCTGCATCATCTTTTGGAATTAAAATTAAATAAGTGAAAAACCAGCTACTTCCATTGTGACTATCTCAAACAAAGTAAACGGTACCCCAGAAACACACACACATACATATATACACTATCTATGTTGCCGTAAAAGTGATTTATTTTTCTTTTTAGCTTGTTCCACTGATATTGATTTGTTTTCCAAAATGACAAAAAGTTGTTCTTTAAAAAAACAAGCCGCTAATAGCGAAACAACCCTAATATCATTTAAAATCACATGATCATGTCCCTATTAAAACATCCAAAAAGAAGAGACTTAAAATTAATTGGAATTGAAGACTAAAAATATTCATTTCTTTCGAATCTCCAAACTCTGTTCAGATGTAACAAAATGAAGAAACCAATGACCAATTTAAAATGATTGAATTTGTTCATGAATCCATGATCTGATCCAATATATAAAAACCATTTCATAAATATTAAATTAGTAGTATATATCATATAAATTTTTAATTATTGATAATATATCTAGAAAAAATTATATTAACTAAAATAATTTAATAAACGAATTTTTTAACTAGTTCAAATTCGAATATTTAACAAGCTCAAACTGAGCTGTAACTCAGGTTTGAATTTACTATAAAGTTGAATATTAAACGAATCAAATCCGAACTCAATTTTTATTTATCAAACCAAACTTAATATTAATTTTCAGATATCAAACTGAATTTAAACCGAACTCGAACTTAATAGTAATCGGTTCAACGATCTTGATTTTCAGATATCAAAATGTAACCACTAGCCATGCAAGTGGTGCTAGAAAATTTAGTACGTGGATACATCATATGTTGAATTTCTACTGTTTACTCTTTCAACATTTCTTAAATAAAACAAAAATAATTATTAAAAAACAAGTATCGTTCAAATTAATTAGTGCAGGCGCTTCGATGCTACATTTAATATTGTGGACACTCCTAATCAGGACAGGCGACATGGGAGACCGCTTCGGATCCCCAAATTTATATATTCCCTTCGTTTTATTAAATTTGATATATTTTATTTTTTGGTTGTTTTTGTTAATAATTTTTATAAGATTTAAAAATAATAAAAATTTGCTCTTTGAGAGGATGGTGTTTATATTATTTTTGTAACTTTTACATAATTTTTAAAAATTATATACCATATTTTTGAATTTATTAATCCTAAAAATTAATAAAAGTATAAATGTTAAAAAATAATTGTATATTTTATTTGAATGAGATGAATTCACAATAATAAACATAAAATAATACACATTTAGGACGTCCCACAAAAGTAGTCTCATTTTTATATTTGACAAATGTCATAAATAAAAAGTAAAAAAATAAAATAAGATATTGATTTGCGTGTAAAATAGACTGTGACTACTTTCGTGAGATGGATGGAGTATTAAAGTACATAAAATTAAAATAAATAAATAAAAGATATGCTAGAATTTGTTTATGAAACAGAGTGTTAGTGTTACACACAAAGACAAAGGGAAATTAACCATACGATCCCATTTCATCACTCACTCTAAATGTACTCTCGTCTCTTCCCAATTAAGTCTCATTTTCTCCAAGAACATGCTGCTCCAAGGAATATAGATACTTCCTTTCTCATCGAAGAATATATTCTGAGAGAGTCGAAACAAATTTTTAAAAAAAAGTTATAACAAAATGTCCATCTATTTAAAAACGAAAGAAATACACATTTGGTGAAAGACGCAGACACATTATAAAAATACTCTTGGTAGGCGTGCGTGTGTTGGCCTAGTGGTAGTGAGGTTAATGCCCAAGGCTAAGGTCTCGGGTTCGAGTCCTCCGTGACGCGGCCATGTAATTTAAATGTTAATGTAATCCAATTTTTTTAAAATACTCTTGGTAGACTAAAAGAGCACATGACGAGCTACATTAGATTTACAGTAATACTCAATAAAACAACAACATGATGATGATAACGACAAATTAAACCATTATAATTAATATCCACCATTTCCTTTCCCGAAACCTTAATTTCCAGCATTATTATTTGTATCCATCGTTATTGAATAAGAATCCTTCTTCTCTTTCACCCACAGACACACACACACACACACACACATATATATATATATACACTTCATTCGCCCATTAACACATATATAGTTACAACCACCATCACCCCAGTACCCGCTTCTTCTTCGTCTTCCCGGCCGGAGCTAAACATGTTACTCACGTTCAACGCCGGAGGTGTCCGTTTCTCCGGCAACGGAGTTCCGAGCAGGAGACAATATTTTCCACGTCAGCATTTTAGATTTTATTGTATGTTCTCGGCATATGTATATTTATTTATTTTTTGCTGATGATTATATATATATATATATATATATGTTGTTCTTGGACAGTTCAGGGATTTAGGGTTACGACAAATTATAAGCCATATATCAACGTTAAATGCAAGCTTAAAACAATAGTAAGTACTACATCTATCATTCCAATTTGTTCTCTATTTTGTTATTTTGATAACAAATTTATTACTAGATTTTAAGTTACATTAATTTTGTAAGATATTGATGGGTTAAAGTGAGTAGAAAATTGGAGGGAGGAGAAAGTGTATATAATATAATAGTATTAAAAACTACCCTTGCAATTAAGTTGCATGTAACTCAGCGTAATTACTTCATTTCTTTCAGGGTATGATGTGGGAAATAGAGGAGAAGTTAGAGGGTAAAGATGGTAATTCATTGGTTGTAGCTGAGGATCTTGCCTCCAATCTGTGTATAATCGACACCCTCCAAAGGTTGGGAATCGACCGCCACTTCCGTTCCGAAATCGACACCATTCTACACCACACGTATAGGTATCGTAATATTTCAGATCGTATTCACGAGTAAAGTTTGTTAGGATCGTAAACGAATCAAATTATTTACGAGCCTAAAAAAGTGCTCGAACCTACTTATTTATAAAGCAAATGGGATTCAGTGTCCAGTTTTTGTTGGATGTCCTGCAAACAAATTCTAATATTTTTTTTTCTATTAGTAATATGAGTTTTATCCCATTCAAATATGACATATATTTTTCTAATTATTTAATACTATCACTTTTAAATAATTGTTAGGATTAATAAATTCCAAAATATAATATATAATTTTTATAATATTTATTTTTTTTCAAAGAAATGTTAGTTATAAGTAATTATATCAAAAACAAAGATTATTATTTTTAAAAAACATTAATTAGAATGATAAATTCATTTGTAAAACATGCACTATAAAAACTATAAAAGAGGTATAAAAGTAGAAAACTGAATCTCATCTGTTTCAAAAGTACGGATCAGATTTGTTTCAAAAGCCGATTCTTTAATATATGTGATTCATTAATGATGAGCAAACAGGTCATGGCAACGGAAAGAGAAAGATATAATTTCGGATATGGCTACTCATGCAATGGCATTCAGACTTTTGCGAGTCCATGGCTATGATGTTTCATCTGGTACGTACTTGCATGGATTTTACTTTCAAAATGCAATCATTTAAGAAATTAAACAAACTTCTTTGGTCAATGTTTAGAGGAACTTGCTCCCTACGCTGATGAAGAGAATATCGATCTGCAAGAGGTTGATGTGCAGACAGTTATAGAGCTTTACAGAGCAGCAGAGGAAAGAATATATGAAGAAGAAGAGAGTCTTGAGAAGATAAAAGCATGGACCACCACCTTTCTCAAACACCAATTGCATACCAACTCCATTCCTAACAGCAAATTGCACAAACTGGTAACTACACGTACTGCTTTAACAAGTCTTGCATGAAAAATCAATTATACATGTATCTGCTCCTTTTCTTCACCAGTGGCAGTTTATTTGGAGTACTAATGGTTTAATGTATATAATGACATGAATTGAAGGTGCAATTGTACTTGAAGAACTACCACGGCATAATTCACGGAATTGGGGTTAGGAAAAACCTCGACCTATATGACGTAAGCCAATATCAAACACTACAAGCACCACATAGGTAATGATCAAATCTACCATATATATATTTCATCAATAAGCCATTCGGCCTTGTGCTAATTAGTATGCATAAACTTGTTCTGCCTATTTTTCTTTCAGGTTCTCCAATCTATGCAACGAAGACTTCTTGACATTTGCTAGAGAAGATTTCAATAATGGCCAAGCCCAAAACCAGAAAGAACTTGAGCAACTGCAGAAGTGGTACGCAGATTGCAGGCTGGACGCCATGGCGTTTGGAAGAGACGTAGTGCGCACATCTAATTTCATGGCTTCAGCGATAATTAGCGATCCCAAATTCTCTGATGCTCGTCTCGCCTTAGCCAAGCACGTCGTGCTCGTGACGCGTGCTGATGATTTCTTCGATCACGGGGGCTCCAGAGAGGAGTCCTACAAGCTCATTGAATTAGTACAAGAGTACGTACACTTTTATCAATCAATTTATATGGGCTTGAAGTTCATATTAGGTTAAACTCTTGAGGTTAAAAGTGTGTGTTTTCCGTATAATAAACAAACAGGTGGAAGGAGAAGCCAGCAGAAGAGTATGGTTCTGAGAAAGTTGAAATCCTTTACACAGCAATATACAATACAGTAAATGAGTTGGCAGAGAAGGCTCATGTCGAACAAGGACGAAGCGTAAAGGAATTTCTAATTGGATTGGTACTAACTCATCACTCTAGTAAAATGACAAGTATATATGTATATATAATTGTATTTGATGGATTAAAGTTTTGTAAAGTGCAGTGGGTTGAGATATTACTGATCTTCAAGATTGAGTTGGACACGTGGAGCGATGAAACGGAGATGAGCTTGAACGAGTACATGGATTCGTCGTGGGTGTCGATTGGTTGCAGAATCTGCATTATGATGGCGGCGCAGTTTGTTGGTGTGAGATTATCTGATGAGATGCTTACGAGTGAAGAGTGCAGTGTTTTGTGTAAGCATGTTTCGATGGTTGATCGCCTCCTCAATGATGTGCAGACATTTCAGGTAATTAATTAGGGTTCCATACATTTACACAAAAAGGTGGATGATATAATCATATACATAAAGTTAAGTAGTTGTGTTGATCTGGGCATGCAGAAGGAACGCATGGAAAACACAGGAAGCAGTGTGACTATTCTGTTAGCAGCAGCTGAGAAAGAGGGGAGAGATGTTAGTGAAGAGGAAGCTATTAAGAAGATAAGAGAAATAGTGGAATTTAGCAGGAGGAAACAGATGCAGATTGTGTATGAAAAAGGGACAATTTTGCCAAGAAAATGCAAGGATATATTTCTCAACTCATGCAGGGCTGGTTGTTATGTGTACTGGACCAGTGATGAATTTTCTTCTCCTCAACAAGTGATGATGGAAGATATGAAATCTTTGATTCATCAACCACTACCACTTCCAACTTCTTCTTATAAGTTACAATGATCGATCGATATATATGAAATTGGATTTGTAAGCTACGTTTAATATGGGAATGTGTGTGTCAACTGTGTGTTGCTATGTAATCTGCATGTGTTATTAATTATTGTTGTTGTCACTTATTAATACATACTAATGAAATAGTGAAATATTTTATATATTGTTCATTAGTTCATCCATACCCATACTATTAATGAAAACTAGCTGCTGCATAGGAAGTGGAGAATTTTCCAGTTATCTAGTCTAGTTATCTAATCTTGACATTAATCGTCGGAAGGAAAAAAAGAAAAGATCTTTAGCAAACTATAATAAATAAGCAACTGTTGAGCAGAGGTCGAATGCATAGAAGGCATCACCACCTAACTCAAAGTTCACATTTTTCTTTCAGATAGCTACAATGAACAAGACCCCATCGGTTTGGGGGAGCTAGAATTCAAGATTTTTCCAACCACAGACCAAACCCCATTTGGGATTCCGACCCTTTAAAATTGTTGCATAGTTTCTATGTTAAATCAAGATCCAATCCTTCTCCAAGTTGACTTTTCTCTACACCCGTCATAAAATTTGTCAAAAAGTCCAGATTTTTCAGCTACAGACACAATTTGGTTACAGATTGTGAGTGATGGGGGAGGAAGAACGGCTCCCAAGTCAGAGCGATGAAGTGAGGGAGATACCTTCGCCGCCGGAGAGCGAGATTCGGAGAATTTTCTACAGCCCTCTTCGTTGGTTCAAAATGCTCTCGAAGGAATTGCATTGGAGCTTTGTGTTTGGTGTGGTAATAGTCTATGGCGTGAGCCAAGGGTTAGGTGGAGCTCTTGCAAGAGTGGGGACACAGTTTTACATGAAGGATGTGCAGAAAGTGCAGCCATCTGAGGCGCAGGTGTACTCTGGCATCACTTCTCTTCCTTGGATCGTCAAGCCTCTTTGGGGTATCCTAACCGACGTCGTTCCGATTTCGGGGTATCAAAGGAGACCTTATTTTGTTTTTGCCGGTAAACGAGATTTGTTGCTATGATTTTGGTGCTTTGTAGTTGTGGTGCTATGGTTATAAACTTATATGTATGCCTCTTTGAGATTCTTAGGTTGTTTTGTTTCAGCTGCAAGGTTGTTTGTGTTGTGGTTTGTGACACTTTCTGCTTTGCTTGATGGTAGTTCAATGAATTTGGTTGACTTACCAATTTTATCTTTCCCTTTGTTGTAAGCTGATGTCATTCCAATTTGGAATAGTAGTAATCAATGAGTAATGTGTTTTTTGGTGATAGAGCTATTGAGTGGAATAAGTGGGGTTTTCTCAGAAAGATTGATGTAGTAATATCTTTTCTGAAAAGTTCTCTATTGTTAGACTGTGAATATTCCTAGATCACTGATGTTTGTGAAAATTTTCAGTTATATAAAGTGAGAGTATAAAGGAAGTGGTTTAGGCTTACTCTCTTGAATCTCTATTTATAGAAAGATTGAGTTTTTATGGTAAGAATAGATATGATAACAAGTTGGCAATCCGGCTTCTATTACATAACCGTGTAACATGTCAGGTTCCGTTAATAAAACGATGACACATGACGTGATTATATATATACGTTAAATCTTGAGCCCTTAGCTATCCTCGTGTTTAATGCAACACCTGATGTCACATAGTTAGACAATATGTGATCTCATTCTATAAGTTGAAGGTGAATATTCTTGTTTTTCCAAGATATTTCATTGCTTAATTAATAAGTTCAAATGGGATTTTGATTTAGTGCAAAATTCAGTGATTAATAGGGACATGAATAAATGATCCTTTTGTTATGCTCCTCTATGTGCGAGTGTGTGTAAAGTTCCTTAAGAAATTTATCTCTTAATGCATTGTTTTTTAAACTAATGCAATGTAGATTTGATTATGCTATCAAAATTGTATTTTCAAGGTTCCCTGGGAATTGTTTCGATGATGTTCTTGTCGCTGCACCCGGGGCTACACATAGTACTAGCATTGCTTTCATTAACAACAGCAAGCGCCAGTGTAGCAATAGCAGATGTGACCGTTGATGCATGTGTGGCACAGAAAAGTGGCCTTCACCATTCCTTGGCAGCTGACATGCAAAGTTTATGTGCCTTGAGCTCCTCTATCGGGGCTCTCGTGGGATTTTCTCTGAGTGGCATATTTGTTCACCTAATCGGCCCTCAGGTTAGCTTTATCCATTACTCTGGAGAATTCGTCGATTTTGTTGAAGAATGTAATGTTGAACCGTGTTATACTTTCTGAACCAAAAGGGGGTATATGGCTTGTTAACAATACCAGCTGGGCTCATCTTCTTAGTTGGTGTATTGCTTAAGGAACAACAAGCGTCCAGCTTTGCTTACGAACAGGTAATCGCCTTCCTAAATGCATAACTGGGATTGATCAAGCATAAACACTAACATTTAAGTTTCTAGATCAACCAGAACTTTGTGAATGCTAGTAAAGCCATGTGGAGGACATTGAAATGCCCTGAGGTGTGGAGGCCTTGTTTGTATATGTACTTGTCGTTTTCGTTGAGTCTAAATATCTTCGAGGGAATGTTCTATTGGGTCACGGATTCAGCAGCCGGCCCTTCGTTTTCTAAGGTGCAGTCACCTCATCTCATTAACTTAGGTTCCAAAACTATTATCTACATAGACATGCATATTTGTTTTCTTGTGGCAATACTATGCTAGTCGAACAGATGCTCCATCTCTCGTTAATGCTATATGTGCAGGAAATAATCGGTTACATCATGGCAATCGGCTCCGTGGGCTCTCTGCTTGGGGCGATACTGTACCAATACGGACTAAAAGACTATCCCTTCCGCAATCTACTCTTCTGGGCTCAGATACTATCGTGTCTCTCGGGAACGCTTGATCTGGCGCTGGTTCTGCGCTGGAACTTGAAACTGGGTGTGCCCGATTACTTCTTCGTGGTGGTTGATGCAAGTGTTTCCCAGTTGATCGGGCGCCTCAAATGGATGCCGCTTCTCGTTCTGAGCTCTAAGTTGTGCCCACCCGGCATTGAAGGCACCTTCTTTGCCTTGCTCATGTCAATAGACAATGCCGGGCTCCTCACCTCCTCATGGTTGGGAGGTCTCTTGCTTCACGTCTTGAATGTTACGAGAACGGAGTTCGACAACATGTGGATAGCTATCTTTATAAGAAGCGTGCTGAGGATCGCTCCTCTTTTCCTGCTGTTCTTGATTCCTAGAGCGGACCCAAACTCGTCGCTTCTTCCTGAGGATGTTTTGAACTCGAAAGAGGTTGATGAAGCTCGAGAATCGGAGAATGTGGAGCTCGTCGCACTCGTGGACCGGACGGATGGTAGATAGGACTGCAGAAGATACTGCTGAGTGCTGACTGCTTCCCCTTTTTGTTAGGAGGTTGTATTCTTTCATCTTGTTTATTTTTCAAGGAAATTACTGAATTTTGTTGCAGTTAGTATACTAAAAATGTTGCAATATCACTTGTTAGATTCATACTAGATGTGAATTCTTAGAAATTTTGTCAGAGTAATTGTATTTATGTGTTAAATGGACCTGCCATGATCAAGTTATATCACAATATACAATATTGGTATTATATAAAACTTTATGGAGACTAGCTTTGTCAGGAATCCTCACTTCAACATTTTAGGTAGAGATGTGGATGGTTGGGTTTTTCCCGGTTCGGAGCCCGTAAATAATTTTGGCTTTAGATCCAAAATCAGAACCATTATAACCAAATTCAGATCGTACCGATATCTAGTAAAATGATTTCAATTCTGGACCTGAAAGCATAAAGTGTTACTTCCAGACGCGTACCAAAATCGATAAAATGGTTTCAGTTCTAGACCCGAATCGGAACTGATAAAATTGATATGTTACATGATTTTAAAATATGAAAATTTCATGTATAATTATTATATAAATAGGTGTATAACATAATTTTAAAAATAAAAAAATTTAGAAAATTTAGAAATAAATAAATAAAGTGGGCTAGGTGACTGAGTCGATCCAGAATCAGAACCACATCAAACGGGTAGTCAGGTCTATTCTAGTTAAAACCAATCATGACCAGATCTAAACGAATCTGGTTCTAGAATTAAAATCAGAAGCAGAACTTTATGCTTAAACGAATTTTGACCAGTTTCGGTTTCTTGTACTCGTTGACACCTCTAATTTAAAAATTAAAAGAAAATGGGAATTGAAAGACTTGCACAAATTTAGTAAATAAAGGAGACTGCTGTAACTAAAACTTGCACTAAAGTAGAAAAAAAAAATGCTTCATATTCATTTCAGCAGTCTCAAAATAATCCATTGATTCAACAGCAAAATTACCAGCTTGGTACGTGATCAACAAATACAACAAATTTTGTGTTTGAAAGTAAAAGTATTTTGCTACATATTTGCAAGGAAGGTTTTTTTCAAAGTGGATCGAAGCAGAAGTCTAACTTTCATTTGATAATTGATACTCTCATTGAAGTCTAATGCATAACCTCCACCAATTCATTTCACCCTCCTCCTTTCTCTATCTCTGTCTCTCTCACGGGTCCTTTCTCTGTCATGGTCATCTCTCTCCTTGCTGCCACTCTTTTCGCGGTCTCGGTCTCTCTCCTTTCCTCTATCGCTTTCCGGCTCGTGTGGTCTTTCCCGATCACGCCGTCTGTCCCGGTCTCTGTTCACATCACTTTCCCTCTCTCTGTCTCGGGTAGATAATTTCCGCTGAGGGCTTTCGCTTCTGCTATGGCTACGGCGGCGCTTCTTCAATGGCTCTCGTGACTCGTCCCGTGGGTCCCTCCTCTCCGAAGAAGATACCTCTACAGTTTGACAATTTCCAAATGATAAAAATTCACACGGATACAAATATTTGTATTGAATCAGTTACTATGTAACATTCTATGCATCACTGGCAAGTAATTTGTGGTTGGTTTTTGTAGAATAAAAGATGATGTGAATGTAAATACAGACAATCTCATCCAAATCCTAGGTACTTACTTCTGCTTGAAGCATCAGTATTCGAATCAACCAGACCATATTCAGCCTGCAGCCGACTCCGATGCACAGCAACTTTTCTCTCGATTTCCTCGGGATTTTTTATCCCCTTATCTTCAAGGGATTCACGGTATTCCATCAAATCAACCTCAAGGCGCCTCAGTTTCTGTCTGTGAAACAATTGTTTTTCATAGAAATTAGAAATAAATGAAATGAGATAAACCAAATACAAACTTTGCATACAAAATTCTTTAGGTTCCAAATAACCAAACTACAATATATTAGTAGTCAAATGTGAAGTTAATTACTGAAAGAAGTGACGTAGTACCTCTGCTCTTCATTCATTCCACTATCGTGATGTGCTGAATTACTGGCATCAGTAGTAAGCTCCAGCTCCTCCTTTTTGTGGATAATATCACCTGCATTTTCACTACCTGAAGATGAATAAGTCAACCCCAGGTCCCTTGTATTTCTTTCACGTTCCTCGTCGCTTTCCTCATCCTCCCTAGCCCATTTAGAGGATGGGAGAATGGAATCATTTTTTCCTTCATTACTGCTAATGTCGGTTTGCAAGTTATGATCATTTGCAGGATAAAGAATTGGTCCTCTCCCCATAGGTGGCATATCATAATCCATGTTACCACTTCTTACTGAGACTTGCCCCAGATCCATTTCAGAGTTTAGTTCCTTCTGTCCAGTTGGGTGTCTGCCAGAGCTTGACTGGCTATGTGCAGGCTTTAACTCATCATCTAGTTCGTAACCTCTTTGTTTTTCCGCCTCTTCTAGATATAGTAGTCGAGCAACCATCATTTCTCTTCCACCAACCAGAGATAACCCATTGTGTCTGCAACGTCTTTCCAGTTCAGTAAGGGGCAAACTCAACAACTCCTTCATGGCAGCTCCTTTACCAATTGCTAAAGCGGCATCTTGGTTAATCTTGCCACCATCACCCGTTTCTGATGAACCAGCCTGTCTCTCTAGCTCAGGAGCATCGCCACATATCGAATGGAAGGAGATTACACCAGAGTTACTAGATCGAAGAAAAGTAGCTCGCAATCCATTCACATATGCATCCGAAAACAGGAACCAGTCAGCCCATACTTGAAGAACTTTTAAAACACGTTCCTGAAAGATACCAGAAGAGAAACCTTAGCTTCTGATAAAGGAAGTGAAGAAAAGTTCTAAAAATAGAAGAGAGGTAATCATTACCTTAAGAGCTTCAGCTGTAATACGTCCAGTAACACTACGGAACAAATCATTAAAGCTTTCCAAAATGTCTGGTAAAGTTGCTTCAAATTTGGTACGATAAGCTGAAGCATTTTTCACGGGGGCGCTGCTATTATGGAGGATGTCCGAGACTAGCATGAGTCTAGCAACTTTGGTGGGAATTGGAGTTTCTTTAAGAGTTAAAGACTCAGTTAACACTTCAACCACCTGAAATGCAATAATGCACCATATTTAAATTGAGAAAACCTCATAATCAAGTCTGGCAGAATCAATAAGAGCATCAGCAATTACCTCTCCTGCAGCATCAGCATTGTCTAGAGCAAACCCCATTGCTTCTTTTATCTTGGATCTCTCCAATGTCAATGCACGCAACACATCCTCAAATTCATCTCTTTGGGAATCTGTCAGCGTCCGTTCCATCTCAACACGCTGTTAAAGTCACAAGATGTAGCAGCAAGCATACTTAGAGATGCACAATGAATAAAATATGAGCACCAGAAAGCAGCATGGAAGATTGGAGTAGGAAATACTTTGCTTTTTCCAGCAGCATAAGTGCTCCCAGCTTCCTTTTCATGCTCCGGGACTTTTACTGTTGGTAGAGAAGGCGGTATCCATCTTTACATACAAATAACAGGATGTGAACAAAAAGGCATACTGCAAACTCAAAAGTTCAGTAAAAAGGTAGCATTGTCTCCAAATTAGTTGCCACTAGTCAAAATATATAATGCCCTCTTGAAACAGCAGGAATATGTCATATCTCATATGCATCTATGCAGTAATATTAATATATAGTCACTAAACACTTTCATGCATGAAAGCAATAGAAGTCTGTAATTGAATAAAAACCCTTTGCACTTAAAAAAATTAACTTTATGACCCCTCAAATTATAATGTCCAAGTTTCAGACCGGAAAAGAAGTCTGTACGTAATTTAAAATAAATTACTATTTACCTTCCACTACCAGTGATCATGATGAAAGGCTCTGTTCGCCAGCGCTGAAGTGTATCACCCTGCACTTGCACAAATGTAATTTGACATCAATGACGCTATCTATCCTCGTTTTGAAAGATTATTGGAATAATTACTTCCTTCAAGCGATACACTAAAGAAAAAAAAGCTACACCACATAAAACTCTATTCTACTTCGATATGTTAAAGAGCTGCTTAGTAAACCAAATGACTGCAATCAGAACCACACGTGCTGAGACAAAATATTGTGCTTTCCATGATTAGACTGTCTTGTTTACTGAGCCAAATGCCAGAAAGAAGAGCAATTTCTTCGGGGCCTTAAATTAAGTAGGAGGTTTTATTTTACTACAGGTAAGAGAATATTTCTTGGGTAAAAGCTATAACTCAAGCACAGTAATTCAAGACTCAGATTCAATTTGGTAGCCAAATATATGTATATCCCATAATCCATAAGCATTCAACATTAACAGAGAAAGCTCACCTGAGCAAATGAATAGAGCCTCCAGACATAGTAAGTATGTTCCTTCGAACCAAGCTCAAACAAAAAGTTGAATAGAGGATTTCCACGGCCTCGCTCCATTATTGCTTGTTCAAAAGCACAGCCCCCATCAAGAACATAGACAGCCATTGTATCGATAACATGTTGGAGATGATTGTCATCAGGAGGAACAACATTTATATCAGGTACATTTGGTGTAAGTACCTATATATCCAAGCAAGCAAGAAATTTCTCCAAAATATTAGTCAGCATCATTGACAGATAATAAAGGAAACGAAGAATCAATTTATTGAGATACAGATAGCCATGTTTTTTATAGCTTCTGGTAGCAGGGGAAAATAGGTTTGACATATCTAGGAAATAACACATTTTACATGAGTATAGATTCATTTAATGCAAGCCGGTATCTATCCATATAAGAATGTAAACCTTATGCCTTTCATATTTATGTTGAATTGAAACACACTCAATCTGACAAGATTTCCGATTCACAGAGGTTCACCCTCTATGAACTGTCTCCAACACTATCTGCAATATTGCCAATATAAACCAAAATGGTAGCTCTAAGCATGAGATTACCTACCAATTCCGAGTTCTGGCTTGGAACAGAAGTTACTGGAGGACCAGAAGGACCCGACAAAATGACAGTTGCTCCCTGGAAACAAGACAAGAATAGAGTATCATAACATTAGAAAATAGATTAAAAAAAAGTACAACTTTAGATTCCAATTGCCATTAGAAAATATGACTTCCTTAGTGGTCATTAAAAAATGCAAACGCATTGAAAGTGAAAAAAAAAAGCATGAAGCTCACCTCCTTGCTCCTGATGGCCATATGTCCAGGAGGTGGAGCAGGAAGTGCCTGTGATGGAAGAGAGACGGATTTACCCCACCCAATTTTCAACTCGTACTCGTACACCACCACCCCTGGATTATTAGGGAAAATAGTTTATTAGTACTCCATGCATTGCATATTCAACAGAATACTCTAAGTTCAATTATTTTCTTTAGGTAAGCAAACAAAGCCTATACTAGCTAGAATGAAGAGAGATACTACAGAAATGTAAAGTACCAATTAGATAAAGTGGCAGAGAGTTAAAATGAAATTATAAAACCAAATTAACACATCGAGCTTTTATTTTTAAGACAAAATATATGGCTCAAGCACCATATTTAGAAGATAAAAGACCAGAAAGGGCGAGAGAGAGAGAGAAATAAGCAACTTCGTTTGATAGAAAGGATGACATAACAACATAGACAAATACACAAAGAAAATTTGATAAAATTTCAGTTACATTTGAAGTAACACAAACAAACCTTGCATTTCATCCTTTGCAGCTTGAGCGTCGGCCCTATTCATGAAAGCCACAAATCCACAATTCCTTTGCCGTCTCCGCTCCTCTTCTGTCCTTGGCCACATGATTTTTACACTAGCAATGGGACCAAATCTTCCAAACGTCCGCAACAGGAAATTCTCATCAACCTAAATGGGAAGAAATAAACAGTACAGGAAAATAGATAAGATATTTCTTTTGGAGTAATAGAAAGCAAAGAAACTAGGTGAGTTAAATATCCAAGGGTAGGGAAGGGCATAAATCAACCTGAGGTGACAAATTGCCAACATAAAGATTAGTTGTCTGTGGATCTCCATCATCAAATGATCCAGGTCTTCCCATTGGATCGAATTCATCAGGCAGCTCATCAAACCGGCTAGATGACTGAAACAAATAATTCCATACAGCTTAGAAGTATTTTAAGTTGGGCTATAGACTAAGCGGATGATATTGTCTCACATATTTGTGAGACACTCCCAATACATAAACAAAAACAATCGATTAACATAAACAAGAGGAATCAACCTGGAGGCTGGAAGATTGCACCTAGTGGCATCTATAAATTTACAGGGTAATAGAGAACTATATTTTGTAAAGAGAAAATAAAAATTTTGAAAAAGCAACATAAAAGCTTCAAGACACTAGCAGTAGATTGCATACTTTAGTCAACATATTCAATATTTGCAAGGCACTAACCAAAGAATTGTCCCCTTGACGAATATCATGATAAGTCTCACGATCTTGATTCCTTCTCTCCCTCATTTCTTGTTCATGCTTCAGTTCCTCCATAAAATGGTCAATATTCCTTGACTTTCCCTTCTCTCTCTCCTTTGGCCTTTCCTCTTTCTGGAGACTCTAAAGAGAGAAGTGAAAATTTCAAAAATGATTCAGAAAACCAGCACCCAATAAGAATATAAAGAAGAAAAACGATGCTTACTTTCTTTTCATATTCCTTACTCTTTGTTGCCATTGGTGGTGGGATGAAAGATGGAACATACCTGCGTAAAGTTTGACTATAATCTAGTAGCTACCCCAATGATAGACAACTTGAAGGAAAAAATAACACTGCTATGCAAAAATATTACAGCTAGAAAATAAAAATAAAGCATTCACAACTCAATAGAGTTAAAAGGAAGAAAAACAATCAAGAACTCTAGTACATTTCCCTAGCGAGATTCACAAAAGTCAGATAGTGCATAAATTCTAGACTAAGTTGATGACCATATGTACCATGATAAACCATCTATAACAAACCAAGAAAAAGAAAGACCCTCTGAATTCTAAAATCATGTGACCTTTGTACTTCCAGATAGAGAATTTGGATGAGGTTTCACAACATCAAATTTCCATCAAAATTGAAAAGCGCAACAATTCAATGAATCCTTTTTAACAGTAATTATCCTATTGGTAAATAAATTTTCCACTATAATCATACATTTTTAACCAGAATCTCTATGATGCAACTATAAACATAGATGGATATAATATCTTGTGGGTCCATCTCATTGCTATAATTTACATCTAAAATTGTACCAAATTGAAGGGCTCTAGCAAGAAAAAGAAAAAAAAATTTGATTCACCAGCTTAATTTGTTTCATATCAACGCCACTGTGTAAAATAAGGATCTGATTATTCACAAATTCCAGGTCAATAAGCTAAGTATCATATTGATATTACAAATTCGATTATACATCTGATGCCGAGTTACTGGAAATATTCCAGAAGCAAACAAAGTATTTTCCAATATATATACGTTCTACATACAAATATTTACACATCATTTTCCTTCAAATCATCATCCAAAATGTAGATCGACCATATAACTATTTCTCCACTCCAGGTGATAGGTATCTGTGGAGGAAAGTGCACAGGATTTTATAGAGCAATAATAACGAACAGTTCAAGGCTTAACCATAGGTTCCACTACTGAGCAAAAGGACGGTTGGAGCTGAAGGTGGTTTGCATCCATTGGCGATCCTAAGAGGTCAAGAGTTTCATGAAAAATATATGCTTACGTTTAAGCTCAGCTCAATATAAACACACAGTACAATGTCTCTATCAGCATAGGCCAGACTCTAAATCTCTTTTATATAAAAGCAGCTGAGAGTTTCAATGAATCAGATACTGCACAGTTGGGCATTCCATAGAGAGAAATTCTCTTGACTCAAAATACGCTATAGATCAGTAACTTAGAAAATTGTGGCATTTTTAGAGTATGAGAAGCATCTTCAGCCCTCCCATGGGAAACTAAGAAACTTCACTAATAAATAATCAAGAAACTCTACATAACAATGAATGTTTATCTCTTGCTACATTAGAAAAATCAAAATTGTAACCAAAACTAAGACCACGGGAAATATTAGCTCATGGAATGGCACACAATGACATTAGTAAGTTTTTTAAAAGTTCAAAACCCAAAATACCGTAGTCTGCATGTCACCAAGTAGTTGTTGTACTCAAGTTCCTAACTATAAGAGCATTGCAACATAGTTGATCAAAAGCATATGTTTACCTACTCCCTTTCTTTATACCAGAACCCTCATCTTTGGAATTTCCACCTGCCATCCGCGAATGATAGAAAAGGCCCATATATTTATTAATTTGTCCATGTAAGAAAGAAGAAATCATTTATTTATCCACATTGCAAAAGAAACAAAGTAAGCATTACATTTATGGACATCATAGGCATTCTATTATTGCAACTAACCTTCGGAATCATTCTTAAGCTTGTCATTTGGGTTGATAGTTCCACCTCTAACAAAAGCCTTCGACCCAGGTGTATTATCCGCCTGAAATGATTCTACAAATTCCTGGTATAATCTTGCAGTTTCATCCTCTGCCCTCTGCAAATATCAACAGATAACCATTGATACAGAAAGTCATGGAAGCTCGAAAATAAATGAAAAAAATCAATTATTTTCAATTCAAATGAAAAGAGTGAAGCAAAAAAAATGCCTTTTTCTTCGCCTCTTCCTCTTCTCTATGCTTCTGAAATGGTGTCTTCTTCCGAGCACTCATCGTCCTGGGTTAGCAGCATAACAAAATCGTGCAACGTATTGCAAACATACAAAATGGATAAATTGGTCAGCAAAATCATCCAGTAACAAGCTCCAGCAAGCAATCAATTTAAAGCTCTTATGAATAGTAATAGCAGAATTAATTTATTAAAATGGACGCACAGCATTCTACTACTAAAAAATATTAATAAAATATATACGAATCCGCCAAACTTCTGTAGCGTGAAGTAGATTGAGCCACACCCACAATTACCAATTTCTTCTAAAAATTCAATTCTGGCGCTGCGAAGACTACATAGCAGCAGCAATCACACACGATGATGCGCCGATATAGTAGATTACAAAATATAAAATATGAGTTTTTCAAAAGCCACAGAAGTAACAACTTTGGTACTTGCTCCGCCTCATTCGTTGCAAAACCCTCAGAATTGCGTTTAGTATGGAAAATAAATAACATTTAAAAAAAATATACCAAAACTATAGAGCGTGAGAGAGGAGAGGAAATAGAGCTTACTGGATGCTAATGGATCCGTGAGATTACAAAAGAAATCCGATGCAAAGAGTTCTAAGAGTGTGCTGAAGAAGCCATACACAACGCAAAGAAAGAACGACTGAGGGGAGAGACTCGCTCTTCTTTTCCTATTTACCTACATATGGCCGCATACCCGACCCGACCCTCATACATTCCATATCGGCCCGAATCAGTTACAATAAGCTCTCCAAACCCGACCCAATAAAGTTATGGGCCGATCTTGGATCAAAAAGCCCAATGGACGGACTTAGGCCCATTTTTAAGATCCGAAATGTTTGTTTGAGATGAGGTACCTTATCAATTGAGTTGCCTTTGGTTTCTTTTAATTATAAAAATAGTCTTTTCGTATTATTGTGTGTTTTAGAGGAAAATAATTAGTGAAATAATGTAGTGAGATCAAAATTATTACTAATCTTAGAACATATAAAACGGTTAGAAAAAACTCGAGCTAATTGTGTGTCTGTATATGAGGATATTCATCTAGGAGGTCACATCACATGCATTTAGATTACACCAAATCTGACCCTTTATTATTCTTTAATCGTTATTACAGGATATGATGTGATTTGGTTATGCAATAATCAATATTGCTCTAATGATTTCAATAAAAATGTAATCTTTGGGTTTTCATGCTTTCCGAGAATGCTTGATCATTTGTTTACAATTTATATATTTGCAAATCTGTATTATTCCTTTCAGTAGGCGAATTTAGCAATAAAAAAAGTGATCTGGCACCAGAAGTTCAACTCGTGCTGCCCACCTTCAATATCTCAAATCCAAGCACATATTTTTAAAACAAGATATGGTGTTGGGAGTCTTGGGACTGCAGATGGAAGCAGTCTTTTACAGTGAGCTCGAGAGATTTTGTTCGTCACGCCTAAATAGTAAATATTAAAGAATCACAGTCGCAAAAAAGTCTCACGCTTTACATACGAAAAAATCTTCTTCTTTTTTCTGCCTATATAAATGAGATTGATATCAGTTGTCTCCATCTTCAATTCCCTCTCGCTACATCCATCTCTCTCTCGTCACAGCTCGGCAAATTTCCAGGCTGTTTTGTTTTGATTCCTTAGTTTAGATGGTATCAAGATTTTGAGCTCAATTTGCTGCTTTCTCAAGTCAAGATTCGGGATCTTGTTTGGTATGTCAACGAGCATTTCCGCTGGCCCTTTTCCTTGTGGATTTTGGCTAATTCTTCAAATTCTTCCTTTTCTTTTCTCTTTCTTAATTTGATCGTGATATTGGTATTCACTGTATGATTGAGCTTACGAGGTTGCGGTTAGCTGAATGGATTCAAAGCTCTAGCTTTGTTGTTGACTTTGTTGATGTAGTATTGCTTTACTTTTACCGTAGCTTGTTTGAGCTTACACCCGTTTGTAGCTTATTTGAGCTTACACCCGTTTGTAGCTAATTTGAGCTTACTTTGATCTGATCTTTATCTTGTTATACATGTATTGATTTTGAGTTGCAGTGATGTGAAAGCAAGCACTTTCGTAATTAGGTGTGTATTTTAGGTTTAGAAAATGAAAATGAAAATGAAAATGAAAATAAAGTGTAAACATAAGAGGAGTGATTGATATCTTATGCCTTTTGAATGTCCTATCAAATTTTATAATTCATGGAATGTTGCAGCCTCGTAGTTAAATTCTTATTTGTGATAGTATCTTTTCTTGTTATATCAGTTACCACCGATGGGCATATACCTGAGTACTCCCAAAACAGAGAAATTTTCAGAAGATGGCGAGAACAGTAGGCTGAGGTTTGGTTTGTCTAACATGCAAGGATGGCGTGCTACAATGGAAGATGCTGTAAGCAGTCTTTCAAATTTTGCTCCATCCATTAGTAGCATATGCACTTTTTGTTCAGATGAGTACTGCTCATGCTTGCCCTAACTTAGACATGATTGCATGGATGTTTAAAGCAAATATTTTGGGGCAGAATTAACTATAGTATGGGAACCTGTAACTCCTTGTTGCATTGTCCATGAAAGATTGAAACAAACAGATGGTCGGGCTAGAGAAGAAATTTTTGGTCAAAACTCGAAAGCAAGCTCTATTAATTTTTGTATGAAATATTGGAAAATTAATTCCAGGTTAAACATTGGAGAATGATATGTTTCATTATTTCTTATGATTTCATATCCCATTATTCATTGTCAATATCTTACTCTGAATCACATTGATTTTTGTATCTGGATTATTTCAAGATATTACAGTCGAAACAAAATTGAAGGATGTGTTCATGTGTCTTGTCCATATTTGTATTCTTCTATAGATTGCACAAGTTCCTAATTTATATAATGTCACTACTTTTCCTCTAGCATGCTGCGCTTACAGATTTGGATGCTTCGACATCGTTCTTTGGTGTCTATGATGGGCATGGAGGTACGTCAGTGTTATATGATGCTTGCGTTTTACGAATATATGACATGGCTTACACGTCAAAATTGAATAATGCATCAAGCTTTCAGTTAGAGCCTAGAGGACATGCTTCACAAAGGAATAACTATATGCCTGAAAAATGAGTTCCACTTATCTTTTCTTTCGTCTAGCAAAATTTTGGATTAAGAAGCAGCTAATATTGTGGATTACCACCAGAAACAACAGTTATATTATTTTAGTTTTCAATTCCATAGTGGATCATATCTCATATCTGTTGCTACATCTTGAAGCCTTGAAATATGTATTTGGATTTTTGGTATTTTCCATTGAATATGGCATTGTTGAATGATACTGGTTTGTGTCAAGTTCTTACATGCTTGTGATTCATTATGTTTGACAAGAAAGATTATCAAAGAGCAGCTTATTTTAGTATTATAAAGCTCTGATATTTCAGGAAAGGTGGTTGCCAAATTTTGTGCAAAGTACCTTCATCAAGTAGTGCTGAAGCAGGAAGCTTATTCAGCTGGTGATATAGGAACTTCGGTTCAGAAAGCTTTTTTCAGGTCATTTACTCACCTAATGGATGTGTATTTTGATGTGTGTTATTTTTTAGTTTTCTGGTTTGCTGTTTTCTTGGAATATATGAATATTCTTACCTGATTATATTTCCAACATTAGAAAAAGTACTGAAGTTGCATAATCATTCTACATCATCAGAAGTATGTACAAGCATTGAAATATATATATGATCCCCGATATAAGTCAAATACCCTGTGGCAAAACCAGAGGCCGAATGCTCCTTTTGAATTGGTTCAGGGATCTCAAATCAGCATAACATTTATTTAGACACTATATATTGCCCTTTGGAGAAAAAATTGCTAATGTATTTTCATGGTTACCTCCAATGGCTAAAGCTACTTGCTTGAATCATTCACATGCAAATAACTGCTGCCTCTGTAGATTATTATCATAAAATTTGTTTTGCAGAATGGATGAAATGATGAAAGGGCAAAGAGGCTGGAGGGAATTGGCTGTACTGGGGGACAAAATGAACAAGTTTTCTGGAATGATAGAGGGACTCATTTGGTCCCCGAGAAGTGGTGACAAAAGCGACCAAGTGGACGAGTGGGCTTTTGAAGAGGTATTTCCATTTAATCAAATTATAATCGCGTAGATCAGTTAATAAGTTATGCTGAATGTGAATATAAATGGAAGAAGTCTGTCAATTATCAAGTGGTAAGTTTCATGTGCAAATTTGTATATATTATTCCATGAACTGATTAATATGATTTCTGTTAATTTAAGTCTCTTGTCTGAATGGGTAAATGCTAAGTTTCCGCCTTTGATAAAACGGTTCCCGCCATTTTTCTACTTCTTAGTGCTGATGTGTTGCTTAGATTCATGTTTATATTTGAATTGCTATAAATTGGTACAGGGACCACACTCTGACTTCTCTGGACCGACTTCTGGTTGTACTTCTTGTGTTGCCATCATAAGGGAGAACCAACTTGTGGTTGCAAATGCTGGTGATTCACGTTGTGTTATTTCTAGGAATGGCCAGGTGAATACAATTGCTCTGACTTGCGTTTGTTATTTGCCTTTTAATTGTGCGATGCATCTGAGGTCCTGTCTTGTTCAGGCATACAATCTGTCAAGAGACCATAAACCTGATCTTGAAGTTGAGAAAGACAGAATTCTAAAAGCTGGTGGTTTTATCCATGCCGGTCGTGTCAATGGCAGTTTGAATCTTGCAAGAGCTATAGGTGACATCCCATGTTCCTCGTGCACTATTCTGATTATTGCAATTTAGGAGTTAATTACGGGAACACATCATGCGTCGGATGAATGAATTTGTCGTTTAATGCTACACATTCTGGTATGGTGATTAGGAGATAAAACTCCTGTGGTTCTAATGACTAATGGCTTCCATCTTTGTTACAGGTGATATGGAATTCAAACAAAACAAGTTCTTACCTCCTGAGAAACAAATTGTCACGGCAAATCCAGACATAAACATAGTACGTATCTTATCAAGTTTCATTGTTTTTCTACTTGTCTATATGCTGCTAAATTGCAATGAGAATTATCTTATTTGTAGACAACATTAGCCTTTTTTTTCTTTGTCCGTGATAACACCAGTCCTTGTTTCTTGAATTTATTAATGTTTTGTCCAGGTCGAACTGTGTGATGACGACGAGTTCATTGTGCTCGCCTGTGATGGTATTTGGTATGCTACCTGATCTTTCCATCTCTGCTTGCATCTCCATTCAATTTTAAATCTACTAGTATTTTGTTTTTCTAGAGGAGGTCTCTTTAGGTGTTAGATCATGTTCTCCGATGATGATATCCGGATACAAGAAATCTACGAACCACATTGAGTGGCTGATCTGTTTATCTACAGGGACTGTATGTCGAGCCAGCAACTAGTTGATTTTATTCGCGAACAGCTGAAATCCGTAAGTTCCACGGTATCATTTTTTCTCTTGATCTTGACAATAAAAATACTTGATGATAATACTGATTTCTTTGGACTTCATTTTTGATGCATTAATGTAATGATTCTGATACTTGATCCCTCCATGGATGTTCTCAGTTCTCTTAATGGCTTATGATCTGTTGCAGGAGACTAAGCTTTCCATGGTGTGTGAAAAAGTGCTCGACAGATGCTTGGCGCCTTCCACTGCCGGTGGGGAGGGTTGCGATAACATGACTATGATCTTGGTGCAGTTCAAGAAAGGTACTCAGTCAGCTTCATCTTCAGATGACAAACCCTCGGCTTCCGAGGAAGTGCAGTCCGGGCCGGAACCAGCCGAGAGCAGCAAATAACAAAGTTCTATCGTTACAGCTGTAAACTGTACATATATTTGTTTGATAAAAAGATGATAAATGTGTACAGAGGTGTCACCTTAACAAGTCTTTCTTCATTCATTTGGGCAAAACCCTTAGTTTCTGCTACACTTTGCTTATGATGTTTTTGGAATCTCTCTTCTTTTTCAGCATCAATGGCTAAACTCCTAAGTGCTTTTCTGAAATGGAAAATTTTGTTGTCTAGTTTATTTTTCACTTCTTTCTAAGAGGATATTTTTATTGTTTAGTGCTCTTTTTTGTCTAGGGAAAGTGTAATCTTATTACTTATTTGGTTTGTGCACAACGAGTGTATGTATTATGTCTTTTTTAGAGATGATACTTCAAAAATTCATGCACAATGCTCTTGGCTTTGGACTTTAATTTTTTTATTTGTTACTTTATTTCATGGAGCATATATTAGTACATATTACATCACCCTTTCCGATAAATGAGGGTCAAATTCACGTTGGCGAACGCCAACATAATAATATTCTTGACACCTATAACTCACACACACACACACATATTTGTATTATTGCATCTATATAACGTGGGAGAGTGATACAAAAAAAGTCAGAAATAGTTTGCTTGAAACTTGAAAGATATATATATATATATATATATATATATATATATATAGTTGTGAATTGTTCATACCACGTGCGATGAAATTATGAAGCAAATTAACGTATATCACACTTAATAACATTATTTAGAAAGTCCAAATTCGAGAATTAGAGAAAGTTTATGTAGTTAGAAAGTCCAAATTAACGTATATCACACTTAATTAACGTATATACATATAGGTGTGTGCAAGAATATATCCTAATCAAGAAAATTCAACTAGACTGATTTGTTTTGGTTGGTTTCGGTTGGACTTCTGTTTAAGTCACTTTGAGGTTTAATTTCTAATTAAATTTAAGAATCGATATTTTTCAATACGATTTGCGATTTATGCATTTTGATTCAGTTGGTAACAGAAGCGACCAAAATATAGTAATATATATATATATATTAAATATATATAATTATCTAAAGATTAAATCATTATATTTATATTTTGGTAAAATGATCTATAATTATATTTTAAATTTATAAAATGAAAGCTCAAAAATATATACACAATTTTTTGAAGTTGGAACCTATAAATTATTTATCTTCAAAATAAAAAAATATATTATTTCGATTCAAAATAAAACCAATCGAAATCGATCTGTTTTGATGGGACGGTTTTAAATTCAATTTATATATTATTTGAGCAGTTGTTTCAATTAATATTTTTATGATCAGTTCAATTTTTCGTGCAATTTCTAGTTGATCTTTGGTTGTGTAAGATAGAATGTTAGAGTGAGAAAAGACAGGAGGAATATATTCTTCTTATACAAACACATATACTCTCTCTATACACACACACGTACACCTGGCTATAAGATTCTTTCTCTTGACCGTCATTGATCATGCAATTTCTCATATGGACTTTGATTAGTTCTTATTTGTATATATATTTATGGTTACAAAGTACCAAGACTTAGACATATATATATATATATATATATACACACCATATGTATATAACTACTATATATATCTGCAGTTGTAACGCGTTAGGTGAGAAGTTTATATATATGAATCGAGTAAAATGTAGCCTAACCTAATCTAAATAAACTATATAACTCACAAATTTCCTCTTTTCTTCAACAACCTCATACCAGTTTCTTCTTCATTACCTTTCTCTATATAATTTATAGATCCTCTTTTTCCCTCCAAAACTCAAGAGAAAGATATGGCTTCTCTTTCCTCTCCAAATATGAGTAGTGGCCTAAGGCTACAGCTACCACCAAAGGGTCATTTGCAGAAATTTTGCAGTGGTAATTATTTAGCTCAAACCCATGAAAGTAAGAAGTGATTATGATAATTAATAATCCACTTTTGCATAAATTTGTAGTGTCTGCATGGCTGAATAATAGCTGTGAAAACAAGCCCTTGAGCTGCAATATTCGTCGCAAGAGAGTAGCAGCAAAAGTAACTGGTCAATGTCGAGGTATCTTAATTAACTTATAACTAATTGTTAATTAGTTAATATTGTCTGAGAAATGCCTTGCATAATTACTATTAATAATGCCATCGAGTTCATTAGCCTACGAATTAACCTTTGGTTATTGCAGTAGCAAGTCTTGATGCTTCACAAGTGAGTGAAGAAGTCAGTTCTCTTGTTCAAAATCACCAAGAGGTAAATCTTTATATTTCTTTTCCTTTTGTATATATGATTTTTTCTATTTGAATTCAAACTTCTCTTTGCAGTAATTAATCCCATTTCGTGTGTTATCGTATTTTTTTTTTCCATATATTTTGTTTTAATTTTGGGAGTCTTGTGTCATACCCTTATGATTAGTCAAGAATCAAGAAATAGCATACTAAGTCAAGATTTTAATCCAAAATGTACAAAAGAAAAGAAAAATAAACATGATCATCTATAAAAAAAATTGTTGGTAGAAATTAAATTTCAATATATTAAATTAAAAAAATAAATTTTACTATAATTCAAATTGATCGTAATAATAATGCTAATTTTATAATTTTATAAGTAAAAATATTTAATTTTTTCGCTCGTAGCTAGGGGTTAAGGCCCCATTGCCTCTTTTTGTACATGTCTGTCATTAATCGAGGTCATATATTGACAACGATATTAATTAAATGACGTTTATCATTGAATTAACTTTGATATGAATATGTGATAGCATAATAGAATTGGATGTCTACTCCAATTTCATTAAAAAGGGACCTTATCAAATAGAAGGAAATAGCTCACAATATAAAGTAAACAATATCTATATAATTTAACAATACGAGTAACGTATAATTTTTTTGATTTGGTTATCAAAGGCAAATAAAAAGATCAAGGACTCGGTCGAGTACATAAAAAATCTACTAATGACGACGGGGGACGGGCGGGTGAGCGTGTCCCCTTACGATACGGCGTTCGTCTCTCTAATTAAGGACTTGAAAGGCCGGGACTCCCCGGAGTTCCCATCGTGTCTCGAGTGGATCGGGAATCACCAAAAGCCCGACGGCTCGTGGGGGGACGACTTCTTCATCATCTACGACCGGATTCAAAATACGTTGGCATGTATCGTGGCCTTGAAAACATGGAACGTTCATTCCGACAAGATTGAAAAAGGTTAGATCGATTACAACCTAGTACTATATATTAGTTGAATTAGATCATGTGAAACCATGTTAAATTTGTTGAATAATTAATTGATTAAGGAGTACGGTTCATCAATGAGAATGTGCATAAGCTCAAAGATGGGAATGTTGAGCACATGACGTCAGGGTTCGAGCTTGTGGTGCCTGCCATTCTTGGAAGGGCCAAAGACTTGGGAATTGAAGGTCTTCCCTATGATCATCCCATAATCAAGAACATTGCTAACACAAAAGAAAAGAGATTAAAATTGTAATTCACCTCGTCCCTCTTAATTTTTCTATTTAGTTTATTTTAGTGTTTATTGCAATCTAATACTCAATTTAAACTTTATCTTCTTAGGATAGGCATGGATTTAATTTATGAAGTGGCAACCACATTACTATTCAGTTTAGAAGGAATGGAGAATTTGGAGTGGGAAAGATTGCTAAAACTGCAATCAAAAGATGGTTCTTTCCTCACTTCCCTCTCCTCCACCGCTTTCATGTTCATGCAAACCGGTAACCAGAAATGCCTTCAATTCATCCAAAACGCCGTTAACAATTGCAACGGAGGAGGTGATATGATCGTCTATCAAATATAACTAATTAATTCATTAATGTTTAAATATTTATTAATTATTTATTTTTTAAAATATATATATATTTGAGCATGCAGCACCACATTCTTATCCGGTGGATGTCTTTGCAAGACTTTGGGCAATCGACAGACTACAACGCCTGGGAATTTCACGTTACTTTCCTGAAGAAATCAAGAATTTCTTGGATTACGTGGACAGGTGAGGTCTTATTTTATTTTTGACCTAATTAATAATTAATCTAGCTAGCTAGTCAATGTTTGTGTAATGTGTATAGGAGTAGGAGTACTTTTTGTTGACTTGAGGTAGTCTGACTTGGTATTCGTAGAGTTTTTCTTTTGATTTGGTATATATATGTTGACTTTGCACTTTCGATTATATATGTAATTAATTAATTAATTTGGAGCGTAGCGTTTGGACGGAGAATGGGAGTTTCAGTGCAAGATTTTCAATACTTTGCGATATCGACGACACGTCCATGGGAATTAGGCTTCTAAGAATGCATGGATACAACGTCGACCCAAGTAATTATTTTAAAATGAAACTGTAAATTCATTAAAGATTTAAAAATCCCATACATAATCTATATAATTTGACTTTGTTTTGAGTAGATTCACTTAAACATTTCAAGCAGAAGGATGGTAGATTTTCTTGCTTTGGAGGACAAATGATAGAGTCTGCATCGCCAATATACAATCTGTATAGAGCTGCTCAGCTTCGATTCCATGGAGAAGACATTCTTGAAGAAGCATCTAAATTTGCTTTTAACTTTTTGCAACAACAGCTGGCCAATGGTACATTTCAAGAAAAATGGGTCATATCCGAGCACTTGATTGATGAGGTTATTAATTCATTATAATTCTATATCATCTCAAGAGGACCATATCCAAAATAAATGAGTTAAACCACAGATAAAGGTGGGGATGAAGATGCCATGGTACGCCACTCTGCCCCGAGTCGAGGCTGCCTATTATATAGACCATTATGCAGGTTCCGGCGACGTATGGAATGGCAAGACCTTCAACAGGTTAAATTAACAAAATCCATCATCAATTCATCATAGCCACTACTGTTACTGTACTAGGATTTATTAATTTAAGTACTCATATATATGTACATATATAGGATGCCTGAAATCAGCAATGATACATACAAGGAGATGGCTATATTGGATTTCAACAGATGCCAAGCACAACATCAGTTTGAATGGATTTATATGCAAGAGTATGTACTTATTAATTCACTGCACTCACAGCCTATCTACTTACACTGATCTTGCCTTACACTTAATTAACCTGTGCTTGCAGGTGGTATCAGAGTAGCAATGTTAGAGAATTTGGGATAAGCAAGAAAGAGCTACTTCATGCTTACTTCTTGGCTGCAGCAACCATATTTGAACCAGAGAGATCCCAAGAGAGGATTATGTGGGCAAAAACCCTAATGGTTTCAAGGATGATCACTTCATTTCTTGAAAATGAAACTACACTATCATTGGAGAAGAAGACTGCCATTTTAACAAAACTCGGACACGGTTTCAATGGCCTCCATACAGTTAATAGGTAACTAATTTCTTCACAATAACTAAACCATATGCAATAAAACTAGTATATGAGTATATTGAAGAAGAATGAATATGGGACAGTGATAAGGAAGAAATGAAAGGAGCAGCAGAGGCTCTACTGGCTACGTTCCAGCAACTACTAGACGGTTTCAACAGATACACTCGCCATCAACTGATCAATGCAGTTAGTCCTAATCCTTTGATACACAACCCTTTTTCATAATCTATATATATTTGATGGAAAAGGCTCAATCGTGTTTGATGGGATTGGTGTGCAGTGGAGCCAATGGCTCAAGAAACTGCAACAAGGAGAGGCCAATGGTGGGGCAGAGGCAGAGCTCGTAGCAAACACTTTGAACATCTGTGCCGGCCTTATTGCCTTCAACGAGGATATACGGTCGCAAAACAACTACACCACACTCTCCACCCTCACTAGTAAAATCTGCGAACGCCTTAGCCAGATTACAGATAAAAAGGTTATATATACTTGCCCAAATCTGTTACTAGTTACAAGAGATTTGTGATTGATCATAACTCATATATTCATAGGTGATGAAAATGCAGGTTCTGGAAATTATTGATGGGAGCATAAAGGATAAAGAACTTGAACAGGAAATTCAGGTGTTAGTGAAGATGGTGGTTGAGGAAAATGGCATGGACAAGAACATTAAACAAACGTTTTTATCAGTCTTCAAGACTTATTACTACATCGCCTACCACGATGCTGACACTACCGATGCTCATATTCTCAAAGTACTCTTTGCACCAGCTGTGTAACTATTCAGTTCTTGCAAAATTGGTTTATTGTGAGGAGTAAAGAAAGAAAGAATGTTTGATGATAAGCTTTAGGAGCTCATAGCAGGGTAAGGGTGGAATTGTTGTTCCCTCTCCTCTAGAATTAGGGATTCCATGGTTATTCCATTTCATGCTAATTATAGGTTTGGTAATGACTAATGAACATAGGAATGATATGATTCTTCCTTTCCTAGCTAGAATAGCCCATTATATCAATCACCTCCATTAGTAGTGTTTCGTCAGTAGTATTGTTTGATTTGAAGAGTGTTTTAAATTAAGTTGTTATTCTTCCCACCTGTCGTTTTAAATTACACTAATAGTAACTGACTCGAAGTATAAACCTTAAACTGGATAAGAAAGCACCAAAAAACAAAAGTTTGGATCAAAAGCAGCTCTTTTATAATCTTAATGTTGAGAAGAAGAAAAAAGTATATATCTCACAAATTGCAACATCAACAGTACAACTTCTATAGAAATGAGTGTGCTATGGACTAAAAAAATATACTTTACACATTGTAGTAAAAAATCTATACAGCATGGAACAGACTATAATTTGTAGAACTACAACACCTCTGCATTCATGAAAGGTTTAAATTACCTGATCGCATATTTACAATGAAACGAAGCAAATGCCAGCTCTCCCGGTGCAGGGGAATTTGCAGAAGGCGTCTGGATCGTTGAATCTTCAACAAATTTGAGGGTGAATTCTACACTGTTGCTCTGGACAACTGATCTGTACATGAAAAAGAAGAGATACACAACTTAAATCATAATAATGGCAGTAGCCAAATTCCATCAAAATTCTAGCATGGTTAAAGAAGAGAGCCTACCTGCTTGTATGTATCTGAAAAAAAGAGCATCTGCACATGAAAAGTTAATTTGGGAGTTGAGCAAAAGTCCCAGAATTTGGAGCACAACCTCCAACCATCATATCCTCGTATACTGCATATGCATCGTCGAGGTTACCAGACATGCTATACGCTCTGATTAGAGCATTGTATGTAAAAACATCGGGCTTGAGCCCTAGAAGCTGGAGCTCCTTGAACATATTTCCTGCTTCTTCAGTCATTCCAGCAATCCCAAGGTTAAATATTAGGGAATTGAAAGTGTAAAGGTTAGGCGTCATCCCTCTACTTCTCATTTCATCAAGAAGATTCATAGCCCCGTCAAATTGTGCTGCTTTGCCAAGGCCGTTAATGATGATATTGTAACAAATCAAATCTGGATCGAGCCCAGCAGCCTTTATTTCCTCAAAGTAGTGCATTGCATCATCAACCCTACCCGCCAAGCAAAAGCAATCGACTAGGATGCTGTATGACTTCAAATCTGGTCGGATCCCCTCCTCTACCATTCTGTTGAACAAGTCTTGAGCAATATCTACCTCACCACCTTTTCCAAATCCATTTATAAGAATGTTATAAATAGCACAGTTAGGTTTGCACTCATACTCAATCATTTCCTCGAACAAAGTCTTTGCCTCGTCTAGTCGCTTGAGCTTCATAAGACCATCTAAGAGGGGACCATATGTACATGGAGTAGGAGAAAAGCCTCCACTTAAAAGATCGTAGAAAAGATCTAAAGCTTCCTCTACTTTGTTTGACTTTACAAGACCAGAAATGAGTATGTTTTGAGTGATTGTGTCGGGCTTACACCCTCGATGAAGCATCTCATTGTAAAGCTCAAAAAGTTCACTTATCTTCCCAGATTTCCCAAGATCATCGAGCAGCAAATTATAGGTGGGGACATCTGCAGCACATCCAGCACTCTTCATATCTCTGTAAGTATCCCATGCGAGTTCCTGAAGATGAATATCGAGAAGTCCTTCAATCAAATGATAATATGTTTCCACAGTTGGCCGAACCCCAAAGCATTTAGTGAACTTCTGAAATAATTTGTGTGCGTCGAGGGATTTCTTCTGCTTGGACAGAATTTTAATAATGGGATCCATTATTGAGCCACTTTTGCAAATACCAGCAGATACCAATTTCTCTGCAAAGGAAATAGCATGATTCACCTCTGCTTCCCTCAGAGTTCCAGCCATGAGATCACCCCAGAAAGATCTATCAAGCGAAACTTTAGCCCCGTAGACGAACTCCTCAATAACTTTAAAAGCATCCCCAATCGAACCAGACTTCACAACTCCGGGGAGAAGGGTATACATAGTTATGCAGTCAGGATATAGCATTTTTCTCATCTGATGGAAGAGCCAAAAAGCTTCTGCAATCCTGTCGTCCTTTGCTAATCCATACATAACTGTGTTATAAGTAAAAATGTCAGGGCGGCAATCCACTTCTGTCATTCCATAAAGCATCTTCAAGGCCAAATCAACCTCATCATTTTTACAGAGGCAATCCAGAAGCGTATTGAAAGTTATAGTATTTGGAGGGCAACCATGAGCTTTCATGCTTTCAACTAATTCATAGCTCTCTTGAACTTTGCCCTCTTTCCTCAGTCCAGCCAAGAGTGTGTTGTAAGTCACCACAGTAGGAACAAGTTTCATTTCTTTCATTTTACAAAACATGTTCCAAGCCTCATGTGATCGACCAGCCTTGTAAAGAGTGTCAATCAAAGAGTTCATTACAATCACGTCCAGAATGCAACCGTTATCGATCATTTCAGTTAGTAGTTGAATGGCTTCATCGATTTTCCCTGCAGCACTGTAGCACTTCATCATCATGTTATAGGTAATAGAGTCAGGGATGAGCCCACTCAGCTTTATTCCATCAAAGATCTTTTTTGCCTCTCTAAGCCGACCAGCTTCAGCAAGACTATACAAATATGCATTGCAGGCAACGACACTTGGGGAAATACCACGAGCTTTCATCTTCTCAAAAGCTTCAATAGCTTTCTCAGTTTCTCCTAACTTCCCATAGCAGTCAATGAACAAGATGTATGTATATGCATCTAGACGAAAGCCACTAGATTCCATGCTATCACATAATTCCAGTGCTTCATCCAACCTTTGTAGCCTCAAAAGCCCAGAAATCAGAGTATTGTAAGTATGCATATTTGGCATGATACTTTTCACCTTCATTTCATCTAATACTTCAAATGCTTCACTAACTCTTCCTACTTTGCATAAAGCATCAATAAGTATTGTGAAAGTAACAACATCTGCTTTATAACCATCAGTCTCCATTAAAGTCCAAAGCTCTCTTACCGAGTCTAAATCTCCAGAGTCACCGAACTTGTCTAACATAGTAATGTAAGTCACGCGATCAGGTTTCTGGCTGCTACCTTTCATCTTCTTAAACACATCTTTGGCACAAGCAAGTTTTCCTGCATTACAAAGAGCATCAAGTAGAACAGTATAAGTAACCACATCAGGTGCGCATCCCTCCACCTCCATCCTCTTCAATATATTATAAGCCTCATTGATCTTTCCTGCTCTCCCAAGCGCTCTAATGCAGATAGTGAATGTATAGACATTCGGCCTTAATCCCAACTTTTCCATCTCCTCTAGCAAGCCCATCACTGTTTCAGTATCTCTTTGCTTCCCACTAGCTACCATTAAAGCAGAGTAGGTCTTCAGACTAGGCTTCAACTCTTCTGAGATCATTCTGTTATAAGCCATCAAAGCCTCCCTACAAAACCCTGCCTGAAGAAGCAAGTGTATCAATCCATTATATGAATATGCATTCAACTTAAACCCGCATTTCCTCATTCTTTCAAGCGCAAATGGCGCATGTCGAATGCCTCCCCTTATACCCAGACTCCTAAATATAATGAGGTAAGTATCTAAACTTCTATATATAATCTGTTTTTGCATGATACCAAACACCACAACCATGTCCCCTATCCTTTCCTGCACCCTCATCTGCTCAAGCATGTAATTGCAAGTCTCTGTAGTGTGCATTACATGTGGCAAATCCGCAACAGAGTTAAAGAAAGACAACGCTAAATCCAAGTCACTAATGGACTTCAAATGCACCATGATTTCCGCAGAGGACATGTCATTAATTGACACATCATCTGAACCTTTCATCACATGACCACGCAAACCACTATCCTTTTTCTTAATTTTCTTCCAGTAAATCACTTCCCCATATCGTAAAACCCCAAAAGAATTCATCTTTCTTCTATTCGCCGACGCACCACTATAACTGGACACGCATGGCCTGCTGTTATCACTGGATAAAGATATATAACTACTACTACAACAACACAAACTGGAAGAACTCAGCATCATCGCAGCCATGCATGAAGTAAATAGAATATAAGAATTGGCAGTAAAATCTATACAATCAACTCAATTATCATTGACAACGGGAACGGCGGAGGTTGTCCGGAAGATGTTTGTGAAATTGCCCAACAGATAAGGCATCAGAATTTGTGGTAAGAACGAATGGAATGTGAAGTTCACTATCCAAAGTTGGGATATTTTCACAAGCACACAAGTGAAGATGACATCAGTTTTGTATGCAAAAGCAAAACTTAGCTTCCAAAATAGCTGTAGCGTGGATAGAATAGCTTGTGGCTATGGCGTATTCCCCTCTCCAATTCCTTCACAGTTTAACTTAAAAGTCGCTAATAACAGTGAAAAAAAGAACAAAGGAGAGCCCGTTTAATAAAATGGATCGACCCAATAATAAAAATGGGTCGACCCAATAAATTCACTATAACCCCACAAAGCCCCATACTCTGCAGAATTCGAACCCTTCTTCACCGATTCGCACTGACGCACGGATTCCAGTTGAAATTGTAGGAGGGAAAAATAACAGAAGAATGGAACCCGGCGGTGGCAGCAGCAGCAACACTGGAGTGATACCGGAATCAGTAATGGAGGCGGTGAAGAGAACCTCTACCAACATCGATGAAGTAAAAGCCAATTTGGACGAGCTGTTATCTTACTGCGATGCGGAAACCCTTTCAGCCATGGAGCCTCTCGAAAGGGCTCGAACCCTCTTATTGATTTCCAAAGCAACAACTACTCTCTTTGCTTGTAAGTCGATTTATATACGTGCTTTCCCATTGTGTTTGTGTTGCATGAGTCAATTAGTGCTTTCCATTTTCTTGTTGTTTAATCGAACTTATTGAATATCGAATGGGCTCAAAGCCCTCTTGTTGGTTGTCAGAGCGATAATTATCCGTTTTTGTGAATGTCTTATTCTTTCCTTTTTCTTTTCGTGCATGTGAATTTCTGTTCGTTGGGGTTTGTGCAGTGAGGCTAAGATGCAAAGGTATTAATCCAGAAGACCATCCTGTGAAAAAAGAGTTTGTAAGTGTTTCTTATACTACCAGCTTTATTTTTGTTTCTCAACCCTTGTTTGATGTTTTGTTACCTAACGTGATTTGCCAAAAATGAGAACCACTTGATTTATCTTTTCTGATCCACATAATTTATGTGGTTTGTTTTCGTAAACCTTCTGCTTGTAACTTATTTCGTGATTAAATGAGCTAGTCGAGCTGCTAGATATTGCATATTTGAATTTGTTTGAAAGGGACGAGTTTAATTAATTAATGATTCTGTTCGTGAAATCTTAAGTAGGTGCATCGTTACCTCCTTGACATCCATTAACTCTTTCTCTTACTTCTGCTTATTATTGCGTAGTCTTTTCGAATGACTGCATTTGTTTTGAGATGTTCTCTTGGAACAAAAGTTATCACACTAATGGTTATCCATTTTGTTGTATTTGGTTATTTTAATAGAGTAATATAACTTTTGAAACCGACAATTATGGTGGATCAATAAGCTTTGGCAGTAGCTAATTTAATATTGGTTATTTATAAAGGGGCATACCTTTACTTTTTATGTTTTCAGGAGAGGTTGAGCTTGTATCAGGAGAAACTGCAGCAATGCACAGACTTGAGCAAAGGTAAACTTCCCCCTTCTTTCACTCCCAATCAGTAAGTAGGAGATATCGAAAAAAAAGTCACGCCTAGAATATTATGCTGTTTAGTGGATTTTCTACTGGGTCTTTCTAGAGATGCAAACAAGTATCAAAGTAATATGTTGTTTCTATTTCTTGCCTTACACCTCTAATTCAGTCATGGTTATTCAGTATATACTCCGTTTTCTAGTGAAACCCGTAATCTGTGGTTATCTTGATGGAACGAATAAGACAGCGTGAATGTATTTATTCTTGTCACACAAGATATTTTATTGAAATTATAATGTCTAGGCATTAACTATAACCAGTGGTTTGATTGCCACTAGTACTTAAGATGTTGCTTGTTTGTTTGTGTTTGTAGCTCCGTTGCGACCATCAGCAACCATTAACTCCCAGGCAGCAACCCGGGTTATTGGTCATTCTTTGCCTGATCTTTCCTCCAGTACGTTTACTAACTTTTACTGTGGCAATCCCTAACTGTTCCTTTAGTTGTCTTTAGAATAACTACGTTGTTTTGCAGAACAGAAGCAAAGCCTAAGGGAAATTAGTCGTGGGGATGGCCATGGATTCAAGTATGTGACCAACAATAGCCAGAAGAAGAGAAAATGTCAGTCATCTGAGAAACAATCTGTCCGTTCTGCTGCTCAGGAGTTCCTTGAGAAAGCAGCACGTGAACTACTTGGTGATAATAAAAATGGTGTTAAAGGACCATTACAACCTGAGGACTCAGATGTTGATGTCCTAGTTCTGGATTAATCCTATGGTAGACTTTGTGCTTCACTCTTCTGTTTTTATTTGATGCTGCACCTAAATGTTTTCTGGTCTATTTTTTGCTGTTTAGCTGATTCAATTGCTTGATCCAAAACCATTTTCGAACACAAGATAAGCATAGGCAAATAAGACGGGACCACATGGAATCCTTTTATAGCTGGTAAACTTTTAATCCAATCGTAATCTGGGAAAAAAAAAAGCTGAGCTAATTGATAGCATGCAATTTGCCCTATGTGAAGTTTAGATCTTGACTATTGAGATAGTTCAAACTTTTAATGAATTAGCTATACTACTTGGAATTTCTCTTTGTAAATGTATGGTCCTCCTCCCTTTGAAACACAAATTCCTATAGTCTATTTGCATGGTAAAGCACTTGAAATTTATTGGGTTCTTAAACAATTTACCAACCCTAGTGAAAGTGCAGCACATACCTCTTATAGTTTTCTAGTTAATTATCCTTAGGTTTTCCCAGATCCAAGTATATTGATGTTATTTTCTGTCTTGTCCTATAGTTTCAAGCGAAATTTTGTGCTCCAATGCATTGTTCACATGATCAATGTTTCAAGGTTAAAAACTAAGGAGACCTTGATAGACAAATCTTTTCTTTCCAAGCAATGTCATCAAAATGGTTGGAGGACTACAAAAATTGGGCTTAGATATCAATACATTTTCTACGACAATTCGGATTATTTCCAAACTAGGAAAATTGAGTTATTAAATGCTGAAATTATGTTCTCCGGCAAAGAACAATCAATGGTATAGGATGGGTCAAATATAGAAATGATTTAAATGTCGTATAGCCTAGGTTGACTATTGCGATATAGTTCCTGTACGTAATACTGTTTTGTTGAATTAGCTAATTTGTGCACATCTTGTTTGTACTATGGATTGCTGATTACACCTTCGTCTAGGGGCATTTACTTTGCATGATTGATAAATTTTATGCGGGTTATTAATTGTTCGCGTTATTAGATAACAAATGAGCGATATTTGAATGTCCAGATTTATTTCATAAATTTTGGACTATTGCTTGAATATGAAATCAACTTTTGTTTCTTTTGATATATGTGCCTTTGTTATCATTCTTTTACTAGCATGATTCATTACGTCTCTTTTACTAGCCTGATTCGTTACAGTACCATACAAGCATGTGCTTTTAGTCGGGGTTAATAGAATGGGATTGTAGAAGGAATCATTTTCATTAATTGTGCTTGTATGTGGCCCATAATTGAAATAAGCTATTAATTACACATTTTCATTAAATATCAGTCCTTCATTAGGCAATTTAATTCTCATCCCAGCTTCCCTCTATTAAACAATTGTCATTGCCATATAGGAATTTGAATGCATTGTCCTCCTATGTGACCAGAATTGGTAGATATCTTATAGTTGTGCTTTATGATATTTAGCAATGATGTGCCACGCAGGGTAACAGTAGTAGAATTAATTAGGGAATGGAACAAAATTACATCCTCAGTCTATGCCCACGACAAGTTCTTATCCGCAGTTATATTCTTTTATATAATAAATTTCAAACTTTCTTCATTAAACAACTAACACAATTGTGTGAGAATCTTTCTAGATGCATTCGAATGACATCTTGTCTTTATTCCTGTAGTATGGCCTGTCATGCGAAATATATTTACTTTCCGGTTTCTTGTGGCATATATCCTGATTAGGTTGTTAGGCTCTAGGGTACGACTCTGCTAACTGGATTACGCCTTTAACAACTTTTATTTTATCATACATAGTTGGCTCTAGTTATGAATGTGCTTTAGAGCCCATGCAATATGAAATGAGGTTGTGTAGAAGTACTCAAATGATAGGAATGTTCAATTTAAAACTATTGGGTACTGAGGGGAGAGCTGTCATGATATTCTTAACTTCTGTCATATCTTATACTGATGTAGGTGGAACAAAGATTTACTAAAACCATTGTTGCCAATGCTCTGAAGTATCGATTCTATCCTCAAACTTTTGGCATACCTTCTCTAACCGTGCAGGTTCCGTTGTTTATATGGACCAGCTTTTCCCATTCAAATCCAAGGAAGATGATCCAAGGGTGGTTAAGTTGTAAAGTGAACAATGGACAAACTTTAACTTTGTTGTATATCACTCGTTCTGCGCATTTAGCTGTGAGACTTTTGAGCTTAGAAATTCTGCAGGACAATTTTTCACGATGTATGCAAGTTAGATGTATTTTTGACAAAGGATTTGTTTTTTCGTTATTAATTAATGTACTAAATTTAACATATCATATTGTGCTTGTTTTAAAATATATATATAAAGTATTTTTGTGAGAGATCTCTAATATACAGGTGAAAACTTCTTAACTAAATTAATTAATATATTTTAAAATTTAATATTTCATAAGTAAAACATATCTATATTACATTATTTTATAATGTCCGAAATTTTAGTTCACGCACATATATTGTCCGATATTGTAAATAGAGGGACAAGATTATGAAATTAAAATATAAATAAATAAATCGAGATAGATGTAATCTCAATTACATTAAAAATAAATAAATAATAATATCACTATCCCTAAAGAAGTAACTAAATAAACTACCGAAAAGGGCCTCCCCTCCCTCATTATCAAAATCGCAAAATCCTTCACATCGCAACCAACAGAGCCCCCAACGCCGCCACCAAAAGGCCGCCGCTTAAACTCCCAGCACCGCTGGTAGGGGCGGGTGCAATCGCCGGACCTTCAGCGTTCGCAGGCGAAGGCGCCGGAGAAATCGTGAAGATGTGGTGCTTCTCCGATATAACCACGACTATCAGCTTCTGCCCCTTCTCGCAGTGGCCGTTAGCGCCGCTGATGAAATAGTACGGACCTGATCGCGGCAGCTTCACCTTCGTGCTGCCGTCGGTGTATGTCTCGATCGGACTCGACGTGTTGCAGGTCACGTAATCTCTCTTCGTCACTTGCAGCACCGAGTCCTTCGTTCCGTCGTATTCCCAAACTGCAAAATTAGGGTGAAATTTTAATTCTTTAATAAGACCTAATCGTAATCAGAATAGACAGAGAGAGAGGCGTAATTTAGAACGTAGAGCTGGAATTCATACCTAGAGAATCTCCGATGAGGAAGCGAGAATTCTGAGCCCAGTGGTTGAGAGAATCCGAGCCGGAAGCAGGAACCTTCCACGCGTCTGATTTTCCTCCGACGAGGTGGTCTCTAGCTTCTGAGAAGCTCAAAAACAGTAAAAATAGTAGAAGAACGGAAGATATCTTAGCTGTTGAAACTCCGGCCATTTTCGATTTAACTTCAAAGCTCTATAGAAAGAAAAAAAGGAACTTCAAGTAGCAGGAGATTATAAGATGAATGGGAATGTAAGTGTTGCGCCGGAATATATATAGGGACGATAGAAGGAAAACTAGCCGTTGAAGGGGTTTAAGGCTGGAAGGGGCAGTTCGGGGAAGTGACATTTTTATTTTTGTCGTCTAGTTAACGTTAACAAAGACAGATTTTGCAGCAATGTTTCTACCAGTGTAATATTAATATGGTATATAGTTTTTAAAATTTTTATTTTTAATTATTAATTTTTATTCATTATATCATAAAAAAAATTTATTTAAAAAATGTTAGAAAATACTAATCTACATAAATTCCTTTGAAAATGAATATAAATTTAAGGGCAACAAAATGTAATAACTAGCAATTCTTGAGCAGATGACAATACTTCCACTTTTACTACAAAGATGAGTACAAAGTAAAAAGAATTACAAAATTATAACTTATACTACATATTTCCAAAAACAATATATGGAGCAAGTATCATTCATTCTCTAAGAATCATAAAAGAAGCTGATATATTTCTTTAATCAGTCAATCTTGACAGAAGAATAAATGAGCCTGGTGAAGATGAAGCATGCATAGAAGCCAATGGTGCCGGTGAGCACGAAAAACGCGTACGAAGCAATCGACATGTAGCCGAAGTAGAGCGCACCCGAGACGGGCTTCGTGATCTCAAGCTTCGTGAAGAAGTAGAAGGTCGCATAGAGGAAGAGGTAGAGCGCAGAGGATCCGGATGTGAGGTACGACCTCCACCACCATTGGTAGTCCTCGCTGCACAGTTGGAAGTAGCATAGCACGATTGTGATCTCCGCGCAGGTGATGAGGAGGATTATGAAGACGATGAAGAGGAAGCCGAAGATGTAGTAGAATTGGTTCAACCAGATGGAGGTCAGGATGAAGAAGAGCTCGATGAAAACGGCTCCGAATGGTAGAATGCCTCCAATCAGAACTGAGAAGATACGGTTCATGTACCACTGTTGTTCTGGGATCTGTCTAGGTATTTTATTAGTCTTCACCGGAGTCTCGATTGCTGGTTTCTTGAACCCGACGTAACTCCCCACAACGATGAGAGGGACTGAAATCCCGAACCATAGGACGACCAAGGCGAACATTGTTCCAAATGGCACGGCACCTGAGGACCGCTGACCCCATATGAGAGCGTTGAGCACGAAGAAGATGCCAAACACGGTGCCCGGGAACAAGAAAGCGGTTTGGAGGGCGATCTTCTTCCACTCGGTTCCTTTGAACATCTTGTAAAGCCGGGAAGCAGAATAGCCAGCAAAGAGTCCCATGAAGACCCAAAGGAATAACATGGCTGTCATGAGTCCACCCCTGTTGGAAGGAGAGAGGAACCCGAGGACGGCAAAGACCATGGTGACGAGCATCATCCCAAGAAACTGTACGCCAGTCCCAACGTAAACGCAGAGCAAATCTGAGTTGATTGGGGGCCTGAAGACATCCCCATGCACCAGTTTCCATCCTGTCTCTTCCTGGGCCTCCTCCTGAGTCTCGAGTTCGTTATACTTTGAGATGTCTCGATAAAGTGTTCGCAGCATTATCATGGCAACCATGCCAGAGAGGAAGAGGACGATCATGAGAGAATTCACAATGGAAAACCAATGGATTTGATCATCAGTCATTAGAAGATAAGTGTCCCATCTTGATGCCCACTTCACCTCACTCTCCTGAAACACAGACCAACGCATCAGTAGGTAACGAATCGATTCCCACACCATTCATTAACTATCAAAACAAAACAGTGCTAGAAAACCCGAACTCGAGCAGACTAAGACAGCAGTTATCTGTAATTACTACTAACAGCATAGTAGACAACGCGAACTCATTACCTGGTATGAAACATCATAAGTAAAGATGATTTCTTCTTTATCTTTAACCTCTTGAGGAGAGTTCGAAGAAGAAACTGTTAGCTTTGCTTGGGGATCACATGTAGTAAGATGAGCATTCTCATTCCATTTTCCATCATATGCATGATTCACACTACAACACGAAACACAAATCCGCAAGTCTCACAATGAGTTACTGAAAAGTTTGTTTAGCCTAATGAAGAGAAGACAACGTGAATAACAGTACACCACCAGTGGAGAACCCACCTAAACGGTACGACCTCAAACCCAACAATCCTCGCTGAATCAGTCAACTCATCCTTGTGAAACTTGACCGTAAAGCTCAAGTGGTTGTATACAAAGTACCTTTCATCCTTGCTCTGCATATGATATCAAGATGCTGAGAAAACTATGAAATGCAAATTGGTCATACAATTTCAAGGTCGTATTTAGCTAACTTACACCAGCATGCTGCCCTTTCAGCCCAACATGATGACCCAGTTGGTAAATAGGAGGACCTTCTTGTTGTGATCTTGGAATGGGAACAACCAAAGGGAGATTATCTAGGATCCTGCAAATTGAAAGAAGAATTACTAAATAAGCGCAAGATCCTCTAATTAATGAAAATAAAAGTACGTAAGAAAATGAAATTTGGTTACTTCAAGGGCGACATACATGTTAACACGATATTCGTCCGTGATTTTCTCTTTAAATGCCTTTGTTTTTTTGGCATCAAGTTCAACTCGACAAACAATGTTGCATGATTGTGGTTCCCTCATTTTGAACTGCAGCAAAACCATATTACAAGATGTCAATATCCAAGAGAAGTGTCAAAGTCCATTATAGCATGAAAGAGAGAGGACGGACCACGTAGGGAGAGTTCTCAATGCGATCGCCGCGAAGTACTTCTCCCAGATTTTCTCTGCTGTCCACTATCTTGTTTGGGTGGCAGAAGGGAAGAGAATAGTACGAGTACGGAAGTTGAGTCTTTATAGAAGTCAATTTGTTAACTTTCACATTCAATTCATCTCCCTGCAATTAGTTTGGAAAAGGAAAAGACAAACAAAACGAGAAAGAGTATTAGCATAGTTCCATATCTAGAAAAGGAAGCACCCTTCCCCATCTTCTTCAGGATTGTAATTCACTCCACATCACATGAAAACCGAGGACCACACGAAACGCAGGGATCTATAACAAGTTCGGAATCCTGACTTAAATCTCATCTTAGAGAAGTTCAAATTATAGCGAATAACTTCTGATTGAGACACTCCAAAACCGACATTACTTCATCAATCTACTGTAAATCTCTATAGACTACTACATCTTTCAGATCATTCAAAATGGCACTCCCCAACAATACTTTTACTAAATAAGCTATTTTGTTGCACAGAGCTTAAGAAAGTCTTCATCGCTAGATTTAAGCCCATTAGATATTCAAACTAACATCACAATCAACCAAAACTCAGTGTCTCCACTCTTCAACAAGAACAAAAAAACAAACACGTGGGCTACAATATTTTCAACTAATAACTCCTCCTGCGGAACAATTGTTTAACCAAACACCTATACCATAACAACAACTGTACGCACATAAGCCAGATAAAGGCATTATATCTTCGCACATAACCAGTATCAAGAAATCAACAAAGCTCTCGTCCTATACATTGAATCACTAAGAGACTGAATAAAGTAAAAAAAGAAAATAAGTTCATCACCACAAAATCATGGGTTTTAACTTTTAAGAGCAAAGACTGAACCTTTTCAAAATCTTGGGGGGCAACACCGGGGAGATAGAAGCTGAATGCATTGTGGGACAGGAGCAAAATGCAGAAGGCCGGGAAGAAGGCTGAACGCATTGCATGAGCATGAGATCCAGAAGCTGCTCTTCCCATGGTGGAATGGAGCAATTCCAGATCCAGAGAGAGAGAGAGAGAGGGGGAGAGAGGTGAAGGATCAAATCAGTGGTGAGTATTTTAAGATTGTCGGTTGCTTAGAGGTAGTTCTGCTTTCACTTCTCGAGATAGAATAGAAGTAGAAATCAAGATATCCTTATTTTAAACATCATTCATTATTAATATTTCCTTTCTTGAACTTTGATCTCTCAATCAACTGTCTTTCTTTCTGTTTTTGGGTTCACATTAGATTTGTAAGTGACAGTAATAACTAGTTACCATTTCCTTTTTCACGTTATTCTAAAACATTATAAATTATTTTTGAGATCATAAATTTATTAAAGTTCAATTTTTTCTCTCTTTTTAACTTCAAATAATATAAAGAGTAAATTGAGTTTTAATTATATGTTTAATTTACCATTGTATATTTACAATAAATAATAGGGAGATGCATAGATACATGTTTGCAACAATTAATGTAAAATGCATTACTTCATTGTTTAGAATTTGTTATTTATTTTAGTTTTTTGGTTTGTTCATGATAACATATTGACGTACAAAAAGAGTATCATATTATAATTGCTAAAAATATCAAATACCCCTCGAAAAATCTCTTATGTTACCCTAACTACAAAACAATATAATTTCTTTTAGAATATTATTATTGAAAAGAAAATATGGCAGAGGTTTGAATTTCAGCAATTATTTATTGGGCTAATGCATTAGATTACTGATTACCCAACTCATTTTAGACAGTTCTAATCAAAATTTCCATTAACATTTAAATTTAAAGATCTACTTGATCAAATTGGAACTTTCTAGGCCCAAACTCAATAAAAAGAAAAAAGAAAATGAGTTAATTTTGAATGAGCTAACCTAAAAAAATGGCTTGAATTGTTTGATTTTGTATATTCATAACCTATTATTACGATGGTGTGAATAATGCTTGAAAATACATTAATTACCATTATACAATAATTTTATTTTATTTTTTATGAATTTTTATGTTATTTAAAGATCATACAAAAGGACATAGTGACCAAAGCCAAAAACTTAAATTCAATAATGCATTTTTGGGATTGAGAAATCGAAGGTTGCATACTAAAACTCATTAAAGTCATATTCACATTATTATATTCAATAAAAGGAATGAGCGAAATTCATTTTGATACCAATATACATAAAATTAATGGATTAATATCAATTCTTATCGGGTTCAGATCGTTATCAAGTTGATTTGATAAGAACATAAAATTACGTGTTGAATTCAGTTTACCTGATAACATAAAGTTATAATATATTAATAATTGATGTCAGTTTCTTTATATATAAAAATAAATATATTGTATAAATTAAAAATTATGTATTATTATTATTTTTCATATAACTTTAGGTTTTGTCATATCGATAACGTGTCATGTCGTTATCATCATGTCAACATGAAAATTATCGTGTTTTTGTCACGTTCGAGTTTGAACTTAATAGGTCAAGTTCGTATTGAGTTTAGTATAACTTTAATAAATTGAGTTTAAATTTGACTTTAACAAATCGAATTATTATCAAGTGGACCACATAGCAATTCGACCCACACGGTGTGACAACCATAACTAGTCGACTTAAATTCTACTAATGTGATATATCAAAATATATAAGACACTTAGAACAAAGATATATACGGCTTCCTCTTTTGAAGTATTGAATATTAACAGTAAAAAAAATTCTCGCCAGCCATATAATCATGTATTAAAAATACTAAAATTTTCATTTTATTGATAAAGTAGCGAATAACTACAATTTTAATCAAATTAGATATTAGAAAGTTTTAAATGATTTACTATAAAATTGACCATTTTGTTGCACGGTTTTTGACTCAGCGCCAACTAATTAATTAAAGTTGGACTAGTGGTTGGACTGGTGGTAGTTAGGTTAATATCTAAGGTAAGACTTTCGAGACGCGACCATGTAATTCAATTTTATTTTTTTTTAAATTTGAACAATAATCATTGAATTACAACCATGGACCAGAAGATTTTAAATGGAGTAAGGATATTTTTATTAAACTTCGATATTTAACTCGATTTTCTTAAAATATTATTATTAAAAAAAATCACTATATATTTTAATTCAAAAAAATCCACAATTAATATGAAACAATTTTAAAACATAGGAAAAGTTCGACTTTTCTTTTTCTTAGGTGGATTAGACACGCAAATTATTTTTACTTTTAATAATGTATCTAAACCCAAAACGCAAAGGTTAGCAATTCTTGGATTAGTTCATATCATTTTCTGGAAATAAATAATTGCAGTTGAAAAGAATAGAAAAAGCAAAAAGAAAATTAGGGTAGCTACCCTAATTAGAATACTTATTTGTATACTTCACCTAAGAGTCTAAGACCTAAGAAAATTAGTGTATAGCAAATTAGATACTATAAATAATATAATCCATCTAAGAGCTAAGAAAATTAGATTAATTTATCCACGCTACTCAAACATTTATTGAAATAGAAATCCACTGAAATTATTTATTATCATTAGTTATGTTGGGTGACTTTGGTCGAAAATTAATTTCACACATAAATCATGATGATGTCATTAATCCATTATAATTTATTGTTTCCATGCTATTTTGTGGAGGCGTTATTTTTTAAAATTGGTGTAAAATATATATTTATATAACAATTGTGAATATAAAAAAATAAAAAAACGCATTATATACTAATCAGAATAGTTATGGAAATTGAAACACATACACATAAAAATTAATTATAATACATATACCATAGTACGACGTTAAGAAATTAAAATATGGTCACAGCGGAATGTAGTGAATAATTAATATCTGATGATACGTATCACAGACGAAATGATCAGTTGATAGTTCTTAATGGAAACTCTACACTCATAATTGATGTGTACAACCAAGCTAGCACAGATATGGACATGCTCGATTATTTCATAGTTTTGTAAAATGAGAATTGATATAATTTTATTCAAAATTTATTATTTATATAATTTATCACGCTAATAAAGGTGATAGATAATCACTTTTAGAATAACTTTAACTCTAATAGCCTTTGCGATAAATAATGTTAAATAATAAATTTAAAGTGAGATAATGCGGAGCACAAAAAAATGTGTGACGCATGTCTCGAATTAATTATTTAAATTTAATATTTTTAAATAAATATTAATTATGATTCATATATTATAATAAAATTTTATTTTTAATAAATATTCATTAAAATGGTAAATTTCTTTTTGAACATAAATATGGGACAAAAAAGTGAGACATTTAGAGGGTGTGACTCAGATTATTTTAAAGAGCTTATAGTCTACTGGATAAGTTGTGTCAAAGTGCATGGATCGATAAATGAGCTTATAAGCTCTTTTAAAGAGTTTATAAGATGATAAAGTATTTGATATTTTAAGCTTTTTAATGAACATATATCACTCATTTTGTAAAAATTATCTATCTTTTTTAATGCTTGTTATTTATGTAATTTTGTTGCAGTTTATAAATTTATGGAGAAATAAGTTGCGGTGAAACTACTTATTTTTTGAACAATTATAAAATTTAAAAACTTATTTTTACAACTTATAAGCTCTCAAAAAACTTAATATTTCAAACACTTTCAAGGAATTTATTAGCTCAGTCAAACCCTCCTTTATTGCTATCTTTATTGTCACCCGTTAATCATAGAGGTTGGCTTATAAGATGGAAATTAGCAACAATATTTTCAAAGCTTAGCTAAAAATTTCTCAGCAGGCAATCAATGCGTGGTGGGTCATAAATTTCTATTTTCTAATAAAAGTTTTGGCCGTATATAAACCATAGTATATGGACCTCTCTTCTATAAATAGTCACAAATTTGATCATGATATAAAGTCATAAAATATTACAACAATTAACTAGCTAGGGCACTACATAGCTAGGTCCAAACATGGCATCATCGTCGTCTTCCTCAAGAGGAATCCGGCCACCACTTGATGGGAAACTCATCACCATTCTCAGCATCGACGGAGGAGGCATTCGAGGCATCATCCCTGCAACGATCCTCGAATTCCTCGAATCCCAACTGCAGGTTATCATTTTTCTCTTTTGTTATTTTATGTTGTTGGTTAACTTCAAACACTACAAAAAAGTGTTAAAATAGTAACGAAAAACTCTGTCACTAATATCGTGAATCCCGTCACTAAATAAAAACCGCGACAAAAAATTATCGTCACAATACAGTCTCAATATTCACTTTTTGTAGTGAAAAAGAAATCAATGGATTATTTGATTGCAGGAATTGGACGGTGAAGATGCAAGAATCGCGGACTACTTCGACGTAATTGCAGGGACGAGCACCGGAGGGCTGGTGACGGCCATGCTAACGGCTCCTGATGCTAATAATAGACCCTTGTTTGCAGCTAAAGATATTGCTCCTTTTTATAAAGAGAATGGGGCTAAGATCTTCCCTCAAAGGTAGGACAACGTTGTAATCGAACCAAACTAAATTGAATTTTGTCAAGTTCAAATTTGGTTTGTGTGAAAATTTGAAAACTCGAATTACACTCGAAAAATAATTTGAGTTCGGTTCGTTTAGGTAACAGACGAACTTTTATCAAAACGAACTCTCAATAGTTCAAGAATGATTTGATTGACTTACACCCCTAACGTGAAGAGTTGGTATATATATACGTCTTCATTTGTTCCTATATATCGTTGAATTTGTGTGAGTGAATTGTTGTTTTCAGATGCAGTGGATTTGGATTGCTGGGTTCAATTGGGAGAACGATTGGTGCATTGATGGGGCCCAAGTACGATGGGAAGTTCTTACACAAGTTGATTAGAGATAAATTAGGGCAGACAAGGTTGAATCAAACCCTAACCACCATTGTTGTCCCAACGTTTGATATTAAGAATATGCAGCCCACTATCTTCTCCGCCTATGAGGTTTATGCTTCTCTCTCTCTCTCGCGATCGGAAATAATTGAAGCAAGAGTTAACATGCACTGATCAATCGTCTGTACAATCGTTGACTTAATTTGTATGCAGGCGAAGAGTGGAGGGTACAAGAACGCCCTACTCTCCGACATCTGCATCGCCACCTCCGCCGCGCCGACGTATTTTCCGGCGTATCATTTCACTAACGCCGGCGATTCCGGCCACTCTTGGGATTTCAATCTCATCGATGGAGGCGTCGCTGCCAATAACCCGGTACACGAAGATCGAAACAAGTGACACACACACATGCACGAACAGATGAGTAAATTAAATATTAATTATGATTGTTGCAGACTTTGGTGGCGGTGAGAGAAGTAACAAAAGAAGTGATAAACAAGAGTGAAGAATTCTTCCCCATTCAACCTCTGGATTACACCAAGTTTCTGGTGATCTCATTAGGCACTGGTTCTGCTAAGCAAGAGCTCAAATATACTGCAGAAATGGCGTCGAAATGGGGCTTAATTAATTGGATTCTTAATGGAAACTCCACTCCTATAATTGATGTTTACGACAATGCTAGTACAGATATGGTTGACTATTTCTTATGTGTGCTCTTTGATGCTCTTCACTCTCAACACAATTATCTCCGTATTCAGGTCTACACCATTTCATTTCAAATTTATGGCTCTTCAATTTTGCTAAATTCAAATAATCAAATATGGCTAAATTGTGGGATCTATATACTTCTTAAATATTTTAATTTTTAAATAAATGTTAATTATGTTTTCTTACATATATTATAATAATTTTTATTTTTAAAAATATTAATTTAATTTAATTTTGTGACATGAGACACTGAATCTCATCCTCTAAATTGTTTACAGAAAAATAAAATCTGTTCAATTTAAAATCTACATGATCAGATTATCCATATCATCATCATGTCCTCCTCATCTATTTCATTTAATAGTATTCTCTTTATCCCGCTATTTATGTCGTGTTCTAACAAAAAAACTCCCACAATTTGGTCAAAACAGACATAAATAATGAGACGGATAGAGACTAGAGTATAACATATGATCATCTAAATTTGGTATTTTTTATTTTTTATTTTATAAAAGTGAGTTATTTTATCTATTAATTCAATTATTTAGGTCGATAATTTAATCGGAGATACGTCGTCGGTGGACGTGACGACGGAGAAGAATCTAAACGATCTGGTTGGAATAGGTCAAGATTTGTTGCAGGCTCCTTTCTCAAGAGTCAATCTACTGACCGGAAATTTTGAGGCAGTTCCTGGTGGTGGCACAAATGAGGATGTCTTAGTGAAGTAATTAATTTTATTTGTTCTATTTCTAAGTTTTCATTGAGAAATATTAATTTATATCTTATTTTATTTAATGGTATGATAATGAACTGCAGGTTTGCAGAGATGCTCTCCGATGAACAAAAATTCCGGCGCTCCAAATCACAACATTAATAATTAAGCTTTGTAACTAATATTTACATTACTTATTTATTGAGATCACCAATATATTGAATAACTGATCTTCAAATTTATTTGGTTGTTTATGTAGCGACGAGTGTAAATTCAGATCGTTTATTTCAGATACTAACTAACACATTCGATAACCGACAGTGATGAATAATAATAATTTTTTCTTTTTAATTATTATTATTATATACTATTATTAAGAGAAACCTAAGCTTGACAGTTTATTGAGTAGAGAGAAACTGGAAGCCCAATTCAGACAAATACTGTTTAATGGTGAATGGGCTGTGGGCAGCCAGCAGCCTTTCTTTGAAATGGGCCTAAAGTATTAAAACTTTTATAAATAATTTTCACTCGATCGATCTCATTATTTATGATTCATGATTCGTTTGATCAAAAGTGTGAATGTTTTATTGATTTTCATCATATATAATGGATATAAAATATATATTAAACTACACTTTTGAATAATAATAGTAATAGCAACTAGATTTTTATTTTTTTTTAATTATTAATAACTATAAAATTTAAAGATGCAAAGTTTAATTCAAAATATTTAGCATATTTGCTGACATCATTGACTGAATTGGATTTTGAAACTTTTGCCAAACCTCACCAATTTTTAGATGTTGGATATTTGCTGACATCATGGCTGAGGTCATAGACTGAATGCCTTTTGACATTTTTCTTGAAGTCATCAAGAAACAAAATGCTGTAAAAAATAACAATAGTGTGCTTATGAATTATATTTCTAGATGATCTAATCTAAAACACATGATTAAATTGTTATTATTATAATTATCTTCAAGAATGAGAGAATGACACGAGTGGCAATAATCTGAAACACAATGGAATATAGGATCCTCTTAATAGGTACAAATCATGTCGATCTTTATTCACATAAAACCTAGAGAAAATCTCATGATCAATGTAACCCAAAATCTAAACCAATCCAAATTGACCCCATAACCTTGAATTTTTAACCATAAAAAATAATTTAATTAAGAAAAAACAAAAGGGTTTATGCATTTGTTAATGCAAAGATTAAAAATATACTAAAGTGGGAATTAATAAGAAAAGGTCCCACTTTGAAAAGTGAGAGAGCATATGCTACCATCATGCAAAATTGGACCCATTATATAATGTGTATCATCATTAATATATGATGGTTTTATCCCCATGCCTATTTTCCAACAATTATTGCCTCCTCACTGCCTTTACCCCCAATTTCCTTTTCAAGTATCATTTCTTCATCTTTATTATTATAATATCGTTTACCTCTTTTTATTATATTTTTTTAATATATTTTACTACTAGCTAGTGGGAATTCATGTGCGATTATGTTTATAGATATGTACTATTAAAATTAAAAAAAGAAATGGGATGAGTGTCACTGACCTATATGCAGAAGAAAGTGTCATTAGATTTAATTTATGATAAAAAGATTAATAATTTAATGAGTTGGTTGGTAATTTGATATGTAACTTACAACAATATGTGGCCCCAAATTTTGATAGAATGTTGTGATTTAATTATATATCATATTCAATATCAATTTATAATCGACATTTACGTGTCAATCCCAAAAAGATGCATCGAGTTGGGGATTTTGCAAAATCATGACAAACTTATATATAATTGAAAGTTTATGAAGAATCAGACATTATTAAAATTATCTTTGATCATAATTCGGTATATTTTAGTCTAATTAACTCTTAATTAAATAATGGTTGAATTCAACGTTTTTATTTGGTTTTCTATTCTTTTTCAGGATAGGATTGAAACGAGAGCCGTTCAAAGGAATTATAATTATCGAAATTGTACCGTAATCGAATTGTAATTGGCGGTTTCGGAAATCCTAATCGTTCATAACAATTCGATTCTAAACCGCAATCATATAGAAATCGAATGGTTCAGTTCCGGTTCTAAATATTTGTAACAGTAAACAGTCGGTTCCTCAATATTTATTATAATTGATTTTCTCTATCCAAATTTTAATTCTATCTCTTATATTATTCATAATCATTGTTTATAACTCATAAAATTATATTTTAAATTGTAAGTTAAAACAAAATACACATTTTTAAGGTAGTTCTAAAAGAATTGGCGGTTCGAAATTGAAATCGCTGGTTCGAAATCGAAACCGTTTTAAACGACTGAACTGTAAACCATTGTAAAACTGTAAACCGTTATAACACGGATCGATTACAATTTCAAAATAATAAAACTCGTGAAATGAAAATATATTGGAAACATCCACACATACTGACATACAATATGTGGGTGTTCGGTTACTATGATTATAATAGTCCGTGACTATTCGAGATTAATTTGGCCCGGGATTAGTCGAGACTATTTTTGTCATAGGGATGAGGTCAAGACAAATAAATCAAGACTAATCCTATGTGGCACAGTTTTGAGATTAAATTACGGACCCTATACATTTAATCAAACACTTCATAATAATTAATACGAGACTAAATCACAGATATTCCATCTAATTCAATAATACATTAATATATAAGGTAGGTACACAATATATACGCCCAATTTATTTTATATGCTCAAATTTGGACATGTTAAATATATATGCAGCATGAATCTGGTTGGATACTTACAAATACGAGGGACCAATATCTTTAAAATGTCAAAACTCATAAATTAAAAATCTCTATCAAATAATAATTATCCAATTTTAGGTCCCCTACCAAGTTAATGCATTACTTGCACTAGACATGGACCATTTGAATTTACTTCACCTGTTACAATGCCTTCTCTTTTATTGTGTAGTATATTATATATTTTGTTTTATTGGATATTTTGCACAAATGCATTTATATTTATTAATTAATTTAACATATGATAATTTTACGATCGATGTGATTTAACGTCTCATAGTTATATATGTTACATGGTTCATGTCACACGGTTATATTTATCATTTTAATTATTATTTGTTAGATTAAAATTTTGTTCTAATATAATAAATTATAATTAACAATTAATTATTATTTTATACATTATATACCTTATTTTTAAATTTAATTATAAACCCTACCAATAAACTAAAAAGTGAAATAAAATTTAAAAAATAATTTCATTCCTTAACTATTTGGGTGGAATGGACCGTAATGCTTATACAAATTAAACTAAAAAATATAAAAAAAAAAAAAAATTTGGTTGTGAAGAATGAAGCATGAGGCGCAAATTGTATGTTATCATTTATTAATTTATTTTTTTGAATGATTTATGGAATTATATAATATTGGGTTGGATTATTGTCAGGTCGTGTCAATCCAAAAAAAAGTGCGTTATTTTGGATTTGGGTTGACTTCGGATTTAGAACATCTAGGCGGGCGGTTTACTATATCTTTAATAACTCAAATTCAAATTTGACCTTAACAAATTGAGACGTTATAAGATTGACTCGATAACGACCTGAATCAACATAATTGTCACCCTAAAAGTGAAATATTAAATCCCATTTATTTTGAAAGTATAAAATATAAATATGCACGGCAGAGATTAGTAGTCCTAATTTATTTTTTTCTGAAAGATCTTGAATATTCTGGAATAATCTCACGTGTATTAAGATCTAAATTATAAAGTAAGAGTACATAATTTTATATTCTAAAAAATTATCTGTCACAGATAGTATGCACCACAACTTGCATGTAGAATAGTGACTGATAAGTGATAAGAGATCAATTTAATTAATTAATATATGGAAACACTAAATATTTGTGGTGAAAACCATAGGCTAATTGCTACGAATTTTATTCGAACTCCTGCACTTAAGTAAGCAACTCACTCAGCTAAATTGTCCCATACTCACTCACACTTTCAACTAGTACTATATTTAATTTTAAACAATAATATCCAACAACAAAATTTTAATATTTAATATTCTCAAGTTGAATATTTGGAGAATCTATGAACATATATTTTTTTCTGGGTAAGGTTAAATGGTGTAAGAGAAATTGTTCATAATTATTTTCATGTAATGACAACAAACGAAAATTTTGAAATGTAGAGAACTTTTATAAACTATTAAAACAGTACTAATGGAAGGAGAGAATATTAAATTATATTAATCGAGAAAATGTTTTTTAAGTATGGTTTGGATTATTGCGTAGGAATGAAGTATTTTTCACAGCTGCGCACATGAATAACAGCAGTTGAATATTATGCTCCAAAATAAATTAATAAAAGAACCTTTAAAATAACAAAAATAAAAATAAAACTAATTTAATAAAAGAAAAGGAAAAATAAGTTTATTGAAAAAAAGAAAAAAAAAGATGAAAGAGGACCAGCAGGGGCAAAATGGTCTAAAAGGTTGGCGTGCATTAACGGCACAAAGCTTGAAGGAAAACAAAGGAAAAGAAGAGTAGTGTGTACCCTCTCCTTCTCCTCCTTCTCCTCCTCTTCCTCTGTTACACTCTGTCAAAGCAGTAGAGACCCCCACTTACTCTAAACTACGCCACCCCACCCCACACCACACCACACGTACTCATCTTCTCTCTTTTTCCCCTCTGCAGCGCTTCAGAAAGTGAAGCTATAGCGACAACTCCCTCAGTATATTCAGTCCCTCCTCGGCTCCACATTAAGATAGTGAAACAAACACACGCATGTTGCGTTCATTTACTTCTATGTGAGAGTGTGAGAGAGAGAGAGAGGAGAAGGGGTGGTGGGTCTTCTTGAGATTCGCGAGGAGATATTGGCAAATCAAGAGGAGTAATAGCGAAGGCGGCTGGGAATTTAAGGCTCCCCACCTTTAATTTTGGGGGTTGGTGGACTATAATCTATCAAACATTTATGGCATCGCATCACCATATTTGCGTAATGTAAATGCAGCCCCAAGAAGAAGCATTGGGGAATTCTTTCATCTTTGTCTCCTAATTTGCTCCGGCTCGACACTCGAGGCTTCTCAGCTGAGAGAAAAACAAAAAGCAAAAAGAAAAGGAAAAGCGTTGTGGAGTGATTTTTAACGCTGCAGTGCAGCAGCAGCAGCAGCTGGGATTGTGTTTGTGTTTGTGGGTTTTGTTCTTTTGTGTTTGTATTTGCAATTTTGTGGAAGTAGATGATGCTGAAATATCCTGGTCGGAATGTGACTGGAAATGCGAGGGCATAACGTAAAGATTCCTTCTTTTGTCTCCTTACGCCACAGAGAATGATTTTCAGTTTCTGCACTTTCTTGCTCTTTTAGGAGTTAAACTTGTTTTTTTGCTCGCCACAATTTATTCAGACAAAGTGCTAGGGGGTGCAGTTCAGAACAAGCTAGAAGTAGAAGAAGGTGAAGACAAAGAAGAAGATGAAGTATATGAAGTTAGGCTCCAAGCCAGATGTTTTTCAAGCTGAGGGGAATTGTGTGAGGTAAATACTGTGTTCTCCGTGAATGTGTCTGTTTTTTGCTTCTCTCAAATATTTTCGATTTGTAACACGCTCTGATTTTCCAAGAACTTCCTTGATTTATGCTCTTTACTTTGTAAGCTGGGCATTTCGTTTTCATTATTTGGTTATGCTCGTATGGGTTTTAGAGTATTGATTCAAGATTCTCTTTTTTTCCTCACTATGGTGAAGGACTTTTGTCTAAAGAAACTGTGTTACCTATTACCCTATAATTGTTTATTCTCAACTTGTGTTGCTTTACTGTTTTTCTTCTTCCCCTGCAAAGGAAGCTTTCTAATTTGCAATTAAAATGTGTGTGTTCTTTGTTAAGTATGGTCCTATGTTGATTAGTATACTCAGCATGAACATATGATAGCTATAATTGTTTGAGTTACACCAAGTCTCCCTTTGATTATTTAAGCATTGAGTACACTTTGTATGGAGGGTCCCAATGGAACTGTAAAGTGTGATACCTAGTTGGCCTAAGGTTTTGCATGACAATATGTTGTCCTTCACCTTTACTCTTCAATATTTTTATATCCTCCTTTTTTGCTGGATATGTTTATACATGTTTCTTTTAGGTAAAGTCCATGTTTTTAATTCATCTTATTGTAAGATTAGCAGTTTAAAATAGTTCAGTAAACAGTATAATGTAATGATCAGTTTTCAACTTTTCTACACATTATGGCTGCCTTCATGTGCCTTATTTTTAAAAGAAACAAAGGCACTGAGGTTCAAGAACTTATACAATTATGTGACAAGAATTTTTAGTAAAAGTTTGAGCTTGATCTGATTCATACACCTTAACATTATAATGCAACTTCTATAAGCAATCTGAAAGTTCAAAGCTGCTTCTATGAGTATATTTTGTGTGTTCATGATCATCATTGTGATTTAAGCTGTGCCTACATTCAACTACTTTAAGTTTAAATAGTAATTCATGTTAAACTTATTGCAGGTATGTTTCATCTGAATTAGCAACCGATGTCATCATTAACGTTGGCGACATAAAGTTTCTTCTCCATAAGGTGAGCTTTTGAGGACAAGTATTAGTTATACAAGTTGCATATTTCTTCTGAGTGTTTCCCTAAGTTACATGTGCATGCTCGCCGCTTGCTCAGCTCGTCTTGACTGGATTAGGAGATGTGAGGAGGAGATAGTAGTGTTTTTATCTGATCCTACCCGAAGGCCACTAGGAATTCATCTTTTTGATGAACTTCATTCTTGAATTCGTCGAAGAGTGTGCAGGCAGTAGGAAATAGTGACTCATTCTAACTATGAAATCACTAATCAGTTAAAGATAGCTGCTTTTAGCTGGTGATTTTGACTTGTTTGAGTTCGAGTCATGTCTAATCATGAGTTTTTTCTGATTGGATTTACCTTTGCAGTTTCCTCTACTGTCCAAGAGCAATAAGTTACAAAAACTAGTATCACGAGCCAACGAGGAAGGTCCCGATGAAATTCTGTTGGTTGATTTTCCTGGTGGACCTAAAGCATTTGAAATATGTGCCAAATTCTGCTATGGTGTAGCAGTGACTCTTAATCCTTATAATGTTGTCGCTGCACGTTGTGCAGCAGAGTATCTCGAGATGACTGAGGATATGGACAGAGGAAACCTGATCTTGAAAATCGACATATTTCTGAACTCCAGTGTTCTACGTAACTGGAAAGATTCCATCATCGTCCTACAAACCTCAAAGTCTCTCTTTCCGTGGTCTGAGAATCTGAAGATAGTCGGTCGGTGCATAGATTCAATAGCATCGAAAACATCCGTGGATCCTTCAGTTATCACCTGGTCTTACACATACAATAGAAGATTGGCAACATCAGACGAGATCATTCGCAGTGGACTGAAATTATCCGAGAAGGTGGAATCAGTGCCTAAAGATTGGTGGATCGAAGACATATGTGAGCTGGACATTGATCTGTACAAGAGGGTCATGCTTGCAGTAAAATCGAAAGGCAGAATGGATGGGGGTGTGATAGGGGAGGCCTTGAAGGCTTACGCCATGAGATGGTTGCCGGATTCTGTTGATGCATTGGTGTCTGAAGTTCATATCCGCAGGAATAAATCCTTGGTCGAAACTATAATTTGCTTGCTGCCTTCAGACAAGGGCATCACCTGCGCGTGTAGCTTCTTGTTGAAGCTACTGAAAGTCGCTATTCTCATTGAAGCCGATGATTCATCAAGGGACGAGCTGATAAAGAGCATCAGTTTAAGATTGGACGAGGCTTCTTCTAACGATCTGTTGATCCCGGCTAGGCCTCCTCAGACTACAATTTACGACGTAGAACTTGTTCAGCGCCTAGTGGAACTGTTTGTGGAGAATGAAATGAGCAAGAAGGATAAGAAGAACGGCAAAATTGAGAGTGATGACTTTGTTTTAGGGCATGGATCTTGGTTGAAAGTAGGGAAAGTCGTAGATGGTTATCTTGCAACGATTGCTCGTGATCGGAACCTCATCATGTCGAGTTTTGTGAAACTGTCACAATCAATCCCTGAAACTGCTAGGCCTATTCATGATGGACTGTATGGCGCCATTGACATCTTCCTAAAGGTAAGCATTGTTGTTTTATTTTTGTTTGTAGATTTAGCAAAGAAGTTGAGAATCCTATAACTCCTTTTGCAGGAACACAGTGGATTAACAAAAGCTGAAAGGAAGAGCTTATGCGGATTAATGGACGTCAAGAAACTTACGACGGAGGCATCCATGCACGCAGCGCAGAACGAGCAGCTACCGTTGCGCATGGTAGTGCAAGTACTATTCTTCGAGCAGGCAAGGGCCTCAGCAGCTACTCAAGCCTTCAAGAACGGCGATGATGAATCCGATAGAATAACCGAAGCGAACTGGGGTAAGACACCCGAAAACCACAAATCCCTAAGGAAACACATGGATGGACTGAAGTTAAAAGAAGAGGAGAGGAAGCTTGGGAAGAGAGGCAGCAAGAACAGAGGCTCAGGAGCGCAGCTGCTGCCATCTCGTTCGAGGAGAATATTCGACAAGCTGTGGATGGTGGGGAAAGGGGGAGCCAACGGGGAAATCAAGAGCTCGGAGACTTCAGGGAGTTCGCAGAGCCCGACTTCCATGATGAGAGGGGAAACTAAGTCCTCTGGTTCGTCTTCGAGGGACCGGAGGTATTCAATTTCGTGATGAGGAAGGAGAGGCAGGGAGTTTGATGCAAGTGTAAAGTGGTAGTAGGCAGAGGGAGTTTATTAGTTGCCAAATATTGTATGTTTGCAGCAAACTATCATCATATCTGCTATTTTCTTGAATAATAATCTAGTGCTGTTGTTTCAAATCAAACCATGCGAATGCTTTTATTGTTGCTTCATAGTATATGCATACAATGTATCGATCACAATACACTTATTAATTAAAACATTCCTTACATTTAAAATCCACAACCAAACAGCACCTAAGTCGCCTTCTTCACGTAAGGCGTGGGCACCACCAAAAGGTCGTCCCTTCTAGAAGCAGTGAGTCCCGGATTCTCAATCATGTCAAAAGATTCCGAATCAACGCCTTCTGGAAGCTTCCATTCGAAGTGATAGAGAAGCTGCGCCAAAATAAGTTCAACGCTCGCCAAACCGAACGTTATCCCTGGGCACATTCTCTTCCCTGCTCCGAAGGCCAGGAAATCGAAGTCCGAACCCAAAAACTCCTTCGAGCACTCCTCGAACCGCTCCGGTTTGAAGCGCTCCGGTTCGGTCCAGTACTTGGGGTCCCTCTGCAGCCCCCAGTTGTTGACCAGCACCTTGACCTTTGCCGGGATTATGTAGCCGCCGATGAGGCGCTCCTCCAAGGACTCCCTGGGTATGAGGGGGACCGGAGGGTGCAGCCTCAGAGTTTCCTTGATCACCATTTTTAAGTATTTTAGATTCTGGTCGTTGTCTGCCATGGTTAAGATAGTGCTGTCGTTGAATAAATGGCGTACTTCGCTTTGCACTTTAGCCATAGTTTTAGGGTTCCTCATTAACTCCACCATCACCCAGTCTATCGTTGTCGCCGACGTCTCCGTCCCGGCGGCGAACATGTCCTGCATTAATGGAACAGCACAAAATATAATTAACTAAAAGTTATATATATAAAGAATCAAAGCATATGAATAATACTAACGTTAACGACGGCTTTGATGTCGTCGTTGCCGATAGGAAACTGAAGCTCTCCAGTCTCCTGAACCCTAAGAAGAACATCAACAATGTCTTCATTCCCGAACTCTCCATTACCCTTCCGAGCTCCCTTCTCCCCCTCTCCACCGCTCTCCTCTCTAATCCTAGCCAGATTCACTTTGTGCTGCTTTATCAAGTCATCAAGAATCACGTCGAGCTTCCGCCGCATACTCTGCAGCCTCACCTTAGTCCAGCTGAAGGTTTTGATGATCACCGAAGACGGGAAGAAATCCTCCACCTCGAAACCCCCCGCCATCAGAAGCCCCTCCTTCACGATCCTAATCAGCGCCTGCTTATCCTTCAGCACCGCCCCGAACACGGCGCGGCACGTGACGGAGCTCATGGAGGAGAAGATGACTTCGCTGGCGTTGACGGGCGTGCCGGCGGAGGCGCGGAGGGAGGCGACGAGGCCGGAGACCTCGTCGGCCCGGATGGAGGCGATGGAGCGGACGCTCCTAGGGCTGAGGAGCTCGACGATGCAGATCTTGCGCATCTGGCGCCAGTAGTCGCCGTAGGGGGCGAAGGCGATGTCGCGGTAGTTGTACCAGAGGACCTCCATGCCGATGGACTGGGGGCGGTTGGCGTAGCAAGGGTCTTGCTCCTTGAGCACCTCACGCGCTAGCTCGGGCGAGGAGACGACGATGGTGTCAACCTCGCCGAGCTTGAGGCGCATGAGGGGGCCGTACTGCTTGGATAGCTCGGCGAGGGAGCGGAAGACTTGGGGCTTGAGGAGGTGCATGTTTCCGATTATCGGTAGGGTTCTCGGCCCCGGTGGCCATTTTACGGGCCGGATTCTTGTTCGGGTTGATTTGCCTCTTGATCTGGAGAGGATCAATAGGATTATGGGGAGAATGAGAGCAAGGACTGTGAAATTCAATATGGAATCCATTTTATATAATTTCTCTATGCAAGTGTTTGAATTTATATAGGAGAAGTGTTTGGTTGGTGGATGAAATAGTATTATAAGCCACCTACATTTTTTACTATTTTAATTATAATATTCGTTTTAACGAATCATTTGAATATTCATAGCGCTTCAAGTTTAATAATTCATTATTATATTTTTCTTTGTATAAATCATGTAAGTCTATATCTAATACGATGATATGATACACTAATTAAATATCTTACGTTGGGAGTTAGCTTGAAGATTTTTATAAAGCTTACATAATTCAATGAAAACCCAAGCAAGTTATCTCCACCTACTGTTTTGGAATGGGAAAAGTCATGCATATGTACTCATCTATCACCATCGATCCGGTTATGGATTCAACTTTGATTCCATTATTTAAATATTTAGTTTCTATTAATTAATGATATGGTATGAATGTATGGTATGATATAATATTTAATATATAGGCCATTCGTTTGGAACATGAAATATTAGGTGTTGCATGTTGTGAACAATTTATGCTGTTTTATTCCAGTCAACTTTATAAATATTTTATTGTGACATTGTTATTATTAATTTACTCATAATAAAACATTTGATTTTTTTTTTCTAGAATACCATACAAAACATAATTGAATACTGGATAATTATATTCATATATATATATATATATATCTTAATTTCTCTAGTGACTTTTATTCACTTAGAATTGGTTATATCCCATTTTTCTAGTAAAAGTTTCTAATGAAGAAATTAAGTGAACCGTCGTTTCTTGACCAGATAACTTATATATGCCCCAAATTCTACAATCTTTAGTTATTTGTTTTATTTTGTACTCTCACAGTCTCGATAAACGTGATATTCAATTATTAAAAAAATATATAAAATAATATGAAAATTATAAAAGTAATAAAATTCACATCTTTATAAGGAATAATTTTTATTATTTTTGAATTTTATCAAATTTATTAACATATTTAAATAAAATGTGTCGTGAATAATTTTTATTATTTTTAAGTTTTATCAAATTTATAAACGTATTTAAATAAAATGTGTAATGTTTATAGTAGATAGAAATTATTAATTTATAAATTTTATCCGAGTACATTTCCATCCTCGTTATAGGAAAAAAGTGTGGAATTAAACTGAATAGGTCCCACAAAGCCACAATCTTTCATGGGAAAATTCCACAAATTAAATGCAAGTTTGTCACTCACTTTTTTATTTTTCAGTTCAACACCTACTTCACCAAACAATCCCCCCTAGCAGTCGTCTGGCTTTCACCAAACATACTACTATTTGTGCCAGGGGGACTCGAACCTGTGACCTGTGCTCTGATATCAATTGTAGGATCAAGCGCTTGCCACTAGACCAAAAGCCTGAACTTGTGGTGAGGTGCTACTTTTATTTCCCTTAACCCATATCTAGCTGCAGGCGCACACAGGCGGCACGCAACTATGCCTTTAATCGAGCGAACGGACAGACTTGAGCGCAACTCGCTGAAAGACAGGAGACTGCTAGGATTTCTCCCAACATACTTCTACTTATTTTTATATAAAAAAAAATTTATAGTTCTTATCAAAATAAATCATTATTAATAAAACAAAGACAACATATAATATTTCATCGGTTCCAGTACTTCTAACTTAGTTTGATCATAGAATTCAAATTATTTTAATAAAAATAGATCCGAAATAATGAATAGATGAGATAGTACTCCCTTCATCCCACTAAATTTTACACAATTTTTTTATTAGGACATATCACTAAACTTGACACATTTTTAAAACAGTAGTAAAAGTTATTTAAAAAGGTGTGGACCCTAACACTTTTATCATTCTGACACTACTTTATACACCCTCTTTAACAACCGTGCTCAAAAGTTTTGTGTCGTTTTTATTGGGATGGAAGGATTACTTCTTTTCAACTTGAGATAATTTTCCAATTATTGACATAAGTACGTGACAGTTAAGAATCTGATAAGCCAGCTAGAAGAACTATTTGAATGTTCGATATCAAAGTGGATATTATCTATCTTGTCAGCACATAAAGAAAAGTATTTAAATTGCTGAGTAAGGATGACAATTTACCTGTGAGTACCCGATATCTGTAGGTATCTGAACTAATAGGTGTGAGTTGAGAGATATTTGATATTCACGGATATGTTCGTAGGTAGAATTTAGTATGCATTTAGTCCGTGGGTATGTGTATGTATATTAACTATTCATATCCATTAAACCCATATACTCGCAAAAATTTACCCACGAAATACTCATAAAATATTCGTAAAAAATCCACATATCCATCTAATATTAATCATATTTATCTATTTTTTTATATAAAATTATATATGATTCTCACCAAAATTATATGTAATACACTTTTGAAACATATTTGGATGTATAGCAAAGTGGATATTATCTATTTTGTCATGACATAAAGAAAAGTAATTAAGTTTCGAGTACTATGTGATATGCGTTATTCAAATATAACATATTTATTAATAAAGAAATCTTAAGAAAATATATTTTTTACATCGAAAAAATTACAATTACTGTCATATTTTTTTTTACTAGAATTTTCAAACTCATTTGAGGAGGGGAAAGATCAATTAAATTCTAGTTTTTCTTCTATTTTTCAGTTCAACACCTACTTAATTCATTAGTTAATCATTTTATTGTATATTTTTCAACATGGGGCAAGTTTCTTTCTTCCGACTGTTTGACATAGTTCAAAAAATAAAGTAAATTAAAATTTAATTATGAGAGACATAAAATGTAAGACAAAACACTGAATCTCAATATTTAATTTGCAAATAATCCAAAAAAAGAAAAATAGAAAGAATGGTGAATGATTTTTAATACGATAATTTTGCAACACACTTCTTAAATTTAATGAGAATTGTCAATTAATTTTTAAAATATATGAATTTTACTAGCAATTTCTTTTTGCCACAAATTCAATTTTGTCTTAACTCAAATGTAATTAATATGACATAACTTATTCTATGTTAGTGATTTTACACTATTTTATAAATTTTAAATTTTAAAAATCAAAAAAAGAAAATAAAAGAAACAGGGCTGGAGATCTTGCTGATGCTTACAAATACAAAATAATCTGCTTAGTTATGTAAAACCAGAGAAGTGATTTATTGGACAAGAAAAGCAAAAACACTTTATTTCAACATAGTAGAAAAGAAATCAATAAAACATTATTATTGTACTTCAAAGGAAGATGAAAGCTTTACATGAGAAAGAAGTAAACAAAATTCCACCACTCAGAAAGAATTAACTGATGTAAATAAAAAGCAAGAACTATTGCTTAGCAAAAGATATATAAAATGCAGATACAGATGAAATATGTTGTTTAATCAACTATCTCTTTTGGAAGTTGAATGTTCTGATGGAGAAGGCAAAGGTGAAAGTGAAGACAGCTACAAATCCAAGCAACACTCCTGCAACCAAAGGCAGTTGGCTCTTCTCGAACCCAAAGTAGTCTTTCAAGAACTCCTTCACCGTGCTGTTCCTGTCAGTCATCACATCCTCAATGTCTCCGAACTGTGTGATGATCATACCGTACAAGGTGTACGACATGGGAGTGGCCCAGTAGTACCATCTCCACCAGATTGGGATTTTCTGTTTTCAACAAGCAATGCAGTGTTCAAGTTAGTGTCATTTCTTCAATGCTATATATGGTTCTTGAGTGAAAACAAATGGTTAGTAGTAAGGGGACTTACTGGTCTTGGGATAACGAATCCTGAGAAAAGATTCCAGATTCCGTAGAAGAAGGAGGAGATGATGGCGGCGACGTTGTGGTTAGGGGTGACGGCGACAGTCATCATTCCGTACAGGACGAAGTACAACAAGGAGAAGAAAAAGAAGAACAAGAACCACAAGAATTTCTCCGCTGTCCAGTCGAATCCCATCATCGAGTACACGATGAGGCCGTAGACGAGGGATTGTACGAAAACATAAGGTATCTCGATGAGAAACTGCACAGTAGTTATAACAGTTAGCTAATCATGTCTGATCATGATATAGTACAGTAGTTGAGTGAATGAAGTGCTTACTTGAGAGAATGCATAAGGCAAGGCTGAATACATCCCTGCTGCTCTCTCTCTGTAGAAGACTGTTCTTTCAATGGCTACCACTGGTTGTACTGTGGAACTATACTGGAATCCAAGGAAGTTGATTGAAGCATACATGGAGCCCATTGCATTCATGAGATCTTGTTGTGTATCCCTGTGTTTAGAGATGATTTGCTGAGTTAGTTAGTGTGCTTTTGATAGGTATAGAGTTTTGAGTTTGGATTTTGCTCACCACTTCGATCCGAGGTCCCAGAAAATCGTGCCGAAGATAACTGCAATGAAGGTTGTGAACAAGAATCTGACTGCTGTGTAAGGAGGGTTTCTCCAGTAAGACCAGTGCTGTTTCCATAGGCAAGCAATGCATTGAGTGAGGAAGGATTGTGAGTATTGTGTAGGGAAGTAGAGGTCTTTCGTTCCGGGGCGAGGCACGCTCAGTTCCTTGATCAAGGCCTTGTTCCTCCTGCATAGTCAAGAATCAAGATTAGTGTTAGGTATGTGTCGGTGGTTGGTGTTTGAAGCGTTAGTCTAGAGGTGGTGGAGTTGGGACTCACGAGTATAGTTCCGATTTCTTGTAGTGATCGACGAAGTCGACTCCCAAGAGAAGCTCCTGTGCTGAAGTGGTGACCTCCAGCATCCATGTAGCAGGGTTGTATCCATCTTTGATCTTTGGCACTCCTTGAACCGACTCGAAGTACTTGATCAAGTGCGTCGATTGTTGCCCGAGAGGGCCTACGTATATCTCTTCGCCTCCTCGTTTCATCAGAAATAGCTCGTCGAATGCCTCAAAGATGTCGATGCTGGGCTGATGGATTGTGCACACCACGGTCCTTCCCGTGTTAACGGTGTTCCTGACCGTCCTCATCACGATTGCTGCAGCTCTTGCGTCGAGCCCTGAAGTCGGCTCGTCCATGAATATGATGGAAGGGTTCGCCACGAGCTCAACAGCTATGGTTAGCCTCTTTCTTTGCTCGGTCGATAGGCCGTTAACGCCCGGAAGCCCAACTAGGGCTCCTCTCAAGCTGCCTAGCTCCACAAGCTCCATCACCTCCTCAATGAACATCTATGACACAAAAGGAAAAGGTATAACAATGCAATTCTTGAAATGTTGCCTTGGAAAACATATCAAAAGAAGTATGTAACAAACCTTTCGAGCCTCGGAATCGACTTCGTTAGGCAGACGCAGCCACGCTGAGTAAACGAGGGACTCGTAGACAGTGACATTCGGAGAATGGATGTCGTTCTGCTCACAGTATCCGGAGATCCTAGCGAATGTTGCCTGGTTCTTCGGGTACCCGGAGATTGTTATCGCTCCATCAATGTACCCTCCTGTCTTCCGTCCGGCCAACACGTCCATCAATGTGGTTTTACCGGCCCCACTAACGCCCATCAAGGCGGTTAGAACACCGGGCCTAAAGGCACCACTGACGCCCTTCAACAGCTCAAGCCTATCCTCAGTAGCTCCTTGAGCTTTCATCTCAGAAGGCATGTCAACAGAGTATCTTATATCATCAAATGTGATGGATTGTGGCTCAAATGGAAGCACCATTCCTCTCTTAGCACCGCCAACTTGAGGTGCAGCGTTCGACTGCACGTCTTCATCCTCTGCTTCGGGTAACACGGCCCGAGGCTTGTCGAATGCTGCAAGTAGTTTTTGAAACATGCATAAAGTTAGCTCATTAGGAGAAACACAGATAGTTGAGGAAGGTGATGAACACTAACGGTTGAGGAAGGTGAGGGAAGCAAGGTAGAGGATGTTGAATAGCCACACGAATCCAAGGGAAGCCCCTACTCCGATCCAGTACCAGTATGTCTGAGGGTAGAATCCTCGACTCTCCATGATCCGAACTCCCAACGTTGTCCCATTCACCAACTGCACAACCACAACCACAACCAAAGTTAGGACACAAAATCAAAGGAACAAAATGGAGCAGTAAACATGATTGCATTATATCTTACTGTGCTCCAACTGTGGCCTGTGAACTCATTCACAAGAATTGCATTCTGGAAGTACATCAATGGTGAGGAATAGTATCCCCACAACCACCAGCTCTTCACATCCTCTGCATTTACAAATCATGTAGTAATTGTGATCAGACAATGACATGACATCCACACTAATTAGAGTTCAAAATGATTACTATGTATACCTCGAGACAAGACAAAGCCACCCAAAGCAAAGAGGAGAAGCAGAGCAAAAAGGCCAAAGGTGTTGGCGACGATCATGTTCCTCCCGGCGGCCCCAATGAACCGGAACAACGCAGACGCTGCTTGATGCACGGTTAACAAGAGAAGATACTGCTTCAGAAACCTGGTGATGTTGGGATCAAAGCCCATCACGTAGTACGTGATGAACACCCATATACCGACTTCGACGAAGGTGATGGGGATCTTTAACACCCAAGAAGGGAGAGCGTAAGCCCAGGGAGGGAAGAAGTACATGTCCCTCTGCTTGTAGAACACAGGAAGCTTGTAAATCGTCATGGCGAGCTCCGACATGCCATTGAACATGACCATGATGACGCAGAAGAAGAGAGCGCCGGTGTACACACCTCCACCTTCTAAGTCCTTGGTCATCTCTGTGCGGAAGAAGACGGTCATCGCAATGAGAGAGATGATGGTGATCTGAAACAGCTTGAAGAAGTAGACGAACGAGTTCCTCTTCATCAGCAAGTACTCTCTATCGCTGCATGCTTTTAGAATCTCTTTGTTGCCTAAGCCGTACTTTTCCATAGTTAAAGCAGCGGGGTGGCTCTTGCTCTTGTCGTAGGGGACGGCGAGGTCGTCTCCGATGATGCGGCCGGAGGGGGAGGAGAGGAAGGCCTCGGAGAACTGTCTGACCGACACGTAGCGGTAGGGCTCGTCGCGGCGGGCCCAGTACTGCTGCTGGTCCTTCTTCGAGGTGACTTCTTGCAGGAAATCGGCGACGCCTTTCCGGTCGGGGCATTGGAAGCCCATGGAGGCGAAGAAGGGGAGGACCTGGTCGCGGGGGCCTTGGTAGACGATCTGGCCGTCGGAGAGGAGGACGATGTCGTCGAAGAGGTCGTAGGTTTCGGGAGCGGGTTGGAGGAGGGAGATGAAGGCGGTGCCCTTCATGATGTGGACTTGCTGGCGGAGCATGTTGACGATTTGGAAGGTGGTGGAGCTGTCGAGGCCGGTGGAGATCTCGTCCATGAAGAGAGCGCGGGCGGGGCCCACCAGCATCTCACCGGTAGTGACGCGCTTCTTCTGGCCGCCGGAGATTCCTCGGACCATCTCGTCGCCGACGAGGGTGTCGGCGCAGATGTCGAGGCCCAGCACCTTGAGGACGTACTCTGTGATCACGTTTGCGGCGTCTCCTTCTGTTGCTGCTGCCTGCAAATATCCAAATTAATTTAATTTTCTTTCTTTTAAAAATTACTCCACTAATTTATAGAAATAATATTAAAAAATAATTATATTTTCTAATTGGATAGAATAAATTTATAGCATTAACTACAAAATTAAACTAAAATATAGAAAATTAAAATTAATAAATTAATAAAATGACTATCTTGACTCATTTTCTAATCAAACATGTATTTGTTTTCACGTTTAATATATTTTGTTAGAATATAATTATTTAATACTAATGAATCGTCATTGATGATATCATTAATTATCAGATGAACCAAAACAGAACATGAACTTTAATAAATAATCAAATATTTGGACTAATGAAAGGATGCAGACAAGAAAATTCACACAAGGATTTAAATATGCGATTTATTAAGTAAAGAAATATTTAGTCATTTACCTTCATGTACATGTCAATATCTGGATCTGGCTTAATATTTGCTGCCTTTTCCCTCCTTGACAATTCAGCCAGCATCTCTATTCCAAGTCAAAATCAACAAAAATAAGTCTTACAAATTCACACTTCAAAATCAAATATCTTATAATTAATTAATTGTAGTTGTACGAACCGTATCGTGAGCCAACGCCTTGACATCTTGCTGAAAAAGCTAGGGTTTCTCTTACAGTCATTTCTCCAATGTGCAGATCATGTTGGCTAATGTATGCTGCAGTTTTCTGCGGTATGAATTCTTGCATTTCGTGACCGTTGTAAGTGACTTTCCCCGACACCTGATGAAATGTAATCGAAATAGTTAAATAAATAGTAATCGTGCTTTTCATTTTCGTGGTTTTGTATGTTTATCGATCGTACTTGGAGCGACGGGTCGAGCTTTCCGGCCAAAGCGAGTAGTAGGGTTGTCTTTCCGGAGCTGGGAGGGCCTAAGAGTAGAGTCATCCTGCTTGGCTTGATGACTCCACTTACATCTTTCAAGATGGTGAAAGGCTTCTTTCTACTTGAGAGTATGTGAAGGGAGTTTAGAAAACCCTAAGAGCATATAAGGAAGAATAATTAGTTATACTAAGTCATCCAACTTATGTGCATAACACATGATGTAATAATGGGAATGTATTAAAAAGAGAGGTATGTATAAATGGTAAGTTTAATTTGTTACCTCCACTATGTTGATGTTGAAGTTCATAAAAGTAGGAAGAGATCTTTTTGCACCATAGGCAGAAGCATCAATGTTGAGATGCTCAAATCTCACTTCAATTGTTGGTATGTCAATCCCAACCCTAAACACAACAAACATAATACATTAGATCGTCAACTAATTAATCTCGAAAAACAGTACTCTTTCAGTTAAATAATTATTAGTTCTACTTTGATTAAAAAACACTGACAATTTTGATCAAATCATACTGATGATTAACATAAAATAAAGGACGTACCTATCAATTCTGTTCCTGTGCTTGAGCAAGAACTTCTCATTATCATCCTCCACATTGTTAACCAACCTCTCAACCAGCTTCCTCTTGTCTTCATAGTCAAGATCCAACACATCAATCTCATTCGCGCCTTTCGATCCAAAGATGAGCCCCTTCCTGAGACGGTCGAAGGTGGGCAGCTTCTCGATGGCCGCCCATTTTAAGGCCTCCTCGTCATCCTCCTCCCGTGATGATCGAGAAAAAACCTCCATCCCCGTGTTCCTCCATATCGTAGAGCCACTCCCTCTCAAGCTCGTGCTCCCTCTACCACTCGGCGCTCGCAAGCTATTGCTAGCTCTAATCAAATCGCCTGCATCCATAACTTCTTGTCACCTTCCACCAAAACAATTATCTTTCCTTCTCCTCCTCCTTTGCTTTTGGAGTTGGAATTAGGCTAAGATCTTCAAGTGTGAATGAAGCTAGCTAGATAACTAAATGAATGAAAGAATGAGTAACAAATTGTGTTTTCTTGAAGCATATACTTGTAATGAAAGAATGTAAATGTTTTCTAGTTGTTGAATTGTTAGAGGAATGCTTTTGCACCATATATTTATAAAGATAGGCTGTGTAGTTCTTTGCATGCATAATTCAAGGCGGCTATTAATCTTCAAAGTATAGTTTTCTTATAAAGAAAAGTCTATTATTGATTGATGCTGTAAAGAAAGCTGGCTGGAACATGCATGTGATCTTCTTTGACCTTATAAGACCATTCCTTCTAGTAATTCAATTTTTTATTTAAATTTAAATTTCTTTTTGGGATGGGAAAATTTGAATTTTGGTCAATTTGTCCTCCTAAAATCCTATTTGGGTCGTTGCTGGCAGCTTCTGGTTGGCTTATGAAGCATTGGTCAACTTATTTAGGTTTCAACTTCATTAATATTGTAAGGGAGAAATTAAACATCTATTTAATTTAGAGGTGCTTCTTTTCTTTTTAATCATTAATTAACTATTCTATATTAGTATATTATTAAGTGCTAAGCAGTGTCGTCATTAGGTGCGTAGCCCCTCTTTTTTTTCCTTCTCCTAACTTTGGACTAAAGGAAACTTCAATGAACTTACTCGAACCTACCCTTAAAAAAAATCTTACTAGAACTAAATTGATTTGATGGTTATTGGTTAATCAAATTTGGGGTAAGTGAATAGTGTTAACCTAGGTAACACAAGGTACCTAAACATGCACCAATTATTATTGTTAGGGTGTGTTTAATTTGGTATATGAGTTGAGTAATACCAAATTAATTAAGTTATACTGATTGGACCGATATATTTTACTAATATCTAACTATGAGTTAATATGGTTCGGCTCTGTTACTGAATCATTTTATTTTATGAAATTAAAAAAAAATGATTTTGTATTTTTTAAAATCGAAATCTCATCCATCCATTACCCATTTCTGTATAAATGTTTATCTACTCACGAGTTAACATACTTAATGTGTTAACGAACGACGTGACATTTCACGTGATAGAGATAATTTTTTGATTACTTTTATAAATTACCAATTTTGATTAAGGTTTAATGATCAGGACATATTTTAATATTATTAATATATAAAAATAAAAATAATTATAAAACTTATCTATTTATATGCTATTATATATCATGTGAATTGTGAATTGTGAATTAATGATATCTAATATTATCCATGGAATCATTACTTTAATTTATATCCTCATATTAAAACACGTGCTTTATTCTGTATTCAATTGTTCAATGTCGACTTTCTTGTTTTGACTTTGAACATTAATTTCTTAATTTGTAACTAGGTTTGATTGCTCTTAATTTCTTACGAACACAAAGTCTCCCTAATAGTAAAAAAGAAAAGGTCAGGTAAAATACAATTACCAAATAAATTAAATTATTAAGTAAATTTGAAAACTAAGTAATACCTATAACAGACTAATAAATATCTCTAGAAGGTTCCATGTTCTAGAAGTAGAACAAAGTACCGTTTACTTCTTACAACGGCTGGATTTAAAGGCCCATTATGTCGCACTTCGTTTGGGCTTAGAGCCCAAATCAAAGGCCCAAATTCTTGTAATCCTAATCCTAATTCTAATTGCCGTTTGGTTTGCTCCAAATCCTTAATCATATGCCCTAATTCTCACCTGCAATTATAAAATTGGGCTTAATTTCGCTTTTTCTGCGGTAGACGGCAGCAGTCAACAGATTAGGAAATTATTAACCGCAGTGATTCGTGTGTGTGTGGGTTTTTTTGGGATTCGATTTTAGTTGTTTTTATTGAGTCGGAACTTGTCAGATTATGTGTATAATATATGATCATATTGGTCGAAAATTGATTCTTGATTAAAGCTTTTAGATGTCTTTCTTTTTTATAAGATACTGCTACGTTTAATGGATCTTGTCAGAAGAGTTTGTAGCGGTGCGTGGTGTGAAAATAACTCAAAGGGTGTATGATAGTGAAGCGTCAATGAGATAAAAGGAAAGCAATCTTCAACCAAGACTAGATTTATTGATTATAAGAAACTGAAGTAAGCTATGTTGGTGTTACAAATGGTACTGATACAATATCTGGAACTTTCTTGTTGCTCTCAGTACCTCAACTGCAAAATGTTGTGGGGGTTTTTAACATAACTTGTTTATCTTTTCTGGAAATTGAGTGTCTTGATGGAATATGCAAATATTAGAGTGAAACTAATGACGAACAGGAGAAGAATCGACGCCACAAGTCCCACCATACTGTGCTTGAACCCAAAGTAGTTTCTCAAGAATTCTTGAACTGTTTCTCCAGATGTCATCATGTCTTGATTTTTGCCATATTGTGTGACGATGATACCGTACAAGCTATAAGCCGTTGGGCTTAGCCAGTAGTACCATCTCAGATATGGAGGCATTTTCTGTAGTGTATCGAAGTAGTTAGTTTTCACTTTTCAGTCCAGTTTATCTGTTAAGAATCACACTAATAGGAAGTATTTCTAGAACTTACTGGTCGTGTGACGATGAATCCGGAGAAGAGATTCCATAGTGCATAAAAGAAAGAAGAGCTAATGGTGGCTACTGCTAGATTAGGAGTGACTGCCACAGTCATCATTCCATATAGGACAAAGAACAGCAATGTAATGAACAGGAAATATAAGAACCAGATGAATTTCTCAGCCTCCCAATCGAATCCCATCATTGCGTAGATAATGAGACCGTATACAACGGATTGGGAAAGGACATAAGGAACCTCTATGATAAGCTGCAAGAGGAAAAGGCTTGTTAGGGGTAGAGGTAGCTTATATATGTGGAGATGTTTATGAAAAACTCACTTGGGAGAGTGCATATGGTAGAGATGAATACATTCCAGCTGCTTTTTCTCTGTAAAATACTGTTCGTTCAACGGCTACTACAGGCTGGACTGTGGAGCCATACTGGAACCCCAAGAAGCTAATCGAAGAAAACATAGAACCCATGGCGTTGAAGAGATCTTGCTGCCTGTCCCTGCAATCATGACCCCGCTGTAATATGAGCATGATTTTCACATCAGTAGTTCATGAGGTTCCTTTTGGTGACTTACGTGTTTGAGCCGAGTTTCCAGAAGATTGTCCCAAACACCATGGCTATGAAGATTGTGAAAGAAAATCTTACTGCTGTATAGGGAGTATTTCGCCAGTAGGACCAGTGTTGTTTCCACAGGCAAGCTATGCATTGAGTGTGGAAAGGTTGAGAGTATTGTGTGGGAAAATGTAGATCTTTCGTGCCGGGCCGAGGGGCGCCTAATTCCTTGATCAAGGCTTTATTCCTCCTGCAACATTATACAGCCAAGAGTGTTAGCTTGCATTAACAATACTAGGAGCAGTATATATATGGAATTCAACCAACATGTATAGTTCTGATCTTTTGTAAAGATCTGCAAATTCAACTCCCAATAGAAGTTCTTGTGCTGAGGAAGTGACTTCCAGCATCCAGGTAGCCGGGTTGTAGCTGTTTTTAATCATCGTTACTCCTTCTATTGCTTCGAAGTAGTTGATCAAGTGTGTTGAGTTGCGTCCCAGTGGTCCGACGTATATTTCTTCTCCTCCCCTTTTCAACAGAAACAGCTGCCAAGATCATGGAGTTTTGCAGTTCATGTTAAAAAAAAAGTGTCTTCTTTAATATATATGTAAAAATTATGCAAGAGAGATCAAATGTAGGCTTTTGTGTAGTTCACCTCATCAAATGCTTCGAATATGTCGATACTTGGCTGATGGATAGTGCATACTACTGTTCTTCCTGTGTTCACAGTGTTCCTGACTGTTCTCATCACAATTGCTGCAGCTCTTGCATCAAGCCCTGATGTTGGCTCATCCATAAATATGATTGAAGGATTCGCTACAAGCTCAACTGCGATGGTGAGCCGTTTTCGCTGCTCAGTTGAGAGACCATTTACCCCAGGAAGCCCAACTAGTGCTCCTTTTAGTGAAGTAAGTTCTACAAGCTCCATCACCTCCTCAATGAACATCTGTTAGTAGCAGAAGAAAGTTGATATATCAGCCTCATGAAAGAATACCTACTGCCTACACATTTATATAAATGAAACTATTGACCTTTCTAGTTTCTGCATCAACTTCTCCCGGCAAACGCAACCAAGCCGAGTAAGTGAGTGACTCAAGGACAGTAACATTTGGAGAATGGATGTCACTCTGTTCACAATAACCAGAAATTCTAGCAAATGTTTCTTGATTCTTTGGATAACCGGAGATTTTGATACTCCCTTCGATATATCCTCCTGTTTTTCTCCCAGCTAATACGTCCATCAACGTCGTTTTACCAGCACCGCTGACACCCATCAAAGCTGTAAGAACGCCTGGCCTAAATGCTCCACTTACTTCCTTTAGGAGTACCAATCTATCTTCTGTTGTTCCTAGTGCTTTCATTTCCTGCCATGGGAAGTAGTTGAGCACTTTATATGATCTATAAGCATTTTATATCATGGATTTCTTGATTGGAACTTATTCTTACTGTTGGCATGTCAACTGAGTATATGATGTTATCAAATGTAATGGAATGTGGTTCAAATGGCAGAATCATTCCCCTTTTCTGTTTCGCGGTGGCTTCGATTTCAGAGGGGATGCTTGTTTGTGTACTTCCACCAACCTGAGACGTAGCAGCATCTTCATCTTCTTCTGGTAATACAGCTTGTTTCTTGTCATATGCTACAGTTTAGTTTGGCAAATGTTATTTCTTGAAGTTAGCATAGGAAGATATACTGTGAGTAGAAAAACTTACCATTGAGGTATGTTAAACAGATGAGGTAGCCTAAGTTGAAGAGGAACATGAAGCCAATGGAAGCTCCCACTCCTATCCAATACCAGTAAGCTTGTGGAAAGAAGCCTCGTGACTCCATCACTAAGGTACCCAATTTGGTTCCATTAATCTTCTGCAAAATCACCGTATCATGATTCGGTTAAGTCTTGGAACAATCAGATGCCAAGGCTCTAAGAGCAATGATCAAGTGCATTGACTTACTCTACTCCAACTGTGTCCCGTGAATTCGTTAACAAGAAGTGCATTTTGAGCATACATTAATGGTGAGGACCAGTAGCCCCACAGCCACCACTTCTTGACATCATCTGCAGTTTAAGATCAAATAAATGTGCTGAGATAGCATCCCCCAAAATTTTTACATGATAGGGATATGAGCATCTGATGTTTATCTCATACTTCGTGCCAGGACGAATCCGCCTAGTGCAAAGAGCATGACCAGTGTGAACAAGCCGAACGTGTTTGCTACTATCATGTTCCTGCCTGCTGATGCAATGAATCTGAATAGTGCTGCTGTTGCTTGGCCTACAAACATCAGCAAGAGGAACTGCTTGGCAAACCTGCATTGATGATTCTTGATCAGTAATGTGTGTGGGGAAATGATGGAAATAATATGTATATGTTTGTGTATCGGTATAGACGTATAGATACCTTCCTGCATTGGGATCAAGCCCAGTTACATAGTAAGTGAGGCATGTCCATATAGTGACTTCAAGGATGGTGCTTGGAATGCTGAGGATCCACTTGGGAAGGCCATATGCCCATGGGGGGAAAAAGAACATGTCCCTTTGTTTGTAGAAGACTGGAATGTTCTTAATTGTCAATGAGATCTCCGACATCCCGTTGAACATGATCATGACGACTGTGAAGAACAGAGCCCCCATGTACACGCCTCCATCACCTAAATCATCTTTATGCATTCTAGTTCGGAAGAACATAGCCACACATATAAGTGCCATGAAAGTGAGCTGAAAACATTTATCAAGAAGATGTCAACCGCGTATTTGATTAGCTGTAAGACTGTAAATAGATCTAGCTTGCAGATACTACTTGCCTGGAAGAGCTTGAAGAAAAAGACGAATGAGTTTCTCGTCATCAACAAGTATTCTCTTTGAGCACAGGCTTTCAGGAGCTCCCTTTTCCCAAGACCATACTTTTTCGTTGTCAATGCTGCAGGATGGCTTTGGCTCTTATCATATGGAACTGCAAGCTCAGCCCCGAGCCTTCGACCAACAACCGATGATTGGAATGCCTCTGCGAAATTGCTAGCTGAAACAAACCGGTACGGCTTTTCCCTACATGCCCAATATTGTTGCTGGTCCTTCTCTGATGTTACCTGCATGTTATCATTAGGCCAAAGATACATGTGTATGTTAAATAGCTGCTGTTAAAACATTTTGTGCTGCTTACTTCTTGCAAGAAATCAGCCACTCCTTTTCTTTCTGGGCATTTAAAGCCCATGGATTCAAAAAAGTCAAGCACACATTCTCTAGGGCCATGATAAATAACCTTTCCCTCAGTCAAGAGCACAATGTCATCAAACAGATCATACGTCTCGGGCGCTGGCTGCAACAGTGAGATGAAGGCAGTTCCCTTCATAATGTGAACATATTGTCGAAGCATATTGATGATCTGATACGTCGTAGAGCTGTCCAGCCCTGTTGATATCTCATCCATGAAGAGTGCATTAGATGGTCCAACAAGCATTTCTCCTGCAATTTTTCACACCACAAGAGCTTCAGTTTCGGTACTATTTCGTGTTAGTGAATTTGTTTGGTGAACGTTTACCTGTCGTGACTCGTTTTCTCTGCCCACCGGATATGCCCCTTGTCATATCACTCCCAACTAAAGTATCAGCACAGATATCAAGCCCCAAAAGCTTAAGAACGTAATCCGTAACAACGTTTGCTTCATCCCCCTCCGTGGCAGCTGCCTATGTTATCATAAACAGCAACATTAGAGCTTCTGCCTTGGTTCCTTTTCCTTTTGATTTGGTTCATAGTTCCATACTTCCATACACTCTCAAGCCCTATATTATGAAGTATGAACTCACTTTACCTTCATGTATATATCAATATTAGGATCCGGTTTGATATTTGCTACTTTCTCTCTTCTTGATAGTTCAGCCAGCATATCTGTCCATTTCATGAGCACCATAAACAGTTAGTAAACAATATAACACAGCAAGAGTGGAAAAGGACCGTGACATAGCGAATTCACGAACCGTAACGTGAGCCTACTCCCTGGCATCTTGCTGAAAAGGCCAAGGTTTCTTTAACAGTCAATTCTCCTAAATGCAGATCATGTTGGCTAAAATACGCTGCGGTTTTTTGAGGTACGAACTCTTCCATTCCATGCCCGTTGTAGGTCACTCTTCCTGCAATCTGGTGAGAGGACATGTTGAATTTTCAAGTATTTGAGGTTGAAATTGATGTTCATGAGTCATAATGAAATGTAAGTATTCATTTACTTTCAAATCTTGTTCGAGCCTTCCGGCCAAAGCCAGCAACAGGGTTGTCTTTCCAGAGCTTGGAGGGCCTAAAAGCAAGGTCAATCTGCAGGGCTTGATGATCCCACTAACATCTTTGAGGATGGTGAATGGCTTTTTTCTGTTGGGAACTATTCGAAGAACGTTCAAGAGTCCCTAATAAGGAAGACTAAGGCGAATTAGCAAAGCCCCTCTTCAAGAAAAGGCAATAGAACAGAAGGTAACAAGAAACTACTTAATGCATGCTATGTATATTACCTCTACCATGTTCAAGTGGAAGTTGATGAAAGTAGGCAGAGCCCTCTTTGCTCGGTAGGCCTCTGCATCAATATTTAGATGCTCGTATCTCACTTCAATCGTCGGTAAATCAATCCTGACTCTGGGAAAGAGCAAGAAGCAACCATCAGAAAGCAGCAAAACTCAAAACTCAAAAAGTGATGAAAACTCCATACCTTTCAATTCTGCTCTTGAGCTTCAGCAAGAACTTCTCATTATCTTCTTCCACATTATTCACCAGTCTCTCCACAAGCTTCTTCTTTTCCTCGAGCCCGAGATCGTGAACGTCCACTTCCTGCGCACCCCTCGATCCCACAAGAATCCCTCTCCTCAGACGATCAAAAGTTGGCAATTTTTCAAGAACAGCCCATTTCAAGGCCTCTTCGTCGTCCTCATCACGCGACGAACGCCCGAATACTTCAGCATCGGTACTCCTCCACATGCGCACACTGTTCTCCCTCAAGCTCGAACTCCTCCTACTGCTTCCACTCTCCATTTTTGCCTATATGGGAGTGACAAAATCCTTCTTTCTTTGGTTTCTTGGAGATGGTGTTTACTGCATTAGGTCTGTTTTGTATGTACTTGGAACATCATGCTTCTGCATGTTAGAATTGTGCTCATCGTGTCTTCTCAATCTTTATATGAAGGTTTTGCAATGTTCTTCTAGATTTTAATTTGTTTTGGAAGTTTTGACTAATCAAGTAGGATTGAATGCCTATTAGTATATTAATGTTGAGTTGTTAAATGATTCCGGCCTCTACATGCAACCCCTATTTTCGAGTGTGTGCTAACATAAGAATTGTCACGTCAACCTTGAAAAATAACACTAACAAATGGGTATAAGTAATAAGATGTCCATATTTAATTTATTTTGGTTTTTTTTCTTCTAGAAGATAGAAGACGACATTAAATCGAAATTACAATTAAATCCAAGAAACATGATAAAAATGTAAGCCTAATTAAACAAAGTTAGGTGCCATATTTAGTTTTGCAGCCCTATAATCAGTAGTAGTATACATAGACTTTAAATTTTATAATTCATCACCAATTATTTGTTCTAGAACTTTGTACATCAATACAAGGTCAAAACTTTATAGCTAATGAAATTTGCAATTTCATGATTTTAGATTAACTAATTGAAATATTACTATTTCTGTTTCACCAGCCATGATACTAATTTGTTAAATTGTAATAATATATTATTTATAGTTCAACATCATCCAATAAGTCCATGAATAATTAAATTAAGCGTTCTTACTTCTTAAAAAGTAAACTAAAATAAAATCAAACAAATTTCCAGTCAATGAATAATTAATTAAAATTAGTGGACCTGACTCCTTGCTATATTTTGCTCGAATAAGTAATTCATTTTAGTGTTCTCACTTCTCAAGATATTAAATCAAATAGTAAAATATTTAACTTAAAAAGATACTTTAAACGTTATAAATACGTGTATTTTTTCGTAAATTCAAGTTGCTATATAAATGTTCATGTAATAAATAATTATTAAATTTTTTATGTCACACTAGCAAAGAAGCCCAAAAATTTCAAGAAACGTTATTCACTCCCTCACATTTCTTACATGTTGGGCTATTGTATTTCTATACATATTTTATTCACAAATTAATTCATTGAGGAGTATATTAATTATTAATTTAACACTACTTGCTCTTTTTGTAAAGAATTCAAAATTTATATTTATTAATTGAAAATTTTACTACTCCATTAAATATATCATATGGGCTTCTTAAGTAACATTTGTGGCGAGTCAAAGATTGCTTCTTAAAATTTTAGGTGGGCTTTATGTAATTTTAGATCAAGTTTCAATTTTTCTTTTATTTCAATGCTGTGAACGTATCTAAAATAAATATGCAAAATAAACCACAAATTATATCTCATTTTGTAAAAGGGAAAATAAATTATATTATTTTATATTAATGATTATTTTTTGGTTTGTTATATGAAAATGATTAGTTTAATTAGCAATTCGGATCTTATATTATATAATGATGTGACATCTCCTATTACATTGATAAAATCATGACGCGTGATATAATTAATTATTTAAGATATAAAATAAATATTTATTTATATATAACATAAAGTTTAAACTCTAATTATATCATGTCTCATAATTTTGTTAATGTAATATATATAAATATTACCCATTAAACAATAGATGATCACATTCGTAAGTTTCGGGTTATGCAAATACAACACAATCTTTAAAAAAAAGGTCTTAAAACAGAGCTCAAGTCTACCTGCAAAAAAATATATACAATAATAAAGTACAAATATAGCATTAAAATATATTAGTATTTAAAATTACATAGAAAATATAGTGAAATACAAATAAAAATATCTAAATTTGAACCACTTGAATATTAATTATTCTATTTATACAAGTGGTTTAAATTCTTACCAAATTGTTAGAATTTAAATATTATAATATGAGTAGTATGAATTCTTCCAAAATTGTTTAAATTTAAATATTATTAGTAAATTTGTAATAGAAGATACCTTTTAGCATTAATGGCAGTGTTACTTAAATCTATCAACATCAAATTAAGGTTGGAAGCAATGATAACTAATCATCGTACAAGATTCCTTAATTAGTCGAAAGCTACACAAAATAATTGTCGTGGAAACACGTGCACGTGCACGTGAGAATATTAGCACAGTATGAAAACGACATGATGAGCATGAAAGGAACAATTACCATAATTCGATCGAAACTGAGACAAGAAAATCAGATCCAACGCCACTCTCTTAAAACAAAACAAAACTATGTAATCTTGTCGAAAATCTAACAACAAAATGGGATACCCTTTTCCCCCACACGCTCTCTGATTCTTCTCCTTGGAGCCTAGTTCTTCACTCACATACAAACACACACAGCAAGTGTGAATGTCAAGAAACATTAACCCCACATGGAAAATTAAGGGAAATGAAACGAGTGCATGTCTCTTGCAAAATCTAAGCTGCACTCCACTTTTTTCCAATGCTAAGGATGTCTGTCTCTGATTTCTATTTTCAAGATTTTGCAATATTCGTGATTGAACAATGCTGGTGTAGGGCTTCGTGTAGAGGGTGATTGGGGGTAGGATCTTAGTGGTAATATGGCTCTCTTCCGCAAATTTTTCTACCGGAAGCCACCGGAAGGGCTCTTGGAGATCTCTGAGAGGGTTTATGGTAAGTTATTTTTCTGCTTGTTTGTTTGTTTCCTTTTGAGAAAATGGGAAATGGGTCTTTTTATCTTTCTTAGAAATTTAGATGGATTTGTTCTGGTTTGAGTTTTCTTGAATTTGGATGCACTGATTGAATTACTTGTTGATTTGGGGTTGTTGATTAGTATATACTGCAGCATGTTTGGTTCTAGAATGAGTCATTTCATGCTCTTGTGAGGGTAGAATAGGGTGATAGTGATATGCAATGACTGAGGTAGTGAGCTCTGTGATTTTGCAGTCTTTGATTGCTGTTTCACAACGAATGTTCCGAGTGGCGACGAGTACGATGACTACATCGGGCGGGTCGTGGATCAGCTCCGGGAATACTGCCCGGATTCCTCGTTCATGGTGTTTAGCTTCGGGGACGGGGACTACCAGATAGAGATCTCAACCATGCTAGCCAAGCATGGCATAACAGTGGTGGATTATCCCAGCCACAACGAGAACTGCCCCGTTCTCACGGTGGAGATGATCCACCACTTCCTCAGATCGAGCGAGAGCTGGCTCAGCATCGGGCAGAAGAACGTGCTCTTGATGCACTGCCAGAACGGGGCTTACCCCGTTCTGGCCTTCATGCTCTCAGCCTTCTTGATATACAGGAAGCTGTACACTGGAGAGAAGAAAACTTTGGATATGGTGTACAAGCAAGCCCCTCAGGAGGCTATGTACCTGCTGTCGCCTATAGACCCTTTGCCTTCGCAGTTGAGGTACTTGCAGTACGTGTCGAGGAGGAACATAGGCTCCCGGTGGCCCCCTCTCGACCGGGCTCTAACGTTGGACTGTGTCATCCTTAGATCCATCCCCAATATGGATGGCAAGGGAGGCTGCCGTCCGATATTTAGAGTATACGGTCCCGACCCGTTGATGGCTGCTGATCCCAAATCTAAACTGCTTTACTCTATGCACAAAAGAAGCAAAGCTGTGAACTATTTCAAACAGGTACTTTGATTCACTTTCTTGATAATGTGATTATGCAAATGGTGTTTCCTTCTCAAAGTTGTTGAAACTTTGTTCATGCAGGCAGCCTATGAGATTGTGAAGATTGACATCAATTGCCATGTACAAGGGGACGTTGTGCTCGAGTGCATAACCTTGGACGACAACCTAGAAGACGAGGAGATGATGTTCCGTGTGATGTTCAACACGGCGTTTATCCGATCGAACGTGCTGATCCTCAACTGTGAGGAGCTGGATACGGTTTGGAACGCGAGGGATCACTTTGCTGAGGACTTTAGAGCAGAGGTGGCCTTATCTTGCTCTGTCCTAACTCCCTTATCTTATCTTGTGATGTTGGAATGCTTAATTGATGTGTTTGTTTATGTTGGTTGAGTTAAGGTTCTTTTCTCGGACATGGACTCTACTTCTTCGATGGTTATGCTCGATTCGCCTTCCAAGGAAGACATAGAAGGCCTTCCGGTGGAAGCGTTCTCTCAAGTTCACGACATATTCAACGACCTCGACTGGGAGGACACGGAGATAGACAACGCTCTTAACATAATACAGCAGATGACAGTGTCTAGTATTCTTGAGGAGAAGCTCGATTTCGCCGGCTTTCCGAGTTCTATACTGGATAGCTGGCAGAGTGTGAGCCAGAGTGAGAGAGATGATGAGGGTGCGTCTCTTGATGTGAGTCCTACCAAGACGTGGAGTACGAACTGGACACCGATGACAGCCTCTAGGAGGTCGTCCTTCGATTTCGACAGTCCGTATAGGAAGATCGAGCCCGATTCTTTGCATGTTTCGGTGCAAAGGCCTCCTCAGTCGAATATCGTATCCCCACGAATTTCGTCTAATCAAGGCTCGTATGCCGCCTCGCCTCAAGGCTCGCCCGGGGCTCTCATGAGCTACCGTTATGCAGCACCCTCAGCAGTTGGGATCACTGCTCTGCTGCAAGACCATGCTGAGTCTACTACTCAGGTGGAAGTGAAGCCTACTGATTCATCTGTGTCTGCTCCTCCTCCTCCTCCCCCTCCACCACCACCGCTAAAGCCAGTTTCATCGCCAGAATCCTCTCCTCCACGGCCAACACCAACGCCATTGCAGTCTAGCCCCGAATCATCTCCTTCCCCACCACCTCCTCCCCCTCCACCTCCTACTGTGTCTTCATCATCAGCACCTTCTCCTCCCCCTCCACCCCCTCCTTCTTCAAATGGCTCGACTGATCAGAAGTCGCCTAATGTCATCCCTCCTCCGCCACCCCCCAAGAAGGAAGCTCCAGCTGGTGTTCCGCCTCCTCCGGCTCCATCAAAACCGGGGGGTGCCTCCTCGTCCCTGCTGTCATCTGCCAGTACTCTTTTGGGAGCAAAGGGGAAGTTGCAACTGCGGAACAGTTCGAAAACTGCTAAAAAGTCATCACTCAAGCCATATCACTGGTTGAAGCTAACAAGGGCTATGCAGGGCAGCCTTTGGGCTGATGCACAGAAACCCGAGGAGGCTTCAAAGTATGTTACTACAACAATCTCTTCATCACTTATGTTTTCCACCTGATCTACTCTACTGATCTTGTATTTTCTTGTGTGATCTTCTCAGAGCTCCCGAGCTAGACTTGACTGAACTCGAGAGCCTTTTCTCAGCTGCTGTCCCCAATGCAGACGGAGATGCTAGTCGGAAAACAAATAGGCTTGGCTCAAATGTCAAATCTGATAAAGTCCATCTGGTAAAGTGGAAATATCAATATACTTTCCATATTCATGCACACTCATTTATGTTGACATGAAGAGGCTTTATTATGAAGGTCTAAAGGTATTATATATCTGTTGCTCATGCAGATTGAGCTTCGAAGGGCGTACAACTGTGAAATCATGCTTACAAAAGTCAAGATTCCAGTCTCTGATTTGATGGTAGGTTAAGCTTCAAAAGTATAACACAGTTTCTATCTCTTGTCATCATGCATCCTCGGAGCTTATGCTTTACGTGATTCGTTAATTCACTATGCACTCTGGTTAGAAATCATTCTTGTAGCATTGACTTAGAGATAAGCAGGAAAAGTATAAACTCAGATGAGACTAAAGAGTAAAGAGTAGCATTTGATATGCAAGAAACAAAAGAAGCCCGGGATGTTCTTCATTACCTTCAAGAGTTCTTTTTCCTCTTGATTGTTCTATCGACATATTCTTTGTTGCAGGACTCGGTCCTTGCTCTAGATGACTCGGCACTGGATGCTGATCAAGTTGAAAACCTCATAAAATTTTGCCCTACCAAAGAAGAAATAGAACTCCTCAAGGTATTTTAACTCCTTGCTTTCAAGCTATACTTATCTTTCACATGAACATCGAACCGCCTTTTGTCCAACGTATCGTGACAACGCCTTTTTTCTTTTAGAACTACAAAGGGGATGTGGAGAACCTTGGCAAGTGTGAGCAGGTGATCTTAACTAACATATTTCTTCCAAGTCCAATGTGTTACTCTCTTCTTCCTCAACTTTTCTTTGTCATGTGCTGCAGTTTTTCATGGAGGTGATGCGCGTTCCGCGTGTCGAGACCAAGCTAAAAGTTTTCTATTTCAAGATTCAATTCAACTCCCAGGTCAGAAAATTATATATAGCTCATTCTATGCATTAATATCAGTTTCTTTGTTTGTTAATTTGCTTAGCTGCATTCTTTTGCAGGTATCTGAATTGAGAAATAGCTTAAACATAGTGAATGCTATATCAGAAGAGGCAAGTGACTTAATTACTCTTTTCATTTGCCTTTGATTTACTTTTGTAAGCAATCAACCCTTTAACTGAGAATCACTAAACTTGATCAGGTCAGGAATTCTGTAAAGCTGAAAAGAATCATGCAGACTATCCTTTCACTGGGTAATGCATTGAATCAAGGAACTGCACGAGGTGAGTCCGAAGATTCGGAACACCATTTATTTCTTCTGCATCATCCTATACCTATCCATGGTCTATTGTGTGAGAAGTCCATGTATAGTGAATCTAAATCTAGATCTTGAGTGTGAAATGCATACGCTTCCCCGTTTCTAGGCTCTGCTGTTGGATTCCGCTTGGACAGCCTCCCAAAACTTGCTGAAACTCGAGCTCGAAACAACAAGCTCACACTCATTCATTATCTGTGCAAGGTATGAAATCATCTGATATGAAGAATGTTGCCTCTCTTTTTTGTTTTGTTATTGGTAACCGAGTTCGTTGCAACGCTCTATAAGGTGCTAGCTGAGAAGCTGCCAGAAGTGTTGGATTTTCATGAAGACCTTCAAAATTTAGAGGATGCAACAAAGGTTCTCACACATCATAATAAACTCAGCTCCCCACTTTTGCTTTGGCCTTACTATGTCAAATATGCACAAGCTGCTGCAGGTTCAACTGAAGTACTTAGCAGAGGAAATGCAAGCGATTAACAAAGGTCTCGAAAAAGTGGTGCAGGAGCTTACTGCTTCTGAAAACGACGGAGCTGTGTCTGAGAAATTCTGCAAGGTAACTCGTTCAAGCCATTCCAAATAAAGACTATGCAGCAGATGATCATTCCATACCGTTTGTCGTGCTTTCTTGATGCATTTTACGATACTAATCTTCGAGGCGAATTTTTTAGATTTTGAAGAAATTTTTGGGCTCTGCTGAGGCAGAAGTAAGATCTCTGGCTGCTCTATACTCCGGAGTGGTAAGTTCCAAGCCTTGTGAAGAACACCTCTCTCCCACTCTCCCTGCATCCTACTTGCCTAAGTCTGATTGAGTTTTGAGCTTTATTTAGGGAAGAAATGCGGATTCGTTGGCTCAATACTTCGGAGAAGATCCAGCACGTTGCCCGTTCGAGCAAGGTAATATTCTAGTTACACCACAGCTCCTTCATGGAAGATGATTGGCATTAGGCAAGTTAGCATTTCATGCAAATGAGAATAATGGAGGGGCTTGTGCAGTTGTGTCAACTCTGCTAAACTTTGTGAGAATGTTCCAACGGGCCCACGAGGAAAACGGCAAGCAACTGGAGCTGGAGAAGAAGAAGAAGGCGCAGGAAGAAGCAGAAAACAAGAAGTCCAAGCCAGGTGATTCAAGTAAGGAGGTGGAAGGTGAGGATGTTATTACAACTGCAGCTAAACTGCCTGGACTTCAAACTCAGCTGTAAGAAAATACACCAAAGCCATTCATCACATTTTTCTCAAATCAAGTCATAATCATAATCACATTCACATTCTCACAGTTTGCATTCCCCTACATGACTTTAACACCACCCCTCTTGCAAGAAATCTCTATGAAGAAACATCGATCGATCACCGGAGCTCGGGAGATGGTAGATTGTCTCTGTAAATAACAAGAATGTTGCATTTTTGTTTTTTAAGTCCAATGCTGGTGAAGAAAGCATGAGAAAGATTGAACTGGAACAGCTCTTTTTTTTGTGTTGCTGGTCATTTGTTTTGTAGCTGTCTGAAATTTGATTGACACTATGTAACCACAATGTAATTGCAAGTTCTTGATTATTGACAGAAAGATTGTTTGTGATATATTTTTCTGTTTTGCTTCTAGTTTGTATTTTGTGAATAAGATATCATGTTTATCCAAAATGTTGATTTGGATAAAGTTCTTTCACATTATTAATAAATCTGAAGTTCTGAACACAATTGCAAAGAAATTGCAAAATAACAGCTGACTTTTATTTTCCATTTTAGATAAAGCTCAAATAAACTATTCTTGTCTTCTCTTATAGCCAACACGCTATAGATGAAGAAATAATTAAATAAATAGTCTTATTCTTCTACTTCTGTTAATATATATACACCAAATATTGGTATGAATATTTAAAAAAAAAACTAGTAATATATATATATATATCAAATATTGGCACTGAATTTACTTTTGAGAAAATTAAAGAATGATTTTCTCTTTGTCCTATTTTTATTGTTTTGTATTTATTTCGTGGTGTCTTATTATTATTAATTTATTTAACCTTTTAAAATTGGTGAATCATATATATATATATTTTATTTTATATATTACATATTTTTCTTATTTATACACCCAAAAAAATGCGAAAAAATAGGCAGGAGGGACTTAAAAACCAAAATCACAATTAAAGGAAAAAACTTGATTTGTAAAAAGTTTATTGATTTGCACCAAATTAAACTAACCCCAAAAATGGAACAATGGCCGTCCTTTGGGACAACACCCTTCGACTAGGAATCAGAAGAATTCTGGTGAATGAGGTCGTTGCTTGGATGAAGATGCAAATTAAAAGAGAAAATAGTAATGAAAGTGGATATAGAGATTAAAGTATCAAAAAGACTTTTAATTATGAAAACAATCCTGATTAATCTAAACAAAGATGATCACAATGTCTGTACTCGATCAACCATATTATTTGGCAGTTGATTTATATATAAACTCATACATATATATATATATATAATGATTAATTTCTAGTAAAAAAAAAGTGCCGTCATATATCGCTATCTTCATCATCTAAGATTCTGCCAGTAATGGCGGCTACTAATGCAGCAGTGAAGCTGTGATTTCTGGTCAAAGAAGAAGCCATTTGCTCCACAAAAACCTGCTGACTCTCACTACTCTCCTCTGTTAATGTCTCTATCGCATTTTGAATTCTACTGCTTATTTTTGGATCGCTGACGTCACCATTCATTGCTGCTGCTGCTCTTGTGACTGAGCCTCCGAGCGGCGATCGAGGCGCCGCCGCCACCGCTGTTTCAGCCGCGGAGGGGAGGTGGTTGTGCTTCCCTTCGTAGGTGGCAACTAAAAGTGATGCATCTCCTGCACTTCTTTGCACCTATATATATATATATATAAGCGATATGTAATTAAGGGTTTATTTATAATAATTATAAACAATAAAAGAATCAATGGGGATTGGAATTGACCTTCTTCTTGACTGGGCAATTAGGGGCGAAGGAGCACTTAAAGTAAGCTCTTGGAGAGGGATTATCCCTTGTCACCTTTTGTCCATATTTTCTCCATTGATATCCATCCCTTACAACCTATACATTTCCAAATTAATTTCCCAGAAATATAAACTTTTCTTTTTGGTAATACTAATATATATATATATATATAGTAGTGATTAGTTAGACTTACTAAGGTGGTGTCGGTGGGGTCAATTCGTACATGAACCCTAGAGATATTTGACTTGATCTCCCTTGGAGTGGATGGTGAGCATTCACCACAGCAGCTGTGAAAATTATGCCCTATGTTTTCGAGCTCATCGCATTTCCTCTTCCTTGAGGTGAAGACCTCTTCTCCACACTCCTTTCTGTTTAATTCATGGTAGTTTCTGCATACAATCGTCAGTAGTTCATTCAGCTTCTTGTTCTCCCATTTCATCCTGCTTAACTCTTGAATCAGCTCTTCCTGCTGCACACACATATATCTATCGTCATCATCAATTCATCATTAATTAAAAAACAAATAAATAAAAGAAGAAGAACAACGTTGCTTACCGAAGTTTCTGATGGGTAGTGCATGGGGTTGGAGTTGAGGTCAATGAACAGATTGGTGTGCAGTGAGGGTTTCTCCATTTTCTTGCAGCACCAGATGATGATGTGTATGTATATAATGTATTTATCAAGAATAATTAAACATTGAGGACTTTCTTTGCTTCAATGTGTATGTGTGTTTTTGGAGCAGAAGAATAATCTATGAGTAGTAGAATTGAATGATGGGAAAGTGTGGATGGAAAAAAGGAATGGTGAAGAAGTGGTGTATAAATAGAAATTTGTTGAATTAGTCAAGTCTTTTAATAAGTGGCGGAAACTGCCCAGAAAATGTTGCTATATTAATTGTGTGGTTTAATATATATGAATATTCATACTTTGATTTAGGGGTGTCAATCGGTACGGTTCCGGTTAACCGGAACCGAAAAAGTGAGGATTTCAAGAACCGGTACCGGAACCGGAAATTTAACCGGTTAACCGGTTACCGGTCGGTTCGGTACCGGTTAACCGGTTAAGGTACCGGTTTTCAATTTTTTTTTTATTTTTTTATATTTTATTTTAAAAATATTAATTTAAACTAATAATAATTTAATATAAATATAATTAAATTTAATTTTGTAAACATTTTATAATATATAAAATATTTTTTAAATAAATATAAAATATAAAATAAATATAAAATATATTTTTTTTAGATATTTAATTTAATAAACCGGTACCCGGTCCGGTACCGGTTCGGTACCGGTTAACCGGGTACCGTTATTCTTTAAAATGTAAGAACCGGGAACCGAGATTTTTCCCGAATAATCGGTACTCGGTAACCGGTTCCCGGTCCGGTACCGGTTCGGTACCGGTTCTTCCCGAGAACCGGTTACCGATTGACACCCCTACTTTGATTCGTTTTTTTCTTTTGAATGATCAGGCATTATCTCTTCCAACCTTTGTCCCACTATCAATATTCATATGAATAGTACTCCCTCCGACCTATTTTACTTGACACGTTTTATTATTATAATACACTCATATGAATATAAAATATGTTAAATAAAATGGGCCAGAGGGAGTATTATAAAAACAATAGTGCTACTATCTACAAAAAAATTTGCACATTTAGATTCATCATAAATTTTAATAAATAATTTAGTTAGTTATAGTTAGAATAATTATCTCACACTAAGTATGTGTATGCGAGTGGAAGAAAATTAATAATTATTTAATAAATAAATTAAATATATTGTGAGTAGAATGAGATCTCACCTATCTTTTCTTTCATCTCGGGAGAAATACGATCGGAATGAGCTAATTCAAACCCCTCCGGTAAAATAAGAACAGCCCCACATTCAAACCCCCCTTCTTTCTATTAGCAAGGACTTGTTTCACTTGCTTATGATAAGGAATTCTCACAACTGCTTCAAATACAGTATCGGGAAGTACTGCTTGTGGAACCTCAATATCCACGGGCTTATTAGCTAAATGACAATTGGCACATACAATACCGCTCAGTCGCTTCTCGTGAATTTTCATAATCATGCTGCACAAAAATGAGATATGTGCTTGAAACGGGTGCCCGAATTATGATATATATCATGAGCGATACGGAAATAGATCTAATAATATAAGTATAATTATTAAAAAAATATATATATATATATAATTTTTTTTAAAGGAAATAATATATAAAAATGTGCAAAATTTTTATAGAGATATGGAGTATAAAAATTATAGTGAAATTTAATTAACATTACTAAAAAGTGGAGTGACCATTAATAACTGAGAACTCCCAAATTCTTTTTTGATTTCAAACACGATTGGTATATTTATTCTTTTGAACAATAAAGCTGGCATAAGATAATCCACTGATGTGACCATTAATATACTTATTTTATTTTATTTTCACACGGTTATATATTGAGAATAGAAAAAGAAAGTTTGTTGAATTCTTATATATATGATGTCAATTTCCAAATCAAAATGTGCCAACGAGGATTATCATCAGCATGGTAACATTTAACATTATTTATATATATGGAGCTGAATATTCAAATTTAAAATTATATCATTTAGGACTATAGATTTGTACCATATCCAGCAATAGTAACTAAATCGTTTATATCAAACCCTCTTTAGTCAAAGTAATTTATTTGAATGAGAATATTATTTAATTAATTCCTTCTATTTTTCACACTATAATTTCTTTAAATATATTACATTAAATTAAAATTATAAAACTGGGTACTTAAATTCAAAATTTGTTGTATCGAATATTAATTTACTACCACCAGACAAACGCACAAATACTTGCATTAGCCTTTTGATATCATTACGAAGTTGGGAAGTAGGGAGGGATGGGGCGCATTATCCCTAAAATTTAAAATAAAAATAAAAATATAATAATAATGACATATACTAAATAAAATAGTACTACATCAGTTTCAATAAATTTGATACTTTTTATTATTTTAATATATTTATTTAAATATAAATTGTGTCATGTTTAATGAGATAAATGAAGTAGTATTTAATATTTATGTAAATATAATTTTTTGTGTTCTTGAGTCAAGAGTCTAAACCCGTGGCACTTGCTGATTTAGTTGATTGAAAAAAAAAATTATAACTACTTCCAAGAAATGGTAATTGCTCACAATTTTTGTAAAGAATAGAAAGTGAGAAATAAGAATAAAATTTGAAGTGTAACACTTAGGATGGAATTAAATTATCAGTTGGGAGACTTAGAAAAAGTGTCCAACAAAGACTTAGAAATTAGAAGGGTCCACTTATTATATCTCATGCAATGACGCAAGGCAAGCGACGATTTACTATTAATTTATCTATTTTTCCTTTTATTCATGTAAATAGAAAAGCATTTGTGTTTGTCCTCCAAAAGAAAGCATTGAAGGATATTTGAGCTCTAAAATATTCATGTTTTAAGACAAATATTGTGTCACTGTGATTGTTGAACTAACTCTACTATTAATAATCTAATCTAGTCGGTATTAATTATATGTATATTGCATGTTGTTGTGTGTGTATAAAATATTGTTTTTATTTGACTTCATATAACAAACGTTTTAGAAAGACTATTCACATCCCAGAAATAAAAAAGATTAAGAGAGTACAGGAGAATATTAAATTGAGAAATAAGAGTGATTAAGAGAAATAATATCAATAAATAATACTCCCTCCGTTTTTTTATAAGTGTCCTATTTTGATATATTTTTTGTTTTCTAATAAGTGTCCCATTTCAAAAATCTAGACAAAAAATGTATCATTTTTCTCATTTTACCCTTATTTAATATTTTTATAATATGAAAGTAAAGTGTATGAATGCATTTATAAAAGTGTGAATATAATAAATTGATGAGGTTATATAAGTAAATGTAATACTTAATTGGTATGTGTAAATAAATGAAATATGACACTTATAAAAAAACGGAGGGAGTATATCCTTAATCTGTACGTTATCGATTTGTTATTTTCCTATTTCTCTAACAACTAAATGGCTTAAATTTCTTGTAAGATTGCGATATATATTTTATGACGTTAGCTTGTGTGACGACGTAACTCATGATCATATTTATTCAAACTTAAATTAGTTTTTTAATGGTGGTTGAGTTAATGTAGTACACATACAAATAAGTGAAGTACAAGCAATTGCTTCCCTTGATATTCCACTAATAATATATATGTTATCTTGAATAATTGCACTCATATTCAATGATTAAATAAAAATTAAATAATTAAAGTTATGGTTTTTAAAGAAGCAATAATAAATTGAATTAAATCATATTGGCATCTAACACGTATTAATTTTATCAAAAATCATATAATATTATATAGCTTAATGGAGGATTGAAAATGGGAAATATTAAAAAAAAAACTGTAAATAAGGATGAGAGGAAATACTAAAAAAATGAAATAATGTTGGCTACTAATCTATAAGAGAGTTGTGATGGAAAGACAAAGACTTAAAAGAAGAGTGGGAAGACTAGATTCTACATATGAAATGACTTGCCTTAAAGTCTCAACGGATTTATACTACAAACTACAAACCATTGAAATTTTAAAGAAAGTTCAATATTATAATAATTAAATAAGTGTGACTTATGCATGCATACGTAGTTAACATGACGTGATTCAAGAAAATATAATAAAGAATATTATTATTTGTAATCATGTGAGGCTCAAAGGTCAAGGAGCACTAGCAATGGTTGGCTTGTCACAATGTAACAACTCTCCACATTTCTTTTGGCCTTATCGAATAATTCACTAATGCTTGATCATAATTAAATTTCTCTCTTTTTGCATGTAAATATAGGGCAGCAAAACTAATAGTTTATACATTGACAAATTATTAGGAAGTTTGACTCCAAAAAACTGTTTTGGAGATTGATTTCATAGGTGATCGAGTCTAGCTCGGCTTAATATTTTTATCGAACTGAGTTCGAGTCAGATAATATTCGGTTCGTTGAGTCTGTAAACATGTTTTAGCTCATTTGATTAGAAGCATTTACCTCTAAGCACCACCTAAAGACTTGAATCAAAGGGTCTTGTCAACAACAAAGCTTCCAAGAAAGGGATCATAATCCAACATCAGTTCAAGTGGAGAAAGTTACCAACTATTCTGAATAGCGCCAAGTATGTTCACGAACCTTCTACTGATTCTTTAATTGAGCATTCAATCAAGCCTCGAGTTAAAATAATTAATTTTATAAAATAAATAAAAATTATAGTTCGAGCTGGAACTCGAAATCATTAATATAAATATTAAATGAGCTAAACTCGAGCTCTAACTCGAAAATAATTATCAAACTTCCCAACAAGTCAAGGTCGAATTTAATAATTACATTTCAAGTCGAACTCGAACAACATGCAAAAAAAGCTCGCACCATCTAATATTCAAATGGCACCATCTAATATTCAAATGAGCTGAGCCAAATAATATTCTACTCGACTGGACTCGTTCACGCCCTATGAAAATACACTAATGGCATAGCTTTTAATTTAGCTCATAACTGCATTAAACAATAAATATTTATAAAAGTTCCCATGATTACCAATTTGGATATAATTAAATTTAATTTGGCTCTTACACGTGGTATAATAATTACATTTTAACTTTTCCAAAGAAGTCAAAAGATGTCGCTTAAAACCTATGTCGATATTGTCATGTGAACATATATTTTTGGTTGACGAGGCTGGAATTAATCTGAACTGAATTAAGTGTCATGTGAAAAGTTAGAATTTTTTTTTTTGAAATTTGGTTTACTTTTTGAAGTCATGTTCAATTTCAAATTTTGTATAAATATAATTTATTTTAGTGATAATAACACGTGCTAAATATGAATGTGTTACCAATTAATATTTGTCGTATAACGTTGCCAAGATTCTGTCGGTAGCAGATTCAAGAAATGCCCTATTTAGTAAATTCTTTAAGGCCTCATTCTTTACTGGGTTATCTTCAATTATATGGGCTTAGATAATATTTGAGCCTCACAAAAGAGGCCCAACTAGACTGGAAAGGCCCACTTAAAATCACATTATCTCATAAGCCCAGATTCTCACACCTAATATTAATATACAATTAAAGCTAAATTGGAAATTTAAAAGTTGATTTTAATAATTCAATTTTGGGATTCAAAGTAACTTGAAAGATAAACATGATGACATATGGGTGTGATCACGGCAGATCTAGGATTTACATTAGGGTGGGGCTGAAAAATAAAATTTTGGGAAAATCAATCGAGATCTCGTTAGTTGAAGCGACTTGAACGAAAACGGATTGAAGGTTTGAAGAAAAACAAAGACATATTGTCGTAACCTTAGAAAAGTGTTCACTTCTTTTCTGACCATGTTTCGTTCGAACTTGGTCATATATTTTTAATTTATAAGTCGATATAACTTGTTAAGCCGAAAATCTGTTTTGAACAGATAAGAAGTTAAATTTGGGGTGTTTGAGAATGTGTAGAGAGCCATTCCACTTCCACATGAGAAATAGTCGAAATTGTGAGGTAATAAAGGCAGAAGCCCAGTGGGTTAGGTCCCATTTGTTCAATCTTGGTAGTTTGCTTTAATCAAAAGGGAATAATTAAATAATTAGACATAACAGCCAAAACCTACTTTCCCAAGTCCCCACTCCCCAATTCCACAAAAGGACTATTAAAGATGGCGCAATTAATGGCTTTCCCTAATTTATTAATCCAAATCACAAACTCACATCTAGAGCATCCAAAGCCACATTTTACTACAGACCAAGAAAAAGTCAGAGCTTTGGATTCTTGCATTTGACTTCAATCTCTTGCAACATTAAAATACACAAAAGAAATCTATGTGCATGTACACGAGGGTTACTAAAGATTCCTCTTAGGAGGCAGCTAAGCCAACATACTTGTAGACTTGTAGTTGTAGAATGTCAACTTTTCTTTTCTTTTTTTCTTTTCTTTTCTGAATGAAATTGTTTTTTTACAGAGATGGGAATTGTTACCTTTTACTTTACAGAGGTCAGCAGCAGCCATGAGCCCCTCCCCCTTTGACATTTGTTTTCCATGATTCCTGCAAAAGAAGAAATTGTGAAATCATTAGGGATTGTCATGATTTCTTGCTATAATCTTTGGTCTTAAAGTATTCAAATCAATGTGTTATCACTTCTGAAAATTGATGTTTCATCCGAAAAGAAAAAGAATGAAAAATGATGTGATAGATAGATAGAGAAAGATGGATAAGTCCAACAAGAGATGAACTATTAAACTTGGTACTATTTTATTAATCTTATTGTTATAAGATGATGAGCAATTCACCATTTTCATAGATTATATATTGTAAGAATGGAGCTTCATTATATGTATAAACAATAATCCCAATCTACATTGTTTTAATTAAACACCATTTTCATAGATTATACATTATGGGTTTCAAAGGTGTCTCACCACAGACCATTCATCATAAAATCAACCAAATAATAATTGTGGAATTGAATACATTAAATTAAGTAAATTACCTAATATCATTATCTACTTTGTTGTCTTCTCTTCCCACTTAGAAACAAACTGCCAAACCACAATGGATCCATCCCCTCCTATATTTGTGACTCCACTTGTAAATTAAACCCTTTCTTGATAAATGCTTCATACATATATATCTAAATTAATTTGAAAAGAAGAAAAGAAAAACAGAAATTGCAATGTCACTTTATCCTCGTAGGAATTGAATGTGTTGTTTGGGAGCTAATTCACAACTCCTTTTCGGCTTTATCTTTTTTGGTAGAGCATCTTTTCTCCATAAACCACCCGTGACTCATTCTTCATATTTCTATTATTTAATATAATTTAATTTAGTTTGTCAATGGCAGCAGCAACACCACCACCACCTTTCACTTTACTCTTTGTCAACCCCATTTTCTGTAAAGTATAAAACCAGCACCCACGAAACTTCCCCTCACCCTCACGCTCACATTCATCATTCTTCTTTCTACCTCTTTATATTTTTTTCTCTGCATTGCACTTTGCAAGCTCTCTCTTTCAAGAAAATGGAGGTTTGCGGTGGCAGTTTGTGTTCAAGAAAGAGGAAGAGAGTTGAAATTTGTCAAGGAGAGGATGATGGGAGTTCGAGATTTCCACTCAACGAGCTGAATCAAGACCTTCTGGAAAGGGTTCTTTCATGGCTTCCCACCTCCTCCTTTTTCCGGCTAACCACCGTCTGCAAGAGGTGGAAGTCCGTCGCTGACTCCGCCGCTTTCATGCTCGCCTGCTCTCAAGTTCCGGCGCGGCGGCCGTGGTTCTTCATGGTCGATTCTCACCACGAACGCCCCCAGCAACCAATCGTCTTTGACTCCGCCGATGGGAATTGGAAGAAACTCAGCCGGAGCCAGTCATCGCCGCCGCCGCTCCAAGATTCTGACCCGGAACACCCCGTGGCAGCAGCCGGCGGCCTCCTCTGCTTCCTCCGCCCCGACGGAGGCTTCATCATCACCAACCCCGTCACTGGCACGCGCCGGTATATAAACCCTCCAACCGCCGTCTCACCGCCGCAGCCGGTTCGCGCCATCGCGATGATGCTGAAGGGTGAGGGCTTCAAGCTCGTGGTGCTCTCCGGCGAGCTCCCGAGCCTCAAATTCAGAGAATACACCTCCGCCGCGCAGCGGTGGGAGGAGGAGGTCTCTCTCACTAGAAACCCCAACAGCGGCGAGGGCGGCGGCACCGAGGAGAGCGACGAGTGCTCGCCGTATTTCCTGAGCAAGTGCGGCAACGTGGTGTCGACGCAGATACAGAGGAGCCCCTCGAAGCAGTACTCGTCGGTGCTGATCGAGGGCGGCGGCGACACGCTGTACTACCTAAGCACCGCCGGCACGGTGGTGGCGTGCGATCTCTCTAAAGGGTGGTTCTTCGAGTACCCGCGGCTGCTGCCGGTGTCCTCCGAGTACTCCATCGACTTGGTGGAGTGCGGGGGGAGAATGTGCGTCGTGCTGCTGTCGGAATTTCTCGAGAGCGCCAGCCTTCGCGTGTGGCGGTGGGAGGAGAAGGGGCGGTGCTGGGCGCAGGCGGCGGCGATGCCGCCGTGCATGTCGCACAAACTGTACGGCCAGAGAGCCGACATAAACTGCACGGCGGAGGCCGGGGGGAAGATGCTGGTGTGTGTGAATTCCGGCGAGATTTGTCGGTATGTGATGTGTGATTTGGGGGAGAATGAGTGGGTGGAGCTGCCGCAGTGCAGCATCGACGGCCGCCGCAGAGAGTTTGTTTCTGCATTTGCGTTTGAGCCCAGAATTGAAGCTGACTCTACGTGGAGACCTAAGTTTGTAGTGTAGCTACCTAATTTATTTTTAATTTTTTGATTCTGTGTTCAATGTTGTTCTAGTTTTCAGTTATGTTAGTTGTTCTAAAACCAAAGATGGTTATTATTTGATTTGAACAGAGAATTCTTAAATCTCACAACGAAATTTTGACACTTGAGCGAGTCAAGTGAAATCATGACTAGATTTTTAACTGCCTGGAAATCAAGATTTAGAGAATATAATTGACTATCGCAAATAGAAAATAAACGACAATGTACATGATTATATCAACACCACTTCTAAGCTTTACTTAGTCTACTTAATTAGATATTAGCATATTTTAATAAAAAAAATTAATGACAATATAGCATTTTGCTATCTCCTCACCTCACGTGTGGGAATAAACCAACAAACTTTGTGGTGATCTTCTTCCCACTCTCTCTTCTTCTTGTTCTTTTAGTTCAGTCAAGTCAATTTTATTATAAATAAATAAATAAACAAAAATGAAGTGTTACAACTAATTATGGGCTTTGTGATCTCTATTGCCCGTCCAAGAACAAGGTCCAGCCCAATATCAACTTCAAGCCACTATTTGGGCCCAATTCTTGTGAGAACACCTTTTTGTTTTGGGATGGAAATCAGATTTTACGCAATCTTCTTACAATTTTTTTTCATTAAGGACAATTAAAAATATATATATATCAAAGAAGATATGGATAATTCAATATTAATAACAATATTTTCGTTAATTGAAAACAAATTTGGTACTGAGAATAATGTTATCTGTGAATTTATTGAAGCTTCTTGAATCTTCATCCTAAAAGCAAAATAGAGGATGGATGGAGGAAGAGGAAAATTTAATGAGGCCTGAAGTTTCGTTTTCTGGCTGAAGCATCTGCATTGTGCAGTGAAGGCAGAGAGAGCTGCGTTCGTGCACCAAATTAATTAATAAAGCATTTAAAGATCAGTTGTTGGGCGGTTATGAGATATCACTATACCAGGTTTCATTTCACTCCACACCTTATTCATTATAATTGCATCAATTCCTCCCATAAATAACTAAATGTATTATTAATTAAGTTTACACTGATTTACAGTTTACGACCATTATAGCCTTTATTGCCATGGCCTTTTGTAGTACAAATACAAAATTTTAATATAATAAACTTTCTATTACTAATATTTAAACCACCTAAGAAAAATACGACGCGTTCAGCTCGGCTCGGCTCGGTTCGTCTGTAGAGGGATAGGGCGGTGCGGGGGTGTGTAGGTGTAGGTGGGCCTAACTGAAATATAATAATAATAAATAAAATAATAGAATATTTATTATATGGTCCTCACTGTCCCTGGGTATTTAAATCCTACCCCCACTAATACCGGAAAGTGACCTTACACTTCTTCCTCTCATTTGATTTGAAAGGGACTCCTCTCTCCCTTACTCAATTGTGTTACTCTCCATCTTTAATCATCTCTATATTCAATATTTGTGTAATTATCCATAATAATATTGAATCCATGGATAGAAAGGATGTTGGTTGGGTATTATGCACTTATTTTCATCTTTGCGGGGATGGAATTACTTTCATTGATTTGTAAAAGTCTTTTTATTCAGTAATTACCACTTCATCCGGCTCAATAAGCATGACACAAAACTTTTGGATACGGTTATTAAGGAGAGTGTATAAAGTAGTGTAAGAGTGATAAAAGTGGTATGATCCACACCTTTTTAAATGAATAACTTTTACTATTTTAAAAATGTGTCAAATTTAGTGGGACGTCAAAATAAGGCAATTGTGACAAACTTAGTGGGACAGAGGGAGTACTACTCACACGGCCTATCTTATATATATATATATATATATATATATAATATTATAGAATCATATTCGGACAACGACGGTCTGATTTGGTAAATATAATTGTGATTTACTTTATTTAATATTATTTATATATTAATACTAAAATATAGTCATATTTATTAAATTACAATTTTCTTTATCTAACCAAGTCAGTCATTATACTAACATATTTGTATCAACTTTAAATTGTTAATGTTGAAATTAAAAATATAGGTGGGCAATGCATTCCTATCCAACATCCTATCTACCGAATTAATGTTACATGTTGATAGCCATTTCAGAGGCATTCTTATTATTTGGTAGATCCAAATTCATGGCCTATTTCGGATTCACTCGGAGCTTTGGCAACAATCGTAGAAAGTGTGATGTACATGCACTCATTTCAAAGGGGTGCAACACTTCTCAGTTTGGGCCTCATATTTATCCTATATACCATGTTCGCATGGTGGCGCGATGTCAGGGCTGGTCCTGTTTAACCTTGGGCCCTAATCAAAAATTAAAATATGGGGCCCTATATATATATATTTTTTAAAAATTAACAGAATAATAATATATCAAATAGAAGAGGAAAGAGATAAAAAGTTAGAAAGATACGTAAACTGTAAACTAGGGCAAATTACAAACAAATATATATCATATATATATAATGCTATAAAAATAAATGGGCCCTCCAAAATTTTGGGCCCTATGCTGTTGCCTACTCTGCGTTGGCCCAAGTCCGGCCCTGCGCGATGTTCTACGTGAATCCACGTTGGAAGGACATTATACCAAAGTCGTACCCTTAGGACCTCAATATGGTTTTATTTTTTTTATCGTATCGGAGGTTATGTTCTTTTTTACTTTTTTTGGGCTTCTTCTCATTCTTTTTAGGCACCTGCAGTAGAGATCGGAGGTATTTGGCCCTCAAGAGGGATTGGGGTTTTAGATCCTTAAGAAATCCTTTTTTTTAATACCCTTATTCCTCCTTCATCCGGAGCTGCCGTAACTTGGGCTCATCATGCTATACTCGCGGGGAAGGAAAAATGAGCAGTTTACGCTTTAGTACCCTAATAGGATTGAAATAGTCGATTTATAATCAACAATAGAATCTATTACTTTAGATAACAGTTCAGTTTATTTTTGCTTTGTCCTATAGTGATGTATGACTTAAAAAATATATAAAGATATTTCTGCACGAACACATAATATATATAGGTCAGTTGTTGTGTCTTATATTTTAAAATTTACAATCAAATTTATCATAAGCGATAATTATTTGAAAAATCAAAAATTAAAAACAAAACTATATAATATTTTTTAATTTATGAGCTCTAAAAAACTAATTAAAAGTGACATTAAATGTTAAGAAATGATTATATATCTTATTTGGGCAGAATGAACTCTAATAATAAGTAGTACTGTATAAAATTAAACTAAAGCATGTAAAATTAAAATAATAAATTAAAATTAAAATTTTGTAATGAATGTCATGCATGCAGCTACCTAAATATATCTAATTAGGAAATCAAAATTGAATCAGAATAACTTTGATTTTAGTTAATTAGATTGAAGCAGAAAAGTATAAATTGTGAAATAAAAAATGAACACGAGAGAGAGTATTATATAATTACAAAAGGGAATCTGAAATTGATTATGGTCCACAATTTTCCCTTTTGTACTGATTCAAGATTTATTTATGTAACAGCCAACTAATTTCACACCATTAAAGGACCACATCTTCACTTTTTTCTCATAATTACAATGCCCCTTCAATTTAGCTCATAAGTTTTGAGAGATGACAAAAGAAATTAATACCCATGTCATATACTTTATTTTTCTTTTTTTATTTTTGTAATGAAAATTTTATACTTTATGTCATAATTATATATACACATGTAGGGATGGCAATCGGGTCGGGCGGGCGCGGATAGTGCCAAACCATTTCCGTACCCGCGAACTAAACGGGTAGCACTTTTAAACC